>QEPC01002304.1:2166165-2204262 GCA_003113815.1 Sphenodon punctatus | reverse complement strand
TTTAGTGTTTGTAGGAGTAGGTCTGTGTACTTATTAGATAATCCATTTAGTTCATAGCATTTAGAATAGTTAATAGCAATTAGATTTAGTGTAGATAGATAGATATAATATTAGATTAAAAAAATAAATTAAAAAACCTGATATAAAAACAAAAAAGCCAAATAAAAAACAAAAGAAAACCATATAAAACCCAATAAAAAACCAAAAAACCATATAAAAAACAAAAAAACACCCATAACAACATTTCCCAAATGGCCGAACGGCCAAACTGAACAGCCGAACGGCCTAACCAAATGGCCTGTTCGGACGGCCGAACCGAACAGCCAAACTCGAACTCGGAGAATTAGCCGAACTGCCGAACCGAACGGACGAACCGAACGCAGCCGAACTGAACTGCCGAACCGAACTCAGCCGAACCGAATGGCCGAACCCAAACCGTGATCTGTTCGCCCATCCCTAGCATACACACAGCCTGCTTCCTGGGGCACTGAGGGGCTAATAGCCCTATACCACCACCCCCAACCCCATATCCCGCCACCCCGCTGGCTGAATTTTCAGCAGGGTGACTGAACTGTGCCAGGAGGTGGGGGTTACCACCCCCTTCAATTGTCTGCCCTAGGCAACCACCTATGCTGCCATATAGTCATGCTAGCCCTAGTCCAGATCATGGATCTGTGCCATGAATCTGTCCCCTATCCTTGCATGCATGCCCGTACCTCTGCTCCCTTACCCCGAGCTCAGTCAGTGCTTAGAGGTAGGAACAGGATCCAGAGGCCAGATCCAGAGACTGGGAAGGAGACACATAAAAACTAGCTGTGGGCCACATTTGGCCCTTGGGCATGGGCTTCCGCACCTCATCTCAAAGGATAAGGGATCTTGACAGGCTGAGGCTCAGATCAACTAAAATGACCTCTAATTTAGTGGAGAGTTAGGAGTAAGATGTCAGCTAATGGATTCGGCCAGCTGTATAGCCCCACAGAATAGTGGAACTGAGAATCTGAGGAAATTAAATGGCTGAGTTTTTTGTGGAGGATGTTATAGGGCAGCCTAACAATTGTGAGGTAAGCAGCCTTGGAACTGGCAGGACCAGGTGTGGAGCCAAGATGTGGGCTTCAGAGCAGTGAGAGGTGCTGTCTCAGAAGAGACTTAATTAGCAGAAGCCAAAGCCAAGCCACCAGGAGCAGCTCAGGTTTGGAGGCTAAATGGCCAAGGAAGTAGAAATGAAAGAAACCGCCTCACTGTTGCTGTGGGAAGCAAGCTGTAATGGATTATGGGAATGAGAAAGGGGTCATATACAGGTCCATAGGAAACTGGGCGCTGGAAACTTCGGGACTGGATTTAATAGAGCTATCTCTGGGCGTTTTCAGATGGAGAGTTAGTCCGCACTAACTGAATCTAGTATGGACTAGTTTGTCCATCTTAATGCTGTCAAAGGCATTTATTAGTGTAGACTAAGAAATAAGTCCGGTTCTTATAAAACCCCAACCACTTAGTTTTATAAGAACCATACTTAAAGTACTCTGCACTAATGTCCTTGTTTGGTAGGTTACAATTATTTTCTGAGTCATTAGTCCGCACTACATTGTCCATCTAAAAGGCATTGCTATGTTAGTGCGGACTAACAAACACTGTACTTATTTCAAACTAGTGTGCATTACTTTGACTGTCTGAAAATGCCCCCATCAGTAGGGGTGGTGGCTATTCTCAGAAAGATATTTTTTAAATGATTTTATTTTATTTATTTATTTATTTATTTATTTAAACAGTTTTCTTTCCTGCCCCTCCTGCTCCAGGCAGCCCAGGGTGGCTCACATCATAAAAACACATAAAATCCATAATACAATAAAAGAGAAGGAAAAGAGACCCAACCCCACCCTCCAATCCTAACCCACACACCCCACCCTACACCCCATCTCCCTCGGCAAAAGCCAGGCAGAACAGTCAGGTCTTACACATATGACAGAAGGAAAGGAGATCTGAGGCCAACCGGGCCTTGATCGTGAGAGAGCTCCACAGCCTAGGTGCGGCCATCAAGAATGCCTTCTCCATAGTGGCCCCTGGGGCCACATGGGGGACCTTGATCAGGGCACTTCCAGCAGACAGCAGAGGTCGCTCCAGGGCACGGGAAGTGAAGCAATCCCACAGGTAAGTCAGGCCAAGGCTGTATAGGGCTTTATAAGTCAAAACCAACACCTTGAATCAGGCCTGGAAGACTTATCGGCAGCCAGTGCAAAGCCCGGACCACCAGTGTAATGTGCTCATGGTGGCCTGACCCCACAAGGAGATGGGCCACCGCATTCTGCACTAGCTGCAGTCTCCGAACCGTCACCATGGGTAGCCCCATTTAGAGCACGTTGCAATAGTCCAGTCTCGAGGTAATGAAAGCATGGGTGACAGTAGTCAGGTCACTATCTGAAACAAACGTACAAAGCTGTCACACCAGATGTAATTGGCAGAATGCATTCCTCACCACAGCCCCCACCTGGAGGTCCAGGCAGAGCTGCGGATGAAGGAGTACACCCAGACTGTGAATCTGGAAAGCCAGAGGAGAGAGGATCCCATTAATGACAGGAGCTGCCACATCCACTGCCTTACCTACCACCATCACCTCTGTCTTGCCAGGATTCAACTTTAGTTGGCTCGCCCTCATCCAGTCCCCCACAGCCGCCAGACATTGGGTAAGCACCGAGACTGCCAGGCCTGAGTTGGATGAAAAAAAGAGGTATAGCTGGGTGTCATCAGGATACTGGTGGCACTTCACTCCAGAACTCCAAATAATCCCACCCAGAGGTCTCAGGGACACCATAGGGAAGGTCCTGAGGGAGAAGGTGAACAATCTCCCATCACCATCCACTGGGTCCTCTCCAACAGGAACGAATGGAACCACTCAAGAGTGGTCCCACGCACCCCTGTCAGGTCCTGCAGTCATGTCAACACCACCTCATGATCAACTGTATCAATGACTGCTGAAAGGTCTAACAAGATCTACAGGGTACTGTTCCTTTTGTTAATGTCCAAGCATAGATCGTCGGCCAAGGCCACAAGTGCAGTCTCCGTGCTATACCCCATACAAAAACCTAATTGAAATGGGTCCACGAATCTGATAGCATCAAGATGAGCCTGAAGTTGTCGGGCAACTGTTGGGGGGGTCTGTACATTAAAGCAACCAACCTGTTCAATAACCTTCCCTAAAAGGGGGAGGTTAAAGACAGGGTGATAGCTGGTCAAAGATGGTTTCTTGAGCAGGGACCAGACCACCACAGTTTTATATTTATTGATTGATTTTATAGATTTATATCCCGCCCCTCCTGAAAACAGTTCGGGGCGGCTAACAATTTTAAAACATAAAAATNTGGTAAGGTAAATCGCGCCGAGGCGCAGAATTGGCCCCTGACTCCCGCGGAATTTTTTTAAAAATTCCGCGGAAGAATCGGGGCCCTGCCCATACCGTCTCACGACCTCACCAAGTGGCTGCATATACATGTTGAACAGGAGAGGGGACAGAATGGAGCCTTGTGGGACTCCACATGAGATCTTGAGGGGACGAAAAACAGTCCCCGAGCACCACACGGTGAGTTCTTCCAATGCTCCGTGGGTTGAGGTGCGTGGAGATGGGTGTGTGCCTGTGGGAACGGCACACCCACTTCCACCCACTGCAGTCACACACCAGTCCCCCCACCCACCACGGTTCATTTTTAAATGCCCTAAAACGGCCTTCTGTTGCTAAGGGGAAGGATGCCCCAGTAGTTAGGATGTCAGGCTGGCACTTGGAAGACTTTGGTTCAAGTTTCAACCTCATCACAGATTGTCTTTGCTGCTTTTGGCCAAGTTTATAAGTCTCCCTGCGCCTCCATTCCCCTCCCATCTGTAAAATGGGGATAATAACACTTCCCTACTGCAACAGGCTATTATGAGGATAAACACCTTTAAACTTTTTGGGGTGCTTAGATACTGTTGTAATGCAGGCCCTGTAAGTATCACCACCTCTGTGGTGGGGGGCATGGGCCCGTGTACTGTTACCCATGGCAAGACAATTTGGGGCCCTGAAGGTAGAACAGAGCCTGATAAAAGGCCTCAGAAAATTCAACAGATTCTGGCTAGGATGAAATGATACCCTCATCTGCTGTATGTTGCCAGAAGAGGGCAGCAGTGACTTATGTCTTCAGCACCTCTTATGAACTCTGGAAAATTATTGCTCCTGCATAACTTGTCACCCCCCAAAGATGCTGTTTTGAAAACAAGTGTTTCTGAAACCTTTATTCATAAGTTTTGATGGTGGTAAATGATTAACATTCATCTCTTTCTTTCTCCTCTTTTTCTCTCCAATGTCTATGGAACTTGCCACAAGAGTGTTTTGTTGCCTGTGGCTGGTCAGGGTCACTGGGAACATGGCTGTTGGCAAAGGTATCGGATGATGGGAGTGGTTGTGGAGGGAGAAGCTGGCAGGCAGTGTTGCCTGAAGATGGGATGTTTGTAGGGTTAGGTGGGCTGTGTGTTAGGGATTGCTGGCTGCTGTGCAAGGTAGGTAACATGCTAGTGGGTGGGATAGATGCCCTTACGATTAGTGGGATTGTCTGGATGCTGTTGGAGCATTGCCTGGCAGTGGTGGTGGGGTTAAGGCTGGTGTGGGAGGCAGAAGTCCATGCTGCTAGAAGTGAAATGGGTACTATCAAAAAAACTATACCCACAGTACCTGATCCGTTTCATGATGGATCAGATACTGTGGACTGCCCAAGCAGTACCCAAGCAGGTACCCATCCCAGTTCTCTCCCCCTCCCCCATTCTCCTGCTTGCCCCTGTGGGACTGTGTGGTCAAGTGGCAAAGATGGACGTATTGGAGGGGAGGGGGAAGACCTGGGGCAGCACCAAGATACATGTGTGGGTCTGGGTGCATGTGCCTGTCCCTACCCAGCACGGGGTTTCCTGGACACTACAATGCCCAGAAGCCTTTGTGCCATTTCTTTCAAGCACACATTCTTCAGGTTGTGCCTTCCTTATTTCAAAACTTAAACTAGTATACAGGCATGCCTTCAGAGAGTGCAAAACTGAGGCACAGTGTTGGGACATCTTAGGGGAAAGAGAGACTGTCAGGAAAAAGCAGAAGGTTTGAGGGGAGAAAAGACTGGTCCTTGAATGCTTTGTGTGTGATTTCTGAGCAGAGGTCTGCTCTTGGTTGGCCACTAAGCATAAATTTGGAGTCTGTAAGTGATTAATTTGAACCATCACTGCAAATAGAATAGCTAGGAAACAGTTCTTTCTGGCATAATAAGCCCTTCTACAGCAGTAAACCTCTTTTACATTTTCATACTTTTCAGAGTTTAGTTTTCAAATGATTCCAGTGTTATTGGGAACTTCTGGATCAGGGGGTAGCACATCTGTACATTAGGAGTGGGGCTTCTCTTGGGGTGTAAACAGATGAGATATTGGCCTACTTTTGCCCCCATTAACTCTGGATTCACCCACTCATCTGTCAGGTGGCCGCCGTACGTTCACCCTGGGGAAGACCTCTCACGTGTCCTAGCTTTTCCAGGACATTCCTGCTTTAAATTCCTTAATTTGTCCCACTGATGGATTGGAAATTTCTGTCTTTCACACCTCCCTTCCTAGAGACTCTGCAGCAGTTTTCCATGACTGCCGGATAACAAAAGAGGTGTTAACTCAGGGATGTCCTGAAAAATCCAGGACACTTGAGAGAGGTATGCCCTGGGGCCACTACTCACAGTCATCCCAGGGAAGGCCAATGATATCATGTGGGTGAATCTGGGGAAAGACCGGACAGGGTAACATGCTGCCCTGTGGCCACCTCCCATGTGCTGGGGAAGCTCGGGGTGCCCCAGGTGCTCCCCCATCTGTTGGGTGAGTGGATGCCTCTGCCTGCATTCAGCACCATAGAGTCATGGTCAGAAGTAGGGATGGGAATTTTGGTTTCGGATAAAACCGAAAGTACCCGAAAATGGCCATTTCAGATTAATCCAAAATTTTGGTTCTTTTTCGGTTTCAGTATTATCGGATCTTTTGCATTGATTTTTGTGCCAGATTTTTAACATTATGGTTTGTCCCCCATTGAAAAAACGCAATGTTGAAAATCCAGTACAAAAATCAATGCAAAAGATCCGATAGTACCGAAACTGGAAAAGAACCGAAATACATGGGAACCGAAACCGACCGAAACCGAAATTTTGCCCAGAGTCCCATCCCTAGTCAGAAGCCTAGGGTGTCCAAGGAGTGACCGCAACTCTATGGTGGGGGAGGGGCAGAGTACATCAGGGTGAAACCCCTGGCCGTTAGTTGTGGTCGCACGCAGAGTCTGCAGGTGACGGATGAAGGGGTGGGGGCCATAGAGCAATCACAGGTTTGGTGGGGGGTCTCCCCTCTCACCTGCAGATTCAGAAAGCATCTCTCTCTCAATATTTGACCCAAAGTTATGCTACTGAAGGCATGGGTCTCATGCTCAATGCGTACAACTTGAGGTGCCTAATAAATCCCATGATGCCAGGAACTGGGCTTTTAAGGGGAGGGGGGCACCAGTTATCCTAAGACTCGCACTAAAATTGCAACATTTGGCAATACTGCAAGTTACTTAATGTCAGAATTCATTAACATAGGCTACAAAGCAGTTTGGCTTGTGCAAATATAAAGTGGATTTATATCTTATTAGTAGAGCTTCCCTTCTGATGAATGGGTCCATGTGGTACAATAAATCTGAGAAATGATCATGAATTCATCATTTAAAATTTATTATCTAGTTGTTTGTGGCATTTATGGTTGACTTAATCCAAAAGGTTTAAATTATACATCCAACACTTTTCCCCTTCCTCTTTAATGGTGAATATTTTGTACAAATTCTCACTTCTTCAGACAATGATTGATCCTTAATGTCCGAAGAAGAATTCATTAACTTTTCAAGTGTTGACTGTGGCTTCAATGTTTTTCTTTTTCAAGCCAAGCTTAGAAACGTCTGTTAAATGCTATATGAATCAACTGTTAATAAAACTACAGAAGTAAATCAGTGTATGATATGAATTATTGTCCCTCCAAGTCTTCTGCAATGCCGCACAAAGGCTGTTGGATCCCACTTGCTGCTTTTGAAATTCCATTTTATTTTCTCCTTGCCTGCCCCTTTTATTCTTTGTTCTCCAGACATCCGCTTTGAAGGGTGCATGGGTTTGTACGCTGTATTTAAATCCATAATGAGATGGGTGATGGGAGTTTGTCAAAAGAGCATGTGTTCCCTTTTCTGTGATTATGAATTTCATTTGCATTAGGATGCACCAGCCTAATGAAAACCCCTTGCACATGGCATGCAGGGTTTTGTCTCTGTCTTCCAAATTGCTCGTCAACCAAACGCCATGAGCTTTTCTATTTCCATCATGCAATTCCCAGGGTGAAAAGCAAAGATTTTCTTATCAGGGCTATTGTTAGGTTCAAAGAAACGAGTCACAGAGCCTGGATTCCAGAGTCAGGGACTGAAAATGGGTCAGTTAAAATGGAAAGATCCTTCAGCAAAAGCAATCCGATCACACACAGAACTGAAGGCGACCGCAAGGATCACCAGGTCCAACCAGTGCTCTAAACCAGGACCAACTAGATTTAAACCATCTCCCATGGGTATTTAGTATAGGGATAGGCAATATGGATTTGGGTGAATCTGTAACGGGCTGTTACGGATTAATCTGTACCAGTCCGAACACCATACATACCAGTTACGGATCCGGAGTTACAGATCCCCACCCCCAGGGCCCTGGCATGTACTTACCAACCTCGGAGGACTTGATTAAAGCTCCGCCAGCCCACTACTGCTGTGGGAGGCCTCCCGGCAGGCTCCCTTGCCACGGCACACTGCCGAGGTCCCTGCTCCACAGCACACATGTGCAAAATGGCTACCATCCGTAACCAAAATGGTGGCAGCCAAAATGACATCACTGCCATTTTGGTTAAGGGGAGCAGTCATTTATGCATGCTCCACCGAGGCCATTTTTGCATGTGTAAAATGGCCACTGCCCTTAACTAAAATGGCGGTAACATCATTTTGGCCACCATTTTCATCAAGGATGGTGGCCATTTTGCACATGCGCATTGAGGCACAGGGAGCTCAGCAGCATGCCACGGCAAGGAAGTCTGCAAGGAGGCCCATCCACAGCAGCGGCAGACTGGCGGAGCTTCTATTAAGCCTTCCAAGACTGGTAAGTACGTGCCAGGGCCCCGTGGGAGTGGGGGGTCAGACTCGGCCTGCAGGTCAGTTTCCTATTGATTTCAGGAACATTTCCCATTGACGTCAGTGGGAAAAATCCGAATCCGTAAATCCAAATACACATTTTAATCTGTAAATTAGAGATCTGAATCCATAATTGATCAAAATTTGAATGCCCATCCCTAGTATTTAGTGTGAAGGAGATTCTACAGCTTCCCTTGTAACTTCCATTGCTCAACTATTTAATTTAGGGATGTCCATTCTTCCCAAAATGTTAACTTAAATCAACCCCATTTTCTCTAGTTCTTCTTGCAGTGGCAATAAGAGAGAAATCACTGTCCTCTTTATGGCAACCTTAAATATTTGAACAATATCTCCCATATCGTACCTTTTGACATTTCCAGCAGCCAAAAAGGGACATGCCCCACTCCCTCCACCAATAAGCTTCGCCCCTCAGCAAATAACCCATGCCCCTTTGGGTACTTACCTGTACACACACACACATACTCCCCAGCATTCCAAATTCATAAAGAGGGATGGAAGTCTGGATTATCATCGCACTTAGTTTCTTGTCATTGCATCATCTCTCCAGCGTCCTCTCAAGGACTTTTCCTGGGAGGCAAACAGAAAAAAGGCGTCTGAGGCTTAAATTCCGATCTTTTTGTTTCTTTCTCCTGAAAGAGGAATTTTGATGCCTGAAAGAGAGTGAGTGGGACTCAGTAGCCAAAGAGGGACTGTCCCTTTTAAATAGGAACTGTTGGAAGGCATGTCATATCCTCTCTTACATGCTAATCCATCCATCAGGTGCGTGCTGAAACCAAATTTAGAATTCCATATGCACCTCACAATGGGTGTCTTTAGAAGGACACCAGCTCCGCTTCTGCTCTGCCACACCCCCAGGTGGCCGATCCATGTAAAGGTGGGCCACTCTGGGGTGAGGCAAAGCAGGAGCCACCTGCTTCAGGTGGTGCCCCAGAACATCCTGGAGTACTGCAAGCGCAGTGGCTGCCCAAACCTGGAGCAGCAGTCCATTTGCTTGTAGACGGGGGCCACTGCAGCCCTGCTTCCAGCTGGGGGTTGCTCTGACAGCAACCATAGAGCTGCAGACGGCAGCCTAGAGTGGTTGGTGATCTGACCGCACCTCTATGGTGCCGTGTGTCTAAATCGGCCGCAGCCATAGAAGACCTGGATCACCCCCACCTCCCAGAGCAGACCCAGGGGTGGTCACTCCCGGGTCCATTTAAAAACACCCACTAGGGCTGATCTCACACCCTGCGTAAGCCACACACAAGTCACTTGTGTGCATATGCGCACAACCGATGCACAAGTCCATTGTGGGGACATTGTGCCATGTGGGACCTATGCAGGACCCACGCAGATCCCGTGCGCAGAGGGTTTGGGATCATGGCAAATGTGCGCACACAGAGTGACCCTTCGAGAGTTCCCCCTCTGCCGCCGTGGCAGCCACTTCAGCCCCAATTCTCCTCTCTTCGGTGGTGGGCTTTCCTGGGGCCTGTGGTGGCACAGGAGGGGGGTATTGTCAGGCTGAGCTATCCACCTCACTGCTCCGGTCCAAAACTCTTACCATGGGGTCCCAAGAGGGGTGAGGATCTAGCTGGTTCCCCACCTGCTGACAGCCTTCCACAACCTGGGTATCACTGCCACCACCCGGACTCCAAATACTGGGTGAGGGTGGGGGTGTTTGTGCAGTCCTGTGAAGTTACAGGCTTACAAACCTCTCAAGGACACACCATTCTCTGGTTCCCCTTATCTGGTGTTCTCCCTTTGTGGGGCAGAGACCCTTGAGGTAACTCAGGGGTGCTTAACTCAGTGAGAAGCCACCCTGGCTGGAACAGTCAGTAGGGAATCCCCTTTCTTGGGTGAATCCCCTCTCCCTTCTGGTAGCTGTGCCTAACAAGGCTGAGGAAGATGCATTTTGCACATAAGCGCACATGCACACACACACAGCGGGGTAAAAAAAAACAACCCAAAGCAGCATAGGCTTTTAGCAGCATCAAAAGGGGTACAGGTATTAAGGTAGGAAAAAGCAGAATAAGCTCTCGAGCAATTACAGAGTCAGGATTTGGAGTCAGTGGCCCATTTGGTTCGCATGAGGCCTAGACTGTCCCTGGTTGCAAGTTAGGCAGGCTAGTTCTTTACTCATATGTCCATTCTCCATGTGGTGAAGCAAGGTGATCTTATTCTCAGCGCACCTCCTCCAGAAGGGGAATGGACCAGTTAGGTTGGTCCGCCCTCGGAAGCTGATGGAACCGTGGCGGTTCCAGGAGGCTTTGAGGAAGTTAACCTTAGACCCAGACAGCTGCTCTGCAGATGAGCTTGTCCACCATTGGAACATCTTGCTGGGGGAGGCCATCGACAGGGTGGCTCCGAGACGTCTTCTCCCTCCGTCTCGTCACCGCAGGGCCCCTTGGTTTACTGAGGGGCTGCGGTGTATGAAACAGGTAGGTAGGAGACTAGAGCGACACTGGTGTCGGACTCGCTCTGAATCTGACCGACTTCTCCATAGGACCCATTTGCGGTCCTATGTTGAAGCTGTGAGGACAGCAAAGAAGGAGTTCTTTGCTGCCCTCATAGCGTCTGCAAAGTCGCATCCAGTGGAGCTGTTCCAGGTGGTGTGGGGGCTGGTCAGTCCGGCCTCCCTCTGCCTGGACGGGGACTTGTCCCAGGCCCGCTGTGAGGAGTTTGCCACCTACTTTGCAGACAAGATCGCTCAGATCCAGAGTAACTTTGACTCCGGATTGGAAGCAGTAAGCGACGGGCACAGGTTATGGAGGCACCATCTGGTCTATCTTTCTGGGATGAGTTTTGGGAACTGACACTGGCTGAATGTCCTGGGGTCTGTCAGAGCCACTAGTTGTGAACTAGATCCATGCCCATCCTGGTTGGTGAAAGCCTCCAGGGAGACCTTGGGGACGGTGCTGGCGAGGGTAGTGAACCTGTCCCTTTGGCAGGGGAGATTGTCACCCAGTCTCAAGCAGGCTGTGGTGCGCCCCCTGCTGAGGAAGCCATCTTTGGATGTGGGTGCACTCGTCAGCTACCGACCTGTCTCTAATCTTCCCTTTTTAGGGAAGGTTATTGAACAGGCAGTGGCACTGCAGCTCCAGGCACATTTGGACAGCATCGGTTTCCTTGACCCTTTTCAATCTGGGTTCTGCCCCGGCTACGGTACTGAGACGGCATTGGTGGATGATCTCTGCCGGGAGATAGACGCAGGATGTTCGACCTTTGTGATCCTGCTAGATCTCTCGGCCACTTTTGATACCGTGGACCGTGGGCTGCTGTTGAGACGGCTGCGAGACTTGGGGGGTCTGGACGGGACTGTCTGGATAGTTCTGCTCATTCCTCTCGGGTAGAAGCGAGCGGGTGGTGCTGGGGGCTGAAACATCTAGCCCCCGGGCCTTGACCTGCAGCGTTCCGCAGGGTTCTATTCTGTCTCCACTATTATTTAATGTGTATATGCAGCCCCTGGGGGAGATCATGAGAGGGTTCGGGATGCGATGTCACCAATATGCTGATGATACTCAGCTGTACCTCTTGTTTTCAACTGACCCAGGTCCCCCTGTCTCATTACTTTCCTAATGTTTGGAGGCTGTGGCGGATTGGATGTGGTAGAGCAGACTGAAGCTCAATCCCGATAAGACGGAGGTGATGGTGGTGGGAAGAGCGAGGGAGATGCTGGCCCCTCTGATGGGGGGTGGTGGTTCGCCCTTCTGTTGTTCATCAGGTTCGGAGTCTGGGGGTGGTTTTGGATTTGGGCCTCCATCTGGATCGGCAGGTGGAGGTGGCGGCTAAAGCTGCCTTTCGCCAGCTGTATCTGGTACGGAGGCTTCGACCATACATCTCCAGGCCCGACCTGGCCACTCTCATTCATGCCTTCATCACCTCGAAGCTAGACTACTGCAACGCGCTCTACATAGGGCTTCCCTTGTTTCTGGTTTGGAGGCTGCAGCCAGTGCAGAATGTGGCAGCCCGTCTCCTTACGGGGATGGGGCAGTGTGAGCACCTAACACTGGTGCTCTGCACTGGCTGCCTATATCATACCGAGCCAGATTCAAGGTGTTAGTATTGATCGATAAAGCCCTGCACGGTCTGGGCCCCTCATATCTCGGGGACCGCCTCACCCTCCGCGCCTCAGAGAAATCCCTTCGGTCCACCGGGGGTGCCTTTCTGGAGGTCCCCCATGTAAAACAGGGGGCCACAATGGAGAGGGCGTTCTCGGTGGTCGGGCCGCATTTATGGAACTCCCTCCCGGAGGAGGCTCACCTGGCCCCAGGCCTGTTGGCCTTTCGATGAGTTTGCAAGACCTGGCTGTTCGCCCAGGCCTTCGGAGGGGAGGAGGGGAGGGTTGGGTAGGGGGGAGGGTTTGGGGTTTTAGTAATATTTTATAAATTGTTGTGGGCTTGGTCTTTTTTATTGTTGTTGGTTTTAGTATTATTGTGTTTTTATGATGTTGTAAGCCACCCTGAGATGCCATGGGCATAAGGGGGCGGCCGATAAATTTAACAAAATAAATAAATAAAATAAAATAAATAATGTGAGATTATCTGTGTGAATCTTGTGAAACACCTTGTGTAGTAGGGGTGTTGGTGGAAATGCATAAAGGAATTCCCCACTCCTGGAAACCATTAAGGCATCTAATATCGATCCTGGTGCATGATCGATTTTGGTTGCGCTGCTTTTGGGGGAACCTGTGGGGCTCTTACATGAGACTTTTTCTTTATCAGTCCAGGGACTGCTTCCTGTGGGTGTTCTTTTCAGTAAATCACCGATCCCTTAATCCCCTCTGCAAGAAGTGTGTGTGTAAGGGAGAGAGAGCTTGTGTGTATGTGCACGTGGGGAAGCCTGTGTGTGAAAACCTATGACACTTGCTTTTGTAAGCAAACACCAGACTACCAGTTGTTAAAGGGGTGGGGCTATGGGGTTAGCAAATTCTAACCCCAGAAAATTCTAGGGCCAGCCCTGCCTCCCAGTATAGGAAGCAGGTCAAGAATACAACAGAGTGTGGCTTGACTGATCCTTGTCTAGTGGAAATGTCTGCAAGAAGTCATTAAATGAAACTGCTCTCATTTAAGAGAGGAACCAAACTTGCTCCTGACTGTTCGGATTGTTGCAACAGTACAAATAAGGATGGTTCCCTCAGGTCAGGGCTGTCCATCTTGCCCACCAAGGGCTGGATTGCTTCAGTAATTTGCTGGCAGGCTGGATTGCACAAAAATTTCATTTATAATTTTAGGGCCGTGGGTTGGATGGAACCTTACAGTGAGTCAAAACCAGCCCCCAGGTCAGCATTTGGACAGTCCTGGCTCAGGTCCTGCTCCAAAAGCAGCTTGGCAAGATTTGGGAAAGTGGTTCACTGTTTCAGAACTGGTTAGACCTCACTTCCAAAAAATAGGCAAAATAATGCATAGGAATAAAGGACAGGAGACTCCACTGTAGTATGTTTGTTCAATCAGCCATCAGAAGAGGCTGAGCTGCTATTGCTGCATGGTGTAGAGAGGCAGTATGTCAATGCTCTGGGAAGGTTAAAAAAATAAAGACAAGCAAAATGAAAAGTAGGCAAGGCAGAAAAAAGTAAACTTACTTTGCTGTGACAGGTGCTTGAGAAATGCCCGCAATAGATCTGATACTGTAGAAAAGGTGATCTGTCTAGTCAGGAAACTCATAATAGCAAACCAGCCCATCAGGGGAGCCCTGAGCTAAAGGAGGTGGAAGGCAGCTCAAAGGAAGACAAAGAAAAAAGATACTCAAAGGAGGGGCGAGATTGTGGATGGGAAAGGGCTAGTCTAAGCCAAAGGCCAAAGAGGACAAGATTTAAAGTTAAAGGATGAAAAGCCCTAACAAAGTCAAGGAGAAGCAAAAGAAAAGGAAGGAGCCAGGTGAGCATCAGAGATGAACAACAAGCCAAAAACCAAAAGAAAGAAATAGGGCAAGTTTAAAGTAAAAAAACACAGACGCCTAGTAGGTTGGAAACCTGCTAGATCGGAGGCAGGATAATCTCCTCAGCAGGCTCCAGGTGGCCTACTCAAGCTTGACATAAGCCTCACTGGGCTTTTTGGTATTCAGGGCTTGTTCACATGAGGTAGGTGTGGGCAGGGCCAGCCTTACTGCGGGGTGGTTAGGGGCGGCTGCCCAGGGCCCCGCTCCTGAGGGGGCCTCACGCCCAGCTCCCAGCCCAAACCCCACAGTAAGGCCAGCCCTGAGCACGGGGCCCTCAGGAGCCGGCTCGCCGCGTCTGACAGGCAGCGGAAGGGGGGCCAGCAGGAGTGAGGGAGAAGCAGAGGCCCCGCCTCTCCCACTATCTGTGCCCCCCCCCGCTACCTGTCACAGTCGGCCAGGGAAAATTAAGAAGAGAGAGGAAGAGACCCCGCCTCCCCCTCATTTCCCCTGGCTGAAACTGCCCCCCCCCCGCGGCTGCCTGACTCAGTCTGTAACAGACTGAGCCAGGCAGTGGAGGGGGCCCAGCCAACCAGTGTCGCGACGTGAGGGAGAAGCAGAGCCTCTCCCTTCTTCTCCCTCACTTCCGTCGGAAGTGAGGGAAAAGCAGAGACCTCGCCTCTCCCTCACGCCGCTGGCCCCCTCCATGACCTGGTCGGGGCCCAGGCCGCCTCTGGCCTCAGGTTGGAGTTGGCGGTGGTGGCGGCCTGGAAAGAGGAGCGACGGACAGCACGAGAGCGGCGACAGTGGATCAGGTAGGTGATCCGAATGGCCGCTCGGACTTGGGGATGGGAGTGCCCCTCTGCCCATCCCTGAGCCCAGGCCCAGGTAACACCCCGAGCTCGGCGGGGAGTGCCCCCCTGAGGCGGGGAGCACCCCTAGGCCTGGCGGCCGCTGGCACCTTCACCACTGGCAGCACCTTAAGTTAGTAGGGGGCCCCACATTCTTTCCCCGCCCAGCGCCCCGCTTTCACTAAGGCTGGCCCTGGGTGTGGGATACTATCACTTTAAGAGGCTGTACACCCAATGTATCCTTGGGCTCCTGCAGGGAGTCAGAGTGTGTACTGAGAGAACTTATAAGCACAACTGAGTATGCAGAATTGCTAGAAGGAAGCACTCTGCCTGAGGAGTCTTTTTAAAGGTGCATTTTGGAAGTCTCGATATCGGGGCTTCCAAAATGTGCCTTTTAAAAGACCTCACGAGCGGTGATTCCTATGACAGGACGGCTACTTCCAGTGCATGTAAACACACCCCATGGGGCTTTTCAGCCAGCACATTCTTCAACGCGCTGGTTTCAACCGCTCATCTAAAAGCAATCTGAGACTTACTGATGAACCCTCCTGTATGTAGTTCAAGAATATTTTAAGTAAACTACTTTCCTATAGAAACTATAGCTACTGGTGTTGTTCTTGAGAACTGCAAACAACACAGTAGGTACGCCAGAATAACTGCTTAAGCATTCACATGATGTGATTACTGCAAAGTAATTCCCATTAGCCCAGGTAAGCTACCCCTCTTTGGGTGTTTTTACACGGACCTGATTTCTCCCATACTTCAAAGTTCTCAATTCCGTGAACTTGCACAGAGAGAGTTTAGACACTCCACCCCCTTCCTAGAAGTTGACTGGGCACCATTGTAAACAGTGGACAGATGACTTACAAGTCCGGGTTAGAAAACATGTGGAAGTTGCTGGGCGGACTTAGGAATTTTGCGCCCCTAGGCCCTTCTCAGGCTGCTTTCCCCAAGCCAAGCCAAGCCAAGCCCCACCCCCATTTTGCATGTTCATGGGTGGGGGAGCCCCGTGTGAACAACGTGGTACGCGTTCCCATGGTGAGTGGGGATGCAGGTGCACGCCCACCTAACACTCATCCCCACTCACCCCCTACTCATCCCTGTGCACGGAGCAACCGGGGAAAACGGCAGTTTCTCCACGGGTGAGGATGAGTGGGGGATGAGTCAGAATGCATGTCTGACCATGTGCATGTCCCGCCCATTCACCAGCATGCCCACAGACCCCGCACCCGGGGAAGCCGTGTAAAAAGGGCCTGTGAAGAGCCACTCAAAGAAGAAAAGAAGGTTGCTACCTTGTAAATAAGTTTCTTCCAGGTGGCTCCTAACATTCTCACAACACCCACCCTTCCAGCCCCGCATGGAATTTTTTTCTTCTATTCCTATAAAGGGCTGGAAGGAACTGTCATTCTGAGGTGGGGATGGGGGGGGGGGAGAGTGCTTTTAATACTAGAGAAGCTCAAGACCATCACGTAGTCTATTATTTGAATATGGTGAGCATGCCAAGTACAACCCAGTTATGAGAATGTTAGGACCCATCTCGAAGAACCTTCTTTACAAGGCAACAACCTTCTGATGGAGAAGTTGTTTGTAAACAAACAGATTTATCTCCCAGTCCCATTGGTGTCCCGGTCTGCTGAGAGCTATGAGCAGGCAGACATCAGAGACAGGTGAAGGATGGGGACCCGGGCAGCAGTCTCCAGCCGTGCAGGGAGAAAAGGGGGGGGAAAAAATGAAGAGAGGTGGCACTAGGGCCAGGATTGCCGCCCCTTCCCCCCCCGTCCCGAAAATGCCACCCAAGGCCTGCGCCTAGAGGACCTGCCCCTAAGTCCAGGCCTGTTTTGCAACAGCATCCAGCTGACTTCCAGGATTGGGGGGGTGGGGGTGTCTAAACTCCCCATGCGAGAGTTCACCAAACTTGGACTTTGAACTCCACGGAAAATCAAGTGCGTGTTAAAACACCTCAATGAATTTGTATAAGTCCGTCCTACTTTCCAGTGGAAAAAGTCACTCTAGAATGAAGAAGCTGTACTTATGCTCTTGGGTAACTTCTCTGTTTTATAATCAGGGGAAGATTAGCCCATAAGCAGACTAGGCATGTGTCTAGAGCCCAAAACTATGAGTGAGACTCAAAATGGTGGTCAAGTCAAGTTCCACACAGAACCCTGAAGAGCTGCTCTCTTCGCAGAACATACATCAAGCTGGAACTACAACTCTCAGCAGCAACTGTACAGTGGCTTGGCATGGCTCAGCTTCTGATTGGCTGAGTTCTTGACAAAGAATTGGCAAGATGGATGTATTACGAGCAACACCAGATAGCGTCCGTTGTCAGACCAGGTGAGTACAGGGTGAAGTTCACTCATGGGTCCCGCTCCCCCAGGGCCACCCTCCCTGGATCATCTGGGATCTTTTGTATAGTCCCTTCCCCATCTGCTCCCTCATCAGAAACCTACCATCCTTGATCTCCTCTACTACACGCCCTCCACATGCTTCCCCCTCAGGGGATTATCGCTCCCTGGGGATTTCACCCAGCCCTTCCCCTACTTGCCTTCCCTTGGAGGCCTGCTACTTTCCCTTGGAACTGCTACCTCCCATCCTCCCTTACCCAGTGAAATGGAGAAATACAGGCTGCTTGTTAGTCTGATTAGAAGGTAGGGCACAGAAGTGTATCCTTACCTACCTCCAGTCCAGCCCTACTTGCAAGAACAAACCCTACTTGTCTCTGAAGATAAAAGAAAGGGGAAGCACTGGACAATATCTCAAAGAGCCCAATTCTACACTGCCTTGTGCTCTATTACTGTAGTAGGACACATAGGCCTCAACAAGAACCCTATTATATTTGTTGCCATACAAACTTAAGTAACAAGTGCAGGATTTCCAGTCCCATGTCAAAAACCATAACTCAAGCCCAAAATCATGAGACTGACTTAGAAATCATGAGATTGAGGGTCTTTTTATTTGCCTCCCAATTTTAAATACTTGAGGGCACGCTTGTTTCATATTGCTGTGCTTTTCTTTGCAACCTCAGGGGCTGGAAAATTACTTGATGAAATGAAAACTGAGATTCCCACATAGTCACCTGATTCCAGCAGCTGGGGTTCTAGCAAAGCACAAAACACCATGAGACTGCCAATGAAATGTTGCACTCCCCTGTGTACTCTTGTGCCAAATGCAAGTAGCCGTAAAAGAATGGAGAATTATGAGCCCTAGTTTAGAGCAGAGTGGGGAAAGATGGAAGCTCAAGCTATTATTGTTACAGCTCAATCCTCGGGGCATTTACCATTGGTCCCTTAGCCCCAATAAAGAGAACAGGATTTGTGCCAACACTAACGAGAGCTAACGTCAGTGCTAGAGGCCCCAAGGATCATGCTGCCCTTGTTTCCAAATGAATAAAACTCGGTTAAGAATAGGCTTGATGTTTGCAAAATGAAAAATGAGAGGTTGGAAAGAATGTTATTGACAATGTTTCGTTGTACATGTGAAGTTATATTGTCACTATTGCTGTTTCATTCAGAAGCAGAGGACTCTAAATTCACTGTTAAATAGACTCTTTATTTATGTATTACAAGACTAGGGTGGCCATACCTCCCCTTTAATACAGGACACTTATGAAAAATACATGGTGCAGGGCTACACTGGTTCAAATGCAGTCACCCAATACATGGCACATCATAAAGGATGCACCAATGGCAGATGTTTAAATAAAGGTCCAGGTGTCTGGATGTCAGCATTCTAGTCCTGATTCTGACACAGACTCACTGTATCTATGTTTTAAACCTTGACCTTTCTCTGCTCCATTTCCACCAACTGTAAAATTAATAATAAATAATAATTAATTAATTTAAATAATCATTTTTATTTTTTATATGACCCCCATGCTGCATGGCTTCATTTGTTTCCTCCTGCATGGAAAGGGTAATCATGTGACTTTGTTCTTTTTAACATTTATGAAATGCTTTTAGATTCTTGGATGGAAGTCACCATAAAAGAGCAAGGTACTATAATGGGCATTTTTACACACACCTTAAAGTGCTGGTCTTTCAATCGTCTGGGTTTACAAGTCCACAAGTAAGTTCCAGATGCATATTTCTTTCTCTTTCTCTCTCTCTCTCACACACACACACACAGAGCCCTGAGGCAGCCTAAAGTAGCCGCAGTTGTAGATGTGAGGGGCTGCCATGGAAACCAAGTGACCACAGCTGGCTGGAGTAAAGCACTTTACCATGAGAACTTTTTACACACAAGTTCTGGGAGAAGTTCTATGCAGAAGTTCAAAGAGCCATATGTTTAAGATCTGGGTGAGTGATTTAGACACACAGAAAGTTCAGGATGTAACAGCAAATATGCAGGAGAAATGTGTGTGCAAAAACACCCAATATGTCAAAATCCCTGGTTTCTTTTATGTGACATGGGTAATAATTCTGTAACACATTTTTAAATTAATGTTCATTCCATTGTAATGCAGGATGGTTAATATGGGAATGAGTGTTGTATTATTTGGTCCAAGGTGCTCCCAGAACTGGGAAAGATTTGGAGTCTTTTGATGAAACACGGAATTTCAAAAGGAAAGTGTAACTATGGCAACCTGGAGGATATTTCACTGGGGGATGAGTTAGTCTTGGACACATGCTGCAAAATGGGGAGACAGCTGAGGCTAGGGGGCTTTTCCAGGGCCAGCCTTATTTGCAGGATCCAGAGCAAAAATAAAATTCAGGGGCCCCCCTGGCTCTGCCCTATAGCCACATCCATTTAACTACTGTCAGGTTGGCGCTTGCATTTGAATATAAATACTTTTTTGTGGACCCTCCATCTGACCCAATAGGGCAGTCCTTGTGAGGGGGAGGAATATGTGAGTGAGGGCGTGAGAGTGAGGCAAGTAAGGGGGCTGGTTGTGTATGTACATGTGTGTGAGAAAGGGGAGGGCTGGTTGTATGTTTGAAAAGGGGGCTTCACACACATATATGGGTAAGTGAGGGGCTGTTTGTGTGTGTGTGAGAGGAGAGAGGCTGGAATATGGGTGTGATTAGTGAATGAGGGGTGTTTGTGTGTGTGTGTGTGAGAGAGAGAGAGAGAGAGAGAGAGAGAGAGAGACTGTAAACTCACTTCACTGCAGATTTAGCAATTCACCTATATCATCACAATCCTGTTCCTTTAATTGCTCCTATCATGGAGACAGAGTCATGTTGTGCAGCAGCAGGAGCTCTTGGGTGCTTCCAAAACTTACTGGAAGGTGGTTGGCTAGGTCAGGTTGGGTTAGGGAGACGGTCCCTTCAGGTCTGCTCGAGTGCTTTGTGGATGGGCAGATCCTCCAATGTCCACCCACAGCGTTCCTTCCTGACTGCCAGACCCTGTCTCCCTGCTGTAGTACAATCTAGATACCTGCCCTTTGCTAAGCCCCAATGGACCCAGGAGCTCCTGCTGCCATCTGACACAGCTCTCCAGGGGTCCCTGGGAGACCTGCTACACTTCAGGAGGGCCCCACAGGAATGTCAGTAGTGTTGTTGAGGCTCCTGGAGCCCTTCAGGTTCAGCAGTAATGGGGGTCCGGGGCAGTGCTTCTTCCTGCATTGTCTCTTCCTAAGGCCAGGCTTGGGCTCTTCATCTGGAGCTGGGGTTTCAGCTGTTAGTACAGGGTGTTACTTTTTTCCAAGCATCCTCAGTTTGCATTTGAACTGCAATCCACAAACCACTTACTGTGGAGTGGGATTCAATGGGGCTATGCTGGAGTAAGTTTGTGGAGCGCTGTCTAAATTGGCAATTTGTTGAACACCGAGCTTGACACCAAGCTCAAGGTGTGCAAATATCAGGTAGCTGAAACTACCAAGAGCTGTAGAACCCTGGTGAATCTCATTGACCAGTCACTGCCTGTTTTATCCCCTTTCATCTACAGGTCAGTGAACTACAGGCACAATACATCTCTCCTGAAAATGACTGCCATTAGTACCACCAACAAAAATGTCTTGCTATACGGCAAGGACAGGAAGTACATTTGGAGAAAATGGACTACAAGAGACTCCACAGGGCGGAAACTATACTGCTTGCACGAACAACTAGAAAGTTTGAATGTTAACGTCAGATAATCCACAAACATCCAATAATCTGGGCTGCCATTTGTTTCCCTCCAAATATTTGCTACTCTTCTCCGGCACTGAATACATTCAAAGCAATGAGATGGGATTATAAATTATTCACAAAAAGAAAACCTCAGCATTTTGTAATTGAAAAAACACTGTTTGATCAGCTCTGATATAGTGGGTATTTCAAAGGACATTCAGAGTTGTTTTATCTATGAATAACCACAAGATGTCAGGTTATTTCAAAACATAGTTTCAGTTACAGGTCTTTTAACATTTAGGGTTGGGGCTGGCCCTTGTGTGGATGTAAATGAGGGGTGGATAGATCTGAAACCAATACCCATGAAAACGAAGAAATCCATTGAATTTGTGGTATTTTGACCCAAACCCAACAAAGCAGATAACTGCTATTCATTCCTGTTTCGTTGAGGATTCCTTTTGGTTAGTCAGTCATCTCAGTATTTTGGTAATGTCATTTTAGCCCGATCTAAATGCCTGAGCAGTTGCCAAAATGAAGTAATCAGACCGGAGTATCCAGTTTAGACGTGCAAATATGGATAAATGTGGATAAGCGGATATGCAAATACCCATTTTGTTGACTATATTATTCCGATATATTTGCAGGGCTAGCCAAAGTGCTTGGGAGCACACGGGCCCTTTAAGGAAGGCATGTGTTCTGCCACACACCTCCCAGTAATGTCAGTGGCACCTCACTGCCAAAAATGCAAATATTAAGGAATGTGCTACATTTTCCTGTCCTGCAGGCCACTTTGAAAATCAATACAAGTTCCATAGGCTGGAGAGGAGTTGTGGGTGCTGGAGGAAGCCAGGCAAGACTCCTCCAGTAGATCCTGGGTCTGTCCATGAGTGCATGCTATCCTTTCTGCCTCTTTTCCTCATAGCTCACTTTTTCAGTGCGTATGGGGAGGGACTGGAGCCAAATAAAAAAGAGCTGTGGGACAGATTTGGACCTGGTCTGGCATAAGTCCCTGCTCTAGAAAGACCAGTCCATGCAGGAATTAGCTTGCCACCCATAGTCCTTTCTTATCAGCTCGCCATCATATGCATAGTCCTTCAGCCAGGCACACCCCTCTAGCTATCCAGGGCTCTCTGGCCAGGTACCCTTTCCTAGTTCTTATAACAGTGCAGACACCCTTCCAGCTAGCCATTGCCTATAGCCAGGCACAACCCTCTAGCAGTACAGCTTCCCAGCAGGGCGTCTCCCCAAGCCCCTGTTGTTCCATGCTCCACTGGCCAGGTACCACCCTTTGCAGCCAGTTCAGAGGCAAACCCTCCCTGGCTCTCGCCTTTGGAGAGACCGCGTGCTCACCTCACCCCTGCCTCTACCCTCTTCTTTCTCTCTCTATCTGAGCCCTAGCCCACTCTGCTGAGCTCTGGGCTACCCCAGCCATGCCCAGCTCAGCTAGCCCTACTCAGACCTCCCCATCAACCTTTAGATGCACCTCCTTAAAGGACCCGCATACTCCCAAGCACTCTGCCCTGCCACACGCACATCCACTGCATTTCCCCCATTGCTGCCATTGGGGTAAATGCAGTAAACATGAGTCTCTGATTATACGTCAGTTGGGAGCATGATCCCATTCCTCTGGCTTAGGAGTACTCCCTATATTTAAAACTGGCCAATCATTATGTTCCCAGGACCTCCAAGGCAGAATTTGTCCCTACTTACAAAAGGAAACTAAGGTGAAGTCAGGGCTTCACCCAGAGCCTGAAGTGGATGGATTAAAACCCAGAGGGGTGAGGATGGGAATAGCATTAGACAAGAGGCAGCCAGAGCCCCTTAACTTGCTACACTTTCACTTTTCTTCACATAAGCAGAGGGGCTAGTGGATGGCAAAAGAGGATGTTCTTGTTCCCAGCTCTGAAAATGTGGCTAGTAGAATCTTGTTTCCTCCCTCACAATGTGTGGGGAGGATAAGTCCACTCATTCTGAGGACGGCACTCAGCTGTTTCTAGTAATGGAAGTACCGTAGCTAGCAGGCCACCAGTACCATGCAGGATTGGATTCCAAACCACTGAAGCAGCAGCAGGCGGAGGTTGCTATGAAAGGAACAAATACCTGGAAATAGGGAACACAATAGACACTCAGTCATTAACTATGGAAAATGGTTTTGCATGCACTTCTGTGTCAGTTATCTTTTCTCCAAAGGAGCTGAGCTGTCTGTCTCCGAACTCTCTGTGCAGCACATTTACTGTGGGGACTGAGACTAATCCTTGCATTACTTCTAGAGATTAATTTCATCTGCTGACTGGAGATTTTCCTGTGACACTCAAAAGGCTCCATTTGAAAGGAGAGACAATGGAGACTTGACCTGAGCTGCAGGCACGTTTTCTGCCACACACCTCCCAGTAATATCAGTGGCAGCACCCCACTGCTAAACCCCTGTGGAGCACACTGAACGTTTACCCCGGAGGTTGTGGCACAGAGCAGTCAAACCCAGTGGATGTATTTAATCAGGCTTGACTCAGTCTTTTGTGCCTACGGAAAATAGCACAGATGGCAGGTAACATCACGTACCTATCTGGGACCCCTTGTGACAGCTGGGCATAGCTGATTGCCAAATGAAGGAGAATGTCAACATTAAAAATGATCTCTGAAACACAACAGTGGGTGTTTCTACACACACATTTCTCCTGCATGTTTGCTGTTTCACCCTAAACTGTGTGTCAAATCACTCACCCAGATCATAAACCTCTGGATCTTTGAACTTCTGCATAGAACTTCTTCCAGAACTTTTGTGTGTAAAAAGTAACTACTTTACTCCAGGCAGCTGTGGTCACTTGGTTTCCATGACAGCCCCTCACGTCTACAGCTGTGGCTACTTTAGGCTGCCTCAGGGCAGTGTGTGTGAGAAAAATGCATCTGGAACTTAATTTGTGGACTTGTAAACCTAGAAGATTGAAAAATCCAGAACTTTAAGGTGTGTGTAAAAATGCCCAGTGTGATGTAGACATTAATCTGGGATTGATTCAGCACTTTTTTGGAGGCCACAGGAGACCCAAAGAGGTCTTTCTTCTCCTAGGAGAGGCTGTGCTGGAAAGGATGGCCCATCTAGCCCTGTGTTCTTCCTCAATGGGTGTTTTCAGATGGATGCAGGGGTGCCCACCTCCAGAGCTGCTCCAGGATGCAACTCCTATGTCCACCCACTTCCAGCCCCACCTGGGTCCAGATCAGATGGACCCGGTGGGTTCCCCAGCCCACAGTATACCCATGTGGCACCCCTCTACCACCATAGAGTTGCGGGCTAGAGCATCCGCAATGTTATGGTGTTGCCCAGGCCAACGGCTGACTGGAAGCGGTGCAGCAGGGTGGTGCCCTAGTTTTGGCCACCCCACTGTACCGGCAGCACTCCGGAATGTTTCAGAGTACTGGAGACAGGGCTGCCGCACCTGCGCCACCTCCACACACCTTTAGCTGGATTGACCGCCCAGGGGTGAAGCAGGCTGGCACAGCCAGCACCAGTTCAGCCCGTCTGTCTAAAAGCACCCAGTGACATAAACTCTAGACCATGGGCAAAATCTGGCCTATGGCTGTTTTTTATTTGGTTCCTTTCCAATTCCTTGATCTGGCCCAAGGATTCAGTCCTTAAGCACTAGAAGAATGAGCTCAGAGGAAGAGAGCAGAGATGAAAGCATGCACTCAAGGACTCAGGATGGATCCATGGCCTGGATCTATGACCTGGTTCCTCCCTTTCCATCCCCCATCCTGAGCACACCCATTAAGTCCCTCTGTCTCCATCTCTTATCCATCCCACACAGTTTGTACTAATTCCCAAAGTAGCTCAAGGGTGGGGGAAAGTTTCCTACCCCAGGCCTATACAAATGCCTAAAAGCAAATATGAGCTATCGAACTGTCATGGGCATAAAGGGACAGGGATGGAGGGGTTTGGGATTCCTGAGTTTGGGGTTCAGGGAACAGTACCCTCCTGAATTTTGCATGCACATCCCTGTGACTCCCATGACAATCACCCCCACCACATCTTCTCCACATACCCTCCCCACACACACAGGGGGAGGGAGGAAGAGATTCAAGATGACAACCACCTTGCCCATCTCTGTGAAGCAAGCTCCCTTAGGGCTTGTACACAAACACATTTTTTGTGGAGGGAGTTAAGTACCTCCTAACTCATTTAAACCTCCCCCCTTCTGAAGTTCATCTCACAGCCTCTCTGGCTGCTTGTTTGGTATCCCACTGCTCCCATACCTGCTGACAACTCCCTCAATTTCCCAGGGTGAGAGAAAGCTATTAGACCCCTGGTTCTTCCTGCTCTTGGGAACACAGATGGAGGGACATTAGCTACTCCACAGAAACTACTCTGTCTGGAGCAACAATTGGGAATGGGCCCCAGCCCAGAGCTCAGCTCCCGCACCCCAAAATAGGAACAGCACTGAAGACTAAAGGATATGCCAATAAAAGGAAGAAAAGTTTATTTAAAGAGACGAGGTTGAGAATCGCGCAGCTATCAACCAAGGCTCTGGAACCCAGGATGCCACGGGAGGAAGCAGTTCAAAGGAGGCAGGTTTTTATATTCTACAAGAAAAACATAATAGCTTACCGCATTACAAAGCAAATGAATATGGAAATGATGAAAGATTACAGAAAGAATGACAGGTACAATACATGAAAACAAGACATACAGAACAAAAACATATGGTTTTATAGAACATAGTGATTAATAAACAAGCTTATTACAAAACAAGCCCCCTTCGCCGCCCTAATGGCGGCGACGGGAAATTGCCGCGCTCCCCGTCGGGAGATACAGGGAGGGAAGGAGCGTGCTGCATCCAGGCAGCTAAGAAGAACGCCTGGCCCGGGCTGAGGTTGCCTGGCAGCTGAATTGTTGCGCGTGCACAGTGGCGCCGCGCGGGCCGACTGGGAGCAGTCCCGCCCCTTTTTCTCAGAGGGCGGGTCCGCTGGAGCCGCGTGGAGGCGGCATTCGTCCTGAGACCTGCAAACAAGCAGCCCACCCACCTCACCCTAGCACTGTGGTAGATACTGGTTGCCATTACGGAACCGAAGGGGAATTTTGCCGACTAGCCCAATTGAGGGTCGGGTTTTTTCGCCCCTTCAACAGTGCAGGCTAGGTTAAATAGGTTAATTGAATATAGGGAATTGGTTAAGATATAGAATTATAATATACAAGTAATTTGATGCAAAAAAGATTTGGAAGAGATGACATTGAATAAAACATAATTGATGGTTCGACAATACGGGTAAGCAATTGTCGCACTCAGCGGGGGTTCAGTATGCTATAGTAGGATAAATAGGTAAGAGTAGGTTAAGATGAGTCATCTCCTTAAGAGATGGGGAGAGAACACCCAGTGCCATGATGGGAGCAGCGGGCACTGGGGTTAACACCCTGGGAGGAGGGCCCAGACGGGTCAGCAAGTACATGCACGGTCTGCTGGCTTTGCGGGTTCTTACCTCCTTACTCAAAACCCCAGTTGGGGTTGGTCCCCTTTCGGCCAGAGCCAGGGTGCTGTCGAAAGGGGAGTTATGTTGTTGGTACTGACAAGGGAGTGCACATCCCTGTCAGTAGCGGTGTTAATAAGTTAAGTAGCTAGCATACTGGACCCAGATTGCCTGAGCAATACCCACCGGCCTTGAGGAGGATTGAAATAAAGAGTGCGGCCATTTTAAAATCCAATACGGTCTCTGTGTCTCATTGGGGGGATGCGCCGGCAAGCACCTTTCGCCGCCATAATGGCGGCGACGGGAAAATTGCCGCGCTCCCCGTCAGGAGATACGGGGAGAGAAAGAGCGGGCTGCATCCGGGCAGCTGAGAGGAACGCCTGGCTGGGCGAGAATTGACTGCGGCTGAATGGTGGCGCGTGCGCAGTGGCGCCGCGTGGGCCGACTGTGAGCGGCCCCGCCCCTTTTGTCGGAGGGCGGGTCCGCTGGGGCCGCGTGGAGGCGGCATTCGGCCTGGGAGCTAGAACAAGCAGCCCACCCACCTCACCCTAGCACTGTGGTAGATACTGGTTGCCATTACGGAACCGAAGGGGAATTTTGCCGACTAGCCCAATTGAGGGTCGGGTTTTTCGCCCCTTCAACAGTGCAGGCTAGGTTAAATAGGTTAATTGAATGTAGGGAATTGGTAAGACACACAATTATAATATACAACTAATTTGGTATGCGAAAAGATTTGGAAGAGTTGACATTGAATGAAACATAATTGATTGTTTGACAATATGGGTTAGCAATTGTCGCACTCAGCGGGGGTTCAGTATGCTATAGTAGGATAAATAGGTAAGAGTAGGTTAAGATGAGTCATCTCCTTAAGAGATGGGGAGAGAACACCCAGTGCCATGATGGGAGCAGCAGGCACTGGGGTTAACACCCTGGGAGGAGGGCCCAGACGGGTCAGCAAGTACATGCACGGTCTGCTGGCTTTGCGGGTTCTTACCTCCTTACTCAAAAACCCCGTTGGGGTTGGTCCCCTTTCGGCCAGAGCCAGGGTGCTGTTGAAAGGGGAGTTATGTTGTTGGTACTGACAAGGGAGTGCACATCCCTGTCAGTAGCGGTGTTAATAAGTTAAGTAGCTAGCATACTGGACCCAGATTGCCTGAGCAATACCCACCGGCCTTGAGGAGGATTGAAATAAAGAGTGCGGCCATTTTAAAATCCAATACGGTCTCTGTGTCTCATTGGGGGGATGCGCCGGCAAGCCCCCTTCGCCGCCATAATGGCGGCGACGGGAAAATTGCCGCGCTCCCCGTCAGGAGATACGGGGAGAGAAAGAGCAGGCTGCATCCGGGCAGCTGAGAGGAACGCCTGGCTGGGCGAGGAGTGCCTGCGGCCGAATTGTTGCGCGTGCGCAGTGACGCCGCGCGGGCTGACTGTGAGCGGCCCCGCCCCTTTTGCTTGGAGGGCGGGTCCGCCTGGGCCGCGTGGAGGCGGCATTCGTCCTGAGGATCTGGAACAAGCAGCCCACCCACCTCACCCTAGCACTGTGGTAGATACTGGTTGCCATTACGGAACCGAAGGGGAATTTTGCCGACTAGCCCAATTGAGGGTCGGGTTTTTCGCCCCTTCAACAGTGCAGGCTAGGTTAAATAGGTTAATTGAATGTAGGGAATTGGTAAGACACACAATTATAATATACAACTAATTTGGTATGCGAAAAGATTTGGAAGAGTTGACATTGAATGAAACATAATTGATTGTTTGACAATATGGGTTAGCAATTGTCGCACTCAGCGGGGGTTCAGTATGCTATAGTAGGATAAATAGGTAAGAGTAGGTTAAGATGAGTCATCTCCTTAAGAGATGGGGAGAGAACACCCAGTGCCATGATGGGAGCAGCGGGCACTGGGGTTAACACCCTGGGAGGAGGGCCCAGACGGGTCAGCAAGTACATGCACGGTCTGCTGGCTTTGCGGGTTCTTACCTCCTTACTCAAAACCCCGTTGGGGTTGGTCCCCTTTCGGCCAGAGCCAGGGTGCTGTCGAAAGGGGAGTTATGTTGTTGGTACTGACAAGGGAGTGCACATCCCTGTCAGTAGCGGTGTTAAGAAGTTAAAGTAGCTAGCATACTGGACCCAGATTGCCTGAGCAATACCCACCGGCCTTGAGGAGGATTGAAATAAAGAGTGCGGCCATTTTAAAATCCAATACTGGCTCTGTGTCTCATTGGGGGGATGCGCCGGCAATACCCCTGTTTTGCCCAGTCTGTCTGTCTGTCTCCACAAATGGCTGTGGCAATGAGGAAGAGAGCTGAATAGCTAACAGTATAGAAGTTCAGCATTCTCTCTTTCCTTTTACCTTGAGTTAACAACATTATGTTGTTGCTTTGCTCCTATGAAGATTGACTAGCCTGCTCCTAAGAAGAATATGTAATGAGTTGACAGGTCTCTGTTGAGGTGGGAGCAGCTCGTAGAGCGGCTTAGGGGTCTGTTGCCTACAGTAACTAGCTCCCCTGTTTCAAGTATGCTCATGAGAACAAGCCTTGTGGGTGGAGGTAGCATCATGTCACAACTGCACCTACCAGGGAGCCCACTCCTCAGAATAGGGGAGGTGGCAGCAGCAGAGCAACTTCAGTGAGGCCAGACCTTCAAGCAGTGGCAGCAGAATGGAGTCCTGACCGTGGGGTGTGCAGCAAAGCCATGGGGAAGAGGGGATGGCAGAAATCTGCCCCAGTCAAGGTTTGGGGTCAAGAGATAGAGCTGTCCCTTCTACAGTTTGGAGTCTTTCTCCACACATAGCTGTGTATGCTCATGGAGCTTCTATTTACCTTTTTTAATCTATGTACAAACATTCAATCTGAGTGTTGCTTTCTGTGCATAGAAAATAGCCTTCACCCTGCACCTAAGCGGTTGGATAATATGATTTTGTACAGGGGTTTGATCATTATTTTCTAACATTTTTATAGTGCTTTCAGTTCTCAAAGGGATTCCCAGTCCTTGTCTAGTTCACCCTCACAACAACTCAGTTATTATTATTATTCCAAGTTTAGGGAACTGAGGTTAAGAGAGAGTGACTTTCCCAAAGCCACCCAATCAGCTCATAGTTAAGACTGGATTTGGACTGGTTTCCCAGGTTCCCACCTTATACACTAGGCTACACTGGCTCTTTTCTCCCAAGTGACCATGCTTTGGGGTGCTTCATTCCATCCTCATCCAGCAACAACACTGGGTCAGCCATAGCAACAGCGGGCTTTGCAATATGGACCGACACTAGGAACTGAACCGAGACTAAAGCCACTTGCCCACATGAAGAGATACGGCGGCCAAACTCACGGCGGACTCATGGCAGCCAAACTCACAAGTAGCTCTGAACGTGGACATGGGGGAGGGGGAGAGGGATTATGTGTCATCAGGTGCATCCCACAATGATTTCTCTGATGGATGACACGGCTCAAAATCCAGCCCTGTCATCCATCAGAGAAATCACCGCAGGACGAGCCAATTATGCTTTTACCCCTGCCCCCACTCAGAGCTACTCGTGGGTTTCCCTGCCATTTCTCTGTAACATGGGCAAGTGGCCTAACACATTTCCTACCAATCACCCACACAAGCAATAACTAAATTTTGGCCAAACAGCAGTTTGGAATTTTTGCCCAGTTTCTGTGAAATAGGTTCAACTTCATTATGTGAACGTTGCACTCAGTTTAATGACTGTTTAGTCTAACTTCTCATTTAATAGGGGTGGGAAGGAAGAGGGGTTTAGCCCATTTGCAAAATGACATAACAGCCAGCTTGCAGACAGCTGCGTAGGCCAGTTTCAGTGATGTACTGTACTCCGGGGGCTCCTGGAAGATGGGTTTTTAAATTGGATTTGGGATTATCTCACTGCCTCTAATGAAGCTTCCCCTCTGGTAAATCATCTCTGTAAGCAGTGCTATTATATCGGTGGATGGATTGTCCTGGGCCTTTCATATCTAGGGGACCACATAAAGGTGAGCAGATCAATCAGGTGCCTTTTTAAAAGTGGGAGGGGAAACCGAGTCCACTAGTTACCTACTGCTACTGCTGCTTGTATCAGGTCACAGTCATAGCCAACAGGTCACTCAAAGACTCAGATCTCCCCTCCCATTCTTGGAGTTGATTGAGGGATCATGACCCACTTCCAGCTGTTCACATATGGGATCACCTGATAACAGGGAGACCTATCCGTAGAGCAGGAAACTGCAGGAGAGCAGCAGGAAAGCAACTCCTGCGGCCACACAGGCAAGCTCAGATCAATTTGTCCTGGGCCTCTAAGTCTTTCTGTTACAGAGCAACTAAGGGTGATTTCAGACGTTACACGGTCCCGATTCACCACAGTGGATCCCTGGCGGGGGTGAACTGAACAACCACCCCCCATGGTCAAAAAAAGCCCCGAACAGACGTGACGGGACCGGGACCACGGCAGGGAATTGGGCTGACAGATCACGGCCTGGAGCAGTGCAACAGACGTTACACCGATCCCGGGCCGGGCCGTGGTCAAAGCACCCGGAAGGTGCCAGGGTGGCTTGTCCTGGCTGCTGCTGTGTGCCCTTTAAATCTCCCTCCCCGGCCTGTGTTGTCGCTCGTTGCCTAGTAGCGACGCTGCGTGCTTTGTCCCCGGCTGGGAATCATTTCCTTTGATTCTTGCCAGTGGTTGCTGGCCAGATGTTACTTTTTGTTGGTTCCCATCGGGAATCTCTTGACCATGCTTTTGGGGATTGTCCGGCGGGGAGCCCCAGAAGTGTGGTTGAAATTGACCCCATGTGGGTATTGACCGTGGTGAGCATCTGGCGGCCGCCGAACAGACGTTCAGGGCACTTTGGCCCCGCCGTGGGATTGAGCATGGTTCACTGTTGTTGAGCACGATCTCGTAACGTCTGAAAATACCCTAATTTGCCCTGGAACAGAACCAATGATAACTGGTATCAGGTACAGGAGGCTAGCCTCAGCCTCCAGCTTTCTTCTCCAAACTTTGTTCCTCCCCTCCCATTTCCAATCACAAAAGCTGAATGCTCAGCAAAGTTGTCAGGAATAAAGTATAACATTTCCATTGTTTTCCAAGTAGCATTGCCTCCGTGCTTGCTTATGGTCAGGAGAAAGCTGTTTCCTTTAAATGGAAAAATCAATGAATAAAAGTTCCCCTGTTCCTTTCGTCTTTGTTAAAATATGCACCCTTGGCTAATGCAGGGGTTTGTTATGAGCTAAGAGGAAACTTTGATGGGTTCTCTCTGCTAAAATGCTGGCAGTATATTAGCGCACAGCGTGTTAACAGGAAACTTTCAGTGCAGTAGCACGTACATGAGAGCATGCACACAAAACACATGGCAAATGAAAGCTGTGAAGCAAAAGGTCCTCTGGGGATGGAAGGCAGCTGTACCTGAATAGAAGATACTTGGGGGGTTGATTTGTACTTCTATCATCTCAAAGGAACAGAATGGGCTTGGGGCTAGCCCTAGCTATTTTGTAGCTCCAGACAAAGTTTATCTGCTATCGCCCACACACAAGTCCCGTCCAGCGTTTGGCCATTTTTAAACAAGACACTTCCATGCATGGGCACCCAGTGTCCACGTGGGGAGGCGTCTCATTTAAATGCAGAGATGTGTGAGCACTCCTGCGACCCACGCATCCCCTCCCCGCCTCCCCCGCATCTCCACCCACCTTCCACTCACAGAGCAGTTGGTGAAAAGGCGGGTTGCTCTGTGCGTGGAGATGGGTGTGCGCCCTTTTGCACCCTCTCCCCACAGCGGTGCTCCCAGCCTCCACTGGCCACACACAGACCGCCCCTCCCCCCCAGAGGTGGTCCTTTTAAAAACGGCCTTTGTGGCATGGGTGGAGCACTCGTGCTCCCCACCAGACAGCTGATTATCAGAGATCATGAGTCCTGGGGATGGTCACCCAGCCCTGCCTTCTGAGGTGGCCTTGAAGGATCTGAAGGCCTCTCAGAGTTTCTCAGTGGGCCAAGAATCTTGGGCACCCAGAGAAGCTCAGAAAGTCACATGGATCCCTTCCAGAAAGCCACCACCCTGGATAAGGTAACTACAATGGGCATTTTTACACCTTAAAGTTCCAGATTTTTCACTCTTCTGGGTTTACAAGTCCACAAGTAAGTTCCGGATGCATTTTTCACACAAACACTGCTCTGGGGCAGCCTAAAGTAGCTGCAGCTGTAGATGTGACAGGCTGCCATGGAAACCAAGTGACCTCAGCTGCCCGGAGCAAAGCAGTTTAGCAGGAGAATCTTTTACACACAAAAGTTCTACGCAGAAGTTCAAAGAGCCAGATGTTTAAGATCTGGGTGAGTGATTTAGACACACAAAGTTCAGGATGTAGCCGCAAACATACAGGAGAAATGTGTGTGTAAAAACACCCATTGTCCAATGTGCAGGTTCACCCTGAAGAGGCTACAAATTCATTTCGGAATCTGAATTCTGAAGTAGCATGTGAGCAGAAGCAGCACAGAAAAAGAGGATACAGTCACCTAAGTCCAAATTCAATGCTGCATCCAGTGACCAAAACGAGTGTTTTGGCTCATTCTAATTATGCTGAAATGAAAATGAAAAGGCTAATCACACAAATAGAATCTGTAGTTTAATAGCCAAAAGAGAATGAAATGCAAGTCATGTGAGTAAAGAAATGAAAAGGAACAGTCCTTGTGTTAATGTACAAGCCAAAGAGAGTTAGAAAATTTGCTGACTTTATTTATTTTATTTATTTATTCACATTTTTATCCCACCCTTCTCCAAAGACTAAGGGTGAAAACAGACATGACGCTAACCACCCTTTAACCACCCTTGGTGGTTATATTTATGCATGTTGCAGGTTATATTGGTGCCCTATGCAGCTCTGAAACATGCATAAATGACCACCAAGGGTGGTTAAAGGGTGGTTAGCGTCATGTCTGTTTTCACCCTAAGGGTGGCTTACAACATTTGAGCAAAAAATATAATAAACTACAATTAAGATCCCTTAAAACTCTAACATCATCCCAAACACCCCTCCACCCCACTCTCTATCACCCACCAATCCTCCTCCCCTGACCCCTTCACCCAATCCCACCCTACCCTATCCCTGCCTGACAAATGCCTGGTTTTAGTTCTTCCCTACGTTTTATTTTTATTGATTTTCCCCAACCCTGTTTTAGTTTTAAATTGTTGTGTTGTTTTAAAATGTTTTTTTATGAATGTTTTTATTAAATTGTACGTCGCCCCAGGATGCCGTAGGCATGGGGGGTGACTCACAAATGCATAAAAGAAAAAAATAAATACCCACCCTCATTAATACAGAACTTTTCTGCTGAGGGGTCATTATCTCTTATCAGTTGGTTATGTTAACAAGACCCTTTTATGTATTTCCATCCCTAATTAATTTGTACCTGTCAGGATTTTCCTAAGTTGCTTAAGCTTGTGTTAGCCAGGAAGCTGCCACAATGGGTGTTTTTAGACAGACTCTGGGGGTGGCCACCCCCGGGTCTGCTCAAAGGGGGGCACCCCTGGATCTGCTCCAGCGGTGGCGGGTTTCAACAGATGCTGCTGCTGCCGCCAGCAGTCCACTCATGTGCCCCACCTCCCCCGCACCGTAGAGCTGCGAGTGGATCAGCAGCCACTCTAGGCTGCCGCCTGCAGCTCTATGGCAGTTACCAAGGCAACCCATGACTGGGAGTGGAAATGAAGTGGCCTGCTGTCATTTAGATGGACCACTGCTCCGCCCTCGGCTGGTGCTCCATGTTCGGGCATGTTCCAGAGCACTGCAAGCAGAGCTGCTCCCTACTCCTCTCTGGTTCCACCTCACCCCAGGGTGGCCCACCTTTACCCAGGCATGGGGTGGAGCATGAGCAGAGCAGATGTCCATCTAAAAAACACCTAGTGTTTGGATAAACGTCCTGCTTCCTGTCCTGTCCTACCCTTATTTAATCCTGGTAGCCAATTGCAGGGTATAGTTGGGCCAGGCCAGACAATGAGAAGCCAAGATCCTGGCACAGGGAAGGGGGATTGGTTCTGCAAATGACTCCACAGTGGCAAAATAACTAGTCCATCTGCCCGGAGCCCTCCAATTCCTGGCCCTCAAGACCAGCATGTCCTCACATTAAGGACCATTTTGGGATCCATTCTGTCCCCTTTCTTGTTCAGCATGTATATGGAGCTGCTGGGCAAGATCATAAGAGGTGATGATACCCTGTTCTGCCTCTCATTTTCATCTGACTCAGGCCCTGGGTTTCAGTGTTTATCCGGTGTATGGCTGCAGTGGGGGAATGGATGAGGATGAGCTGTCTGAAGCTGAATCCCGATAAGAGGGAGGTGATGTTGGTGGGAAGGGGAGAGGGAATGGAGGTTCCCATCATTGATGGGAACCTCCTTGGTCCCTCAGGTTTGGAGTCTGGGAGTACTCCTCGATTCACAGCTCCGCCTGGATACCCAAGTGGCAGCTGTGGCAAGGAGTGCATTTTGTAAGCTACATCTGGTTCATCGTTTATGGCCCTATATCTCAGGCTCTGATCTGGCCACCTTCAGCCATGCATTCATAACTTCGAGACTGGACTACTGCAGCGCACTCTACTTCAGGCTACTCTTGGTGATGACTCAGAGACTGCAGCTGGTGCAGAATGTGACGGCCCACCTCCTGGCGGGAATGGACCACTGGGAGCACATAACACTGGTGCTCCACTTGCTGCTCTGGCAGCCTATAGTCTTCCAGGCCCAATTCAAGGTGTTGGTTATTACCTTTAAAGCCCTATATGGCCTGGTCCCCGCATATCTGCAGGACTGCCTCATCCCTCGTGTCCTGGATCTACGCCTGCAGTTGGCCGGAGGTGCCCTCTTAGAGGTCCTCCTGGTGGTGACATTCAAGAAGGCATTCTCAGTGGCTGCACCTCAGCTGTGGAACTCCCTCCCAGCGGAGATTCGCCTCTCTCCGGATCTCCCCTCCTTCCGGAGACAATGTAAAAACTGGCTGTTTTGCACGACGTTCAGTGAGGGGGACGGGTAGTGGGTGGGTTTCTTTTTCTGTTTGGGGGGTGAGGGGGCATTTGGGTTATTCGGGCTTCATCTGTTATATATTTTGTTAATGATTTTATTGGTTTTATTGTATTATTGTATTTTATATTTTTATATTGTGTTACTTACTGTACTCTGCCCTGAGCCGCCATGAGGCGGGTGGGGGAGGGTTAGAAATGATGGTATAAATATAAATAAAAATCAAATTAAGAATCTTTCTAGTTATTGTTGAGGAGCTATGAGAAAGCAAATTCAGGAAAGTCCAAATTATACCAGACTCTCCTACCCTTTATTTAAACCTCACTTTAACAGCCTGCCCCCAGCTGACAAGTCTATTTTAGCACACTCTGGGCTGTGCTATAAAATAATTTGCCACCCTCTACCTTCCCTGTTGTTGTACTGATGTTTCTTGTTTTACATGCAGTTATTATTATTATGATGATGCATTAAGGGATGTTGATGTGCTCTCTGCAGAAGAGACACAGAGGAAAATACCGCCATTTCCGCAAGGACCTAACCATCTACATCTGTCCTATTTTGGTCTTAGTTTTCTTCAATAAATGATAAGGGCTTTTCCATGGCCTTGACTGCTCAGAAAATGTGTCAGCATGTCTTGTGTGATGCTCTGAAACACTGACAGATGTAGGCTTTTATTTTATTTTTAAAATTACTTTTATGTTTACCAGTGCGAATTCTGTAAGGAAACAATTGCCAATATGTGTTTTGTTGTGGTGGGGGTCACTGATGCTCAACAACTGAAGCTTTCATATTGGAAGGGAGATGAGGAAAAACACTTTTGAAAGCTAGTTCACTGGTACAATTTTTTATTTGGACAGTTACCTTTTTGCCTTCTTAATAAGCACAAATTTAAATCTACATACAGTTATTATTTATCTTTTATCTAGGGCTTTTAGTGTTTAAAGTGTTTTACAATCCTTATCTAGTTCAGTCCAACAACAACCCTGCACATTAGGTCATCATTATTCCCATTTTACAGACTGGAAACTGAGGAAGAGCAACAGTTGCTACCCTGCCACCCAGTGAGTTCCTGGCTAAGGCCGGATTTGAATTCTGGTCTCCTGGGTCCAAGTTCAACACCTTATCCACTAGATTGGACTGACTCTTTAGGCATCAGTCTTGCACGGACACCGCTGAATGTCTGCTTGACCGAGGGAGGCTATGGTCCATAGGGCTTCCTAAAAAAAATGACATGAAGAGGTTCCTGGGTTTGGCTAGCTCTACTCCAAACTGCATGCATTTATTGAAACTATGGTTGCACCCACAGTGTAGTACGAATAGCAGACACATAGGAAAACACTTGCTGAGAAAACCTTTGCTACAAGAGAATTACATCTGCCTAGTGGTGCCTCAGAACCTGTCAGATTGTAGAAGTTGCCAGAAGAAAACTGACAGCTCTGAGAGCAATGAAATGCACTCAACAAAACAAACCCATAAATGTTAGAAAACAATAAATGCAACATTCCCACAGCACAGCCTCCCACAGGCCCATTGTCAGACTTTGGCAGAAGAGAAGGTTGAAAGGTCCTGAAGTGGGCCAAGTATTAGATTTATATTGCACAGAAGCAGCCAGTAAGCTGTCTGGTAATTATTATTATTAATTATTAGTGTTAATATTCTGCCCTATCCCCAAAGTCATACTCAAATGCATCCTGGGCAGTTTAGGGTCATCGATGAAATAATTCTTGATTTTAATTATTTTTATTGCTGTTTTTATGATTGCAAGCCACCCTGAGCCTCTTCAGAAAGGGTGACATATCAATTCAACGAAAATCAATCAATCAATCTTCATTCACAGGTCTGCTAACTCCTGCTGGAACCTGGGGCCACCTCAGCATAGGCCTAAGTGTCCAATGCAGCAGCTGTAAGGGGTGGGGCAGTAATCTTGCTGGCAGGGCCTGCCTTAGAGTATGCAGGGCCCAGGGTGGGGAACAAAGGTGTGGCCCTATTCTTCCACTGGTGGCTTAGTTGTCGCTGGGCCTAGGGGTGCTCCCTGGCTCGGTCTGGGGGCGGTGCGCTACCCGGGCCTGGGCCTGGGGATGGGAACTCCCCTCTGACCAGGGGCGTAGCTAGGTTGGAATGGGTCCAGGGACAAGAAATGGACTGTGCCCCCCCGGCCCGGCCCATCACCATAGACTCCCCTGTCCCTCAATGTCCTTATTGTATAAAACAGTCAACACAAACGTACTTAAATTAACCCTCCTCCTTGGAACTTGATTTACCACCAGGTCAAGGCACACTACACGCCATCTACTGCAATCCTAGTCCCATTGAACTCAATGGGGTAAGGAGTACATCGTTCAGGAAGATAAACATGTGTGAACGCTCCCAAGTGAGTTTATTAATTATTTATATAGCCCCAGCAATGTGCCTTGTGCTAAACAGTCATTAACACAGGTCCTTGCCCCGAGGAGCTTACAATCATGGATGGACAAGGGAGGAGAGACAAGGGGGAGGGGAGCATGGGGAGAGACAGGGAGACCTTCATGATGTTGAGAAGTTGCAGGTGCACGTGCTTAGCCTTAGTGACAAAGAAGGGGGCACTAAACACAACAGCAGAGGGAGCATCAATGAGCAGGCTGTGGGGGCAAGGAGCTAGGAGAAGCCTGATAGAAGGAGGAAGGTTTTTAGAAGA
>QEPC01002304.1:2144205-2157702 GCA_003113815.1 Sphenodon punctatus | reverse complement strand
AGAGAGAGGGGGGAGGAGAAAGTGGTTGGAATTGACATGAGTTAGTGAGGAGGAGGCCCACGCTACCACCCTGGCCTTCGGGGCATGGCTGGTGAAAAAAGGAGAGACTCCCAAAAGGAGAGGGTAGCTGGGGTGACAGAGTCAGAGGGGAGATCCAAGTTTCAGTAAGGGCAAGGAGCTGGAGGGAGCGGGAGAGGAAGAGATCATGGATGTAGGGTGCTTTATTGGCAGAGGAGCGACAGTTCCAAAGGGAGCAGGAGAATGGGAGCTGATCAGGGGGAAGTCAAGGAATGGAGATAAGATTGGGAGAGAGGGGGCGGCGGGGCAGGCGAGAGATAGGGAGGGTGGGGGAGGAGCAGGAGGGGAAGGTAGACAAGGGGGAGGAGGAAGTGTGAGGAGGTTGGTGAGAAGTGATGGGCTGGGAGGGAAGAAGGAGCAGGGGGGAAAGAAGTAGAGGAAGGAAGAGATGGGGTGGAGAGGGAAGGTGAAAGATTAGGGCAGGCATGATGGTGGGGAGGATAGGTAATAGAGAAGAACAACATGGAGAGTGGCCACCAGGTGGTAGAAGTACCCTTAAGCTTACCCTTAGCTGCTGCTGATGTAGTATTCTGCTGGCGAGTGATCTTATGGCTCACTGGTCAATGGAACTCAGGCAGCAGAAAGGTCAAGCTCCAGGAGGGTCGTGGGGTCCTCAGGTGTTGACAGCTGAGGCAGCTGGGAGAGTATGCAGATGAACTGCAACTTCACCAGTTTCTGGCTCGCTGCTCGCTGGAACTCAGGCGGCAGAAAGGCCAAGCTCCAGGAGGGTCATGGCGTTCTCAGGTGTTGACAGCTGAGGCAGCTGCAAGAGTATGCAGATGTTGATTCTCCTCCTTCTCCCTGGGGTCTGCTCCAACAGCTGATGGGCGGGCGTGTGGGGAGCATGCACACCCCTGCCTCTGCTCCAACAACTGACCGCCGGCTGCAGCAGTTGTTTCCTCCAGGGGGCCAATCCTTCTGCCACAGGAGCAAAGTCCCAGGGTTCTGCCCATGTAATGGGCTTCCTGGGCAGAACCAGAGGGGGTGTGTGTGTGGAAGGAGGGTGGCTGCTCCCTGACCCATGGGACCCACACGTGGGTCTGCCCATTTGAAGGACTTCCCGTTCTGTCCCTGCAGGTGACTGCTGTGTGGGGCCCCACGGAGGAGCTCCAACCTCCCTGTCTGTGTGAAAACACCTTTAGTGTAGAAGTGTTTTGTGGGCCTGCTCCTGCATCAACTTGAGACAGTGCAGACATGCTCTTCCTCACCTTTTTGCATCCAGTCTGTAACAGAAGATCTATTTTTGCCTAGCAAATGGACTATTGTATTGTAGCCACCACGACTATCTTTTCACTGTTCTCCGTGGATTTCTGTCCCACTCTATCCCTAGCTATTGGCTCAGTGCAAGTTTCAGATAAAACCAGATACATACGTTTAAAAAGAAAATCAATACAACTAAATATATGCATCCCCTAGTCCCCAGCCACCAAAAGCCCACCTAAATAGACATGGCTTATATTGTTTCTGGAACATACAGAGGCTCAAATTCAGCCAGAACTCCAGGGGTTGGATTGAATTGGATTCATCGCAGAGGATGTTGTTCCTATCTTAGAATGAATGTTTTTCTTTCTCATACTCCAAAATCCATTACTCCAGTCATGATAGCAGCACTCAACCCAGACAGAGATGTGACACAACACACTAGCATAATGGACAGCACTGGAAATGTCAGACACTAGGAAAAGAAAATGCAAGGGAGACTTCAGTGTTAATTTACAGCTGGAAGCAGACTTGGTCATTTACATATTCTGAGATTATGAAAGGTTAAAGAATGGGAGATCAGGTAGCATTATTATGGTATCATCCCTATACATATTTTATGTTGCTGAGTGCCAGTGGAAATCCTTGTTTATAATTTATTTATCTGACTAATTAGAACTTTAATGGAAAGTAATCAGGGATGAGGACACAAGGAATAGCCCTTCCTCTTACATATTTCTTCTTGGCTGAAGTCTTAAATTACCCCATCAGGAAGGCGATCTTAGCAAATATCTTTGCTGTGCTCAGCATATTAGTATATTATTTATATAGCACAAGCAATGTGCCTGGTGCTGTACAATCATAATTAGGGACAGGTTCCTACCCCTAGGGGCTTACATACCAATGCAGGATCCTCTTGGAGAGTCCTATCAAGGCAGCACCAATGCTGGCAAAACCATATTATCTCAGCATAAGGAACAAGCAGCCATTGAATCTGTAAACATCACCTCTCAGGTTACAGGTTGTAAGATACTCTTTACATCTTGTTAGTCACATAGTTGTGGTCCCAAACTTGTGCATCAAATCGGAGGCAGTTGCACCTGAAAAAATGAGAGCCATTGCCCAAGTTGCTGATGCCACACAGGTGATGTAACATGTGCACAAGCCTCCTCCTCACTAGTCTCTGGAGAGATACTCAGGCTGCTGCTGCCACAGATCAGCTGTTTGTGGTGACAAAATGCTCTTACTGCTAAAGAGCTCATTAATGACAGTAGCAGCAGCTCCAATATCTCCTCAGGTAGGGTTAGAACCGATGATATTGCATTCAGACTGGAGGTACTGTCTCCTACCACACTACTTGTTCTGGTGCATGTGTGAAATCCTAGCTATGGGATTTCAAACATGTACCACTACTCCATGCCCAAGTTACACACAGGAGTAACATAGGAGTAACATGCGAAATTACTCCTAGATTACAGCAACATCAGCTCCAAGGAGTTGAAAATATGCCTTATGGAAGCTGAGTCTTGCCCACCCTGGCAGTCTCCCCATTGCTTATTTCTCACCTCCCCACCACAAGCCCTCCAGGCAAAGAGGCATGAAACGAACAGCATGCCATGTGGGAAATAAATCTAAAGCAGGGGGAAGCTGGGCGAGATTATGATTCTGCGTGCCACATAAGAAATGCACTAAACAATAGATTTGAGTGGGACGTGGCTCAGTAAGTTTCTATGAAACATGCACAACCCCTGTTACTATGGAAGGCAAATCCAGGTGTAACAGGACAGTCACAGTGTGCTTGCGTTTGGCTAAGAAAGCCACTGACCCTTTAAGGCGTGAAAGGTCAGGTGCTCTAGGAAAGAGGGCTGCACCCCAGTGGGCGCTAAAAGGACTGCAGGTGCTGGTACCTTGAGGGACAGTGCCCAAGCACCATACAGCTGAGTGCCTGAGTGGAACCAGCTGAGTGGGACGTGGCAGAGCCAGCCCTTAGGGCTAAAACAAGATCGTTCCAAGAGGCAGGAGCTGGGAAGGGTGCTGCCACAACTAAGACTTGAGGGAAGCAGTGAAGGAGGCAGGAGCTGGGAAAGGGCTCTACTTCACAGGGCTAAGCTAGTTGGTCCATGTGATGGTGAGATGGTGGTGAAGTAGAAAGGGCTCTACTTCACAGGGCTAAGCTAGTTGGTCCATGAGATGGTGGTGTATTGAAGCTGTTTAAGAAAGATCCTGTGTGGACCTGGGTCTTTAGGGGTTGGATTACTTGAGTGTACTTACCTTAGAGTACTTACCCCAAGGACCAGAGTACCCTGTTACCCCAGATCTCTAGTTGACAGTGTTCTACTATTAGGCTCTTGGACCGACACCCATCTATAACCTTTCACACAAAGGCCCTGAGCTTAATGTATTAATAACCAGTAAGCGGGACAGCCCTGAGGAAAGTCCGTCCATTTGGAATCAATTAAAATGGAAATATCATTCAGATCCACGATTTTAACCTTTTTGCCATTCTAGCTTCATTCTGCTCTGCATCATGGCCAGGGACCTGTGTTCACTGCATTTTCCTGATTGGTGGGAACCCAGTGAACACGGGTCCTAGATCATGGCTTCTCGCCATTAAATAATACTTACATAGGACATTTCACCAATGGAACTTAAAGTGCTTGCCAACAGTGACAAAGGTGTGTGTGTGTGTGTGGGGGGGGGATTAACATTGTCCCCACACAACCCTTATGCAATTCCCTAGTACACAGGGTCCCAACTGATCATGTCCGCGACTGACCTACGATGCACTTAACATGTCTTTCTGGCTGTCTGACATCACAGGATTACTTATCTCATTATTCCTAACAGTAAGAGTTGTTTAACAATGGAACAAGTCACCTAGGAAGGTTGATGTATAGTTCTAGTCATCCTGCAGCCAACCATGGGTTTGGAGAAGTTGGCCCTGGAAGTCCCTTCCAACTCAGCGATTCTATTGAAGTCTCAAAATGGGGTCATGCAGGCAAAACGTTTGGGAACCACCACCCTATTCCATCTTTCCATCTCAGTTTCAATAGAGCTTCATGTTAACCCTCCTAACACCAAAAAAAATCTGTATTTCACAAAGAGAAGCAGTAACAGACACTAACCCACATCCTCCATTAAAAACGACTGTAGCTGATGCCGAGGAAAAAAAGCAAATATGCCTTTCTATTTTTAAAAAAAATCTGTAAAAATTTTTAAAAATTGATGCAGCCTCGTTCGAGTCTCCAGTCAGAATCAATTTATCCTTAGTAATTTTCTTGACCTGCTGCTTTAGACACATCAGGGAAATCAGGCTGGCTGTTCAAGTTAATGGCAACTTTATGCAAAAATTGAGAGCAAAATATTCCCCATTAAAAAGTAAAAAGCGGAGTAGAGTGTTATCAATAATGCAGCTTCCATAAGATGTGTGACGCTGTAAATAAAACAAAATGATGTGACATTTGGATACAGCAGAGCTAGTCACCCTTCAGCTGCAAAGTCCAAATGATTAGCCTGGACCTGTGAGTTTTAAACATAATTGTAACTCACTAGGGGTTTGGGCTTTCTCAAAACAGCAAACAATTAACTTCCTCCCCTCCCTATCGCTTTTCTTTGGTTTAAACTCTTAATGTACAGTGGCTCAGGCAGGAGCTTTTAAATACTTCCAGATCTGAAAACTAGAATACGGTTTGTTTTTGCTTTAGCACAAGGTTGGATAATCTTTTCCCCCCTGCATGAAAATTAGTACAAGGTCCATGGCTGGATAGAAGTTGGGAGGAGGGCACTTAAGGGTGTGCTTAGGAGGATAAGGGAAGGAAGAGGAGGTCCTGATCATGGACCTATGCCATGGATCCATCTCCTATTCTCAAATGCATGCCCTCATTTCAAGATATGCATGTCCTCAATTTGAGATGTTGGTTGTGACCTATAAAGCCCTAAATGGCTTGACCCCCACATATCTGAAAGGTCACCCCATTCTCTCTTATTTCCTGTCATGGCCTCTGAAGCCAGCTGAGAGGAAACTCTTGAATGTGCTATCTAACCATCATGTTTGCAAGGGTGTGCAAACAGACATACTTGTTGGTTGCCCCACATTTATGGAACTCCCTTCCCCTGGAGGTTTATCTAAGACTGAGCCAGAAAAGGGTCAAGTAAAAATTAGCCACAGGCCAGATGTAACTGATGGACTTGGAGTTCTCTGCTTTCTCTTTAGCAGAAGCTTAATATTTGGGAAGATTATTTTACATTATTCCATGAAAAACAAAACTTTTGTCATCTTCACAATGATCCTGCTGAGCCACTATTCCTATACCTACGATCGGTTTACCCTTATCCTTGCAACATGGACCTGCCTGCTGTCATTCTCATCGTAACCAAGCCAAGTACGTGCACTTGAGACCTCGCATCTTCATGAAAGTTAGACCCCTTGTCTCTCCCTCTGTTCCCCTTCCTAAGTCTCTCCCCCAGCTCCTGTCTCTCAGATTGTAAGCCCTAGGGGCAGGGACCCTGTCTATTTTATTACTTTGTAAAGTGCCAGGTACACTGCTGGCGCTATATAAATGTTTGTTAATAATAATAATAATAATAATCTCACAAACAAAATTCCAGCTGTCTGAGCTCAAGAGTTTCCCAAAACCACTGTGACTCTATTTTGAGACTTTGACATGGTCCAGTGACCCCCAGACAGCAACAAAGACATGCAAAGTATAGCAAATATCAATTGGGATCACAACCCCATCTGCAGATGTTGCAACCTGTCTTGAAGGCAACTCAAGTTTATTTCTGCCTTTCAAGGACTTTCAGCATGTATGACTGATCAGAACACACACACACACACGTAATATTGCCTGAATGTCAACTTTCTATGTTCTCAAGAAACGTGTTTTGAAAAACACCCCCTTCCTGCTTCTAAAGTGACTGATGGATCACTATTCCTTAGACAATACAAACCAGATGAGTCTTTCCCCTGGCAGGGGCAAGGAATCGTATCACAAATTGTTAACCTGTCTCTCTGAATATATTCAAGTGCTCAGTGCATCTGAACACGTACGATTTCTGCAACCTTGTTATAGCATGGATTTGGTTATAATGTAGTATGAGGCATGGTTCCCAAATACCATGCTTTATAACTTGTTCCATTGTTAAATAACTCTTACAGTTTATATACACAGCTTTTATGGATGATTGTAAATACCCAGGGTTTCATTTCTGCCAAAGACTTGCCAGGGCTCAGCTCTGGCACCTCCTCCAGATTTTGTCACTGCTGCTACTCTACATGACCCAATGTACAACATAACACAACAGCCTCAGCCCAAGTCTCTCTGCTGACTGAGTTGGAGCTGCTGTGGATGGGCAGGAAAGATGTTACTGCCACCCATCAGCTGTTTGGCAATGAGAGTGCTTTGCTGCAATACAGCTGACCAGTAGTGGTGGCAGAGCAGTAGCTGCCCTCAGCCCCCATCAGTCTTAATCCAGTTCTCAGTAAGGGCAGCCAGCCTCCTTGATGTGGTGTACAAAATCTGTACTCGGTATCTGTTAGCAGCAGCAGCGGGACACCAGACCAATCGGACTGGGAGATAAAGCTGTTTGTTTACAAACAACTCCTTCCCATATGAGTGATCAGAAGGTTGTTGCCTTGTAAAGAAGGTTCTTCAAGATGGCTCCCAACACCATCGTAGGGGTGGGAATTCCGGTTCTCCCGAGATCCAATATTGCTGGTATTTGGGTGTATAGGCTTAATCCGATAAATCCGATATTTACTTGTACTGGCATACCGGATTTTTAACATTGAAGTCAATAGCCGCAATGTAAAAAATCCAGTACCGTGGCCAATGTTAAAAATCCAGTATGGCGGTACAGGTAAATTCGGTACCAGGGAGATCCGATACCGGTACATCCGGTATCCGGTATTCTCCCCGGTGTCCCACCCCTACCCAAAAGTCTCACAACTGGGTTGTGCATGCTCACCATATTCAAATAATAGACCACGTGATGGTCTCGAGCTCCTCTACTATAAAAAGCACTTTCCCCCTCAGAATGACAGTTCCTTCCAACCCTTCCTAGGAATATAAGAAAAAAATTCCATGTGGAGCTGGAAGGGTGGGTGTTGTGAGAATGTTCGAAGCTATCTAAAAGAACCTTGTTTTCAAGGCAGCAGCCTTCTGTTCTTCAAGTTACTCCTCACAGGCTGTTTTTACATGGCTCTGCTGGGTGGTGGGTCCGTGGGCACACTGGTGCATGGTGCACATGGACATACACACATCCCCACTCACTCCCCACTCATCCACACCCACGGAGCAACACCGTTTTTCCCGGTTGCTTCATGCTTGGGGACGAATGGGGGGTGAGTGAGTGGGGATGCGTGTTAGGTGGGCGTGCATGCACCCCCACTCGCTGCAGGCGCGCGCACCGCATTGTTCACACAGGACTTCCCCACCCATGAACACGCAGAAATCTGTGTGGATCTTACAGGATCACCACATGCCTACGGTATTAACCAGACCAGTTCACATCCCGCTAAATGCGGATTATATTATTCTATTGTCCCAATCCCCCATTGGCCTTAAGAAGGCACTGACAGAACTGAGCAAGGATTGCTCTCATACACATTTTTTTATACAAATTACCAAAAGACAAAATAATGGCCTTTGGGGCCAGATCACAGTTATAGAACTGGAATATTAATGGGAGCCCCATTGGACAAGTGCAGTCTTTCCGCTATCTAGGATTGTGCTTATTGTGCAATAACAAATGGAATATCCACCTGCAGGGAGCTACGCTCTGCTACCAAAACCATGCAAGAGGTCCCCAGCTCTTAAGATCTTTAAGGCTAATATGCTTGCCCAGCTTCTGTATGGTGAAGAAATATGGGACTGAAAATGACCCCAAAGAGGTAGAAGTGGTGCAAAATACCATCTTTGGGCAATTATTAGCTCCTCCTCAATATATACCAGCAGATCTCCTTAGATCTGAACTGAGGGAACTGTCACTGGCCTCCAGGGTGCAAGGCTGTATGTTGAACTATTGGCTGAGATGATCCAATATGAACAATTCATAGTCTTCTGGGCCCAATTCAAGGTGTTGGTGTTGACCTTTAAAACCCTAAACAGCCTGGGCCCCACCTACCTGTGGTGATCGAGGATGGGAGGGCCCCAGGTCCGGGGCTGCTGCTGATTAATGCAAGGTCGGTTGTTAACAAAGTTACAACAATCCATGCCTTAATTCTGGACCAAGCAAGCAGACAACTTTGTGTGTATTACAGAGACCTGGATGGGTACTGAATCGGGGCCAATTCTGGCTGAACTTGTTCCAGCCGGGTCCTCTGTACAGCATCAGCCCCAACCAGAGGGATGGGAGGGGGGGGGTGTAGCCATTATTTTTAAGGACACTTGGTCTGTGAGGAGATATCCAGTGCAGACTATCTCTGGTATAGAGGGCATCCATCTTGTGATTGATTTGGCAGGAGACAGATTAGGGCTGTTGCTGGTATACCGTGCACCTACCTGTACAGCAGGATCCCTACACGAGCTAGCTGAATTGGTGTAGGAGGTGGTCTTGCGATCTCCAAGGACTTTGGTCCTTGAGGATTTAAATATCCGCACTGACGCCAATCTTGGGGGAGCAGAACGCGAGTTCATGGCCATCATGACAACCATGGGACTGTCTCAGAAGGTTTATTATTACAAATATTTATTACAAATATTTATATCCCGCACCCTCCCGCACACTGGCAGCTTGGGGCGGCGAACACCACAAACAGTCAACTGTAAAATCCTTTTAAAATACTACAAACAATTAATAATATCAAAATACCAAAACCAGAAAGGCTGTGGGCCCGACACATGATGGAGGTCATACCCTTGATTTGATGTTCTGCACTGGCCTTGAGGCAGGGGACCCGGTGGTGGGGGATGTGTCAATGGTACCCTTGTCATAGTCAGATCATTATCTCCTACGGGCCAGTCTCCTGGTGCATGTCTGCCCCTGGAGGGGTGCAGAACCAGTTTGGTTGGTTCACCCCAGAGACTTATGGAACCAGAGAGGTTCCGGAATGCTCTAGGGGAATTACCTCCCAATCTCGATGACCATTCGCTCGATGACCTTGTCGCTTTTTGGAACACCTTGCTGAATGAGGCACTGACCGAACGGCTCCCAGGCGTCAGCTTCCTGGATGTCGACAATGCAGATCCCCTTGGTTTACAGAGGATCTGCGGTGGATGAATCAGGAGGGGCGGTGGCTGGAGCAACAGTGGTGCCGTACTGGTACTGAAGCTAACCAATTGCAGCATAAAGCTAGTTTAAAAGCCTATGCTGTTGCTGTGCGGGCAGCAAAGAAGGAGTTCTTTGCTTCCCTCATAGCATCTGTGAAGTCACATCCAGCTGAGTTTTTCCAGGTGGTGCAGAGGCTGGTCAGTCCGGCATCTCTCTGCCTAGAACTGGAATCTTTCAGTGCTCACTGTGACATGTTTGTTGACTTCTTTGTGGATAAAACTCGGATCCATCACGATTTCGATGCCACACTTACAGCAGGTAGTGAACTTGAGGTTATGGAAGCCCCGCCTGGTCCGATTTTGTGGGATCAATTTCAGTAGGTGTCGCCCGCTGATGCGGTGGATGTCCTTGGGGTGGTTAGAGCTACCTGTTGTGAATTAGATCCATGCCCATCCTGGCTGGTTAAGGCTTTCCGGGAGACCTTGGGGTCATTGCTTGCCAGGGTTGTCAATGCCTCCTTTAGGGAGGGCAGAGTACTGGACCGCCTTAAAGAGGCGGTGGTGCGGCCTCTGCTCAAGAAACCATCTCTTGACATTGACTCCCCTGCCAGCTATCGGCCAGTCTCTAACCTTCCCTTTCTATGGAACGTTATTGAATGGGTGGTGGCTCAGCAGCTTCAGGGACATCTGGATCAGATCAGTTTTCTGGATCCCTTGCAGTCCGGCTTTCATCCTGGGTTTGGCACTGAGACTGTGCTTATGGCTTTGGTCGATGACCTGAGCTGTGAATTAGATCAGGGCAGATCATCTCTTCTGATCTTACTAGAACTGTCGGCAGCATTTGATACCATTGATCACGAGATGTTGATGGCTCGTCTGCGGGACTGGGCTGGTGTGGGAGGAGCTGTTCTTGAATGGTTCCACTCATTCCTGGCTGGGAGAACTCAGCAGGTGATCCTAGGGGAGTGTTCATCATCTCCCCGGGACCTTATGTGTGGAGTCCTGCAGGGTTCTATTCTGTCCCCTCTCCTGTACAATGTGTACATGCAGCTGTTAGGCGAGGTCATGAGACGGTTTAGCGTATGCTGTCATCAGTACACTGATAATACACAGCTTTACTTCTCTTTTTCTGCAGACCCAGACCTGGAAGTCTCGGTGCTTACTTGGTGTTTGGCGGCTGTGGGGGATTGGATGAGGGCGAGCAGTCTGAAATTGAATCCCGACAAGACGGAGGTGATGCTGGAGGGGAAGGCTGAGGGGGTGGTGACTCCTGTCATTGATGGGGTCTGCCCCCCTTTAGCCACCCAGGTTTGTAGTCTGGGGGTGCTTCTTGACTCACAGCTCCACCTGGACTCCCAGATGGTGACTGTGGCATGGAGCGCCTTTCGCCAATTACATCTGGTATGTCGGCACAGCTGTATGTTTCGGACTCCGAACTGGCCACCATCATCCATGCTTTCATCACCTCGAGATTGGACTACTGTAATCCAATCTACGTGGGGCTACCCCTGGTGACAGTTCGGAGACTGCAGCTGGTGCAGAATGCAGGGGTCTATCTTCTAATGAGGATGGGTCGTCGCAAGCACATTTCACCAGTGCTCCATTCTCTACACTGGCTGCCTATTGTCTTCCGGGCTCGATTCAAAGTGTTAGTAATGACCTTTAAAGCCCTACACGGTCTGGGCCCCACCTACTTGCGGGACTGCCTCATACCCCAGGCAGTGGTATGACCTTTGCAGTTGACCAGGGATGACTGACTCGAGGTCCCCCGGGTTTCCTGGGTGGCGACAATGGGGAGGGCATTCTCGGTGGCTGCACCTAGGCTTTGGAATTCCCTCCCGATGGAGGCCCACTTGGCCTCGGACCTCCCCTCCTTTCAGAGACAGTGTAAGATCTGACTGTTCCACCAGGCCTTTGGGGAGGGAGACGGGTAGGTGGCGGTGGCGGGAGGGTTTTGACTTGATTTCCGCTCTTTTGCATTTTATGGCTTAAATTTTTTTAACTGGTTTTGTGTTGGCTTTTATTGTAGAGATTGTTGTATGCCACCCTGAGCTGCAGTTTTGCAGGAGGGTGCAGGATAAAAATATCCCGAAATAAAAATAAAATAAATAAATAAATAAATACCTGCAAGCCTGCCTCACCCTCCGGATTCTGGATTGACCTCTGTGGTCAGCCGGGGGCACCCTTCTTGAGGTCCCCCGGGTTTCGACCACGAGGAGGGCGTTCTCGGTGGCTGCATCGCGGTTGTGGAACTCCCTCTTGTTGGAGGTCTGCCTGACCGATGACCTCCCCTCTTTCCATAAAAAGTGTAAGACCTGGCTGTTCCCCCGGGTCTTTGCCGAGGGAGATGGGATGGGTGGGTTGGGTTAGAGTGGGGTTTTATTGTTTGTGTGTGTGGGTTAATTATGGTAATATTGTTTTTAATGTATTTTATTATATGTTTTTAAATGTTGTTAGCCACCCTGAGATGCTTGTAGCAAGAGGGGGTGGCATACAAATATTATTATAAATAAATATAAATAAAATAACACTTATTAAATAAGAAGTATTGCTAGTGATGTCATTGCTGCAGAGAAAATTAGAAAGAACTTCATTTGGCAACATCTGGCTGAAAAACAATGCTTTAGATTTTGGGAATCAGTTAATTCATATTTTATTTATATATTTTTTATTTTTCTTTTAAGATACATTTTATGGTTATAGAAGTTATTACCCAAAGTATGCAATCTATTGCGAGCATGGCCTAATGTATGAAATTTTAACTATCACTTGTGGTGTAGAGTATATCTGGCTTATAGTGAAAGCTGAATGAGCTATTGATCCACCAATATGTGGCTATCCATTTTAGACTGCCCAGTGCAGTCACATGCTGGCAATGGCTATTTCCCTTCCTTGTGCAGCAAAAGTAGAAATTTTAATTTCCTCTCTTGATGATGTAGTTTTAAACTGAAAGTGTTATTTATCAGATGTATTTTTACAGTGTCATGGCCAATGACTAAATTGCTACTTAATACATTTGAATTTGAGCAAGGGCTTGCAAAAAGGGGCAGGAAGAGGGACTGGTGGAATGGTGGAGCCTGGCAGGGTATCTCCACCAGCCTCTCTGAAATCTACCACCAATATTTCTAGGGTCAAAGAGTGCGGTTTCCAGAGCAGACTTCAGATCCAGCACCTCGTTTTTAAAAATATTTTTGTTTTTACAAATTAAGTGCTGCAGGTGATCTTGTGCTGCATCACTGAAGTAGCATACTTGCCAATATTTGAGAATACTGATATTTCCAACCAGTTCTGTCCGCCTGCCTAAATCACAGGCCTCTTTACTCACGTGATTTATGCAAACCTTTGATAATGGTGTTTTAATACCCTGGAACATTTGTGGATAAATGAGGCATCAAAATAGTAATTTAAAATGTCAGTTAGGGAGAGGGGGGGCTTCAAGTGTACAGATAATGTATGAAAAGGTATGACCAGGCTGGGTACATTTTGGGCTACAAGCATGGATGAACATCTGTTCTCTGCTCTCCAAGTCTTGCAGGACTTTAACCCCACGAGTCCTTTGCCACAAAAATATGCCATGATTTTCAATAGACTTCTAATGCTGGGACTTTAAGGGTGCAGCCACACAATGCACTTACCGCACCTTGGGCAGCATTACCCCCACTCCAGGCAGCCTTATCACATGATGCAGTGCACTATGTGCCTGGTCGCCGCTAGATAATCACCCCACTGCGGGGCAGGGCAGGCAGCTGGCTGCTACATGCTGCATCCTCAGAAAAAAACCCGAGGCTGCAGCATGTAACAGCCTTACTCAAAGTGGGGTTAAATAGTAAGGTTACCCAAGGCACGATAGTGCAGCTCTCCTCATTTGCCTGGTCCCCATCTGTCCTGCTGTGCAGTGAGGTCTGCAGCAGGGCCTTGACTGGTGGGTGCTAGCTCCAGTCTTGCATGGCTGGGGGCAGGCTAATGGGCAGGCTAGGGGAGGGGGTGGGGCAGGGGCAGGGGGCCACTC
>QEPC01002304.1:2132719-2143679 GCA_003113815.1 Sphenodon punctatus | reverse complement strand
GGGAGGGTTTTGACTTGATTTCCGCTCTTTTGCATTTTATGGCTTAAATTTTTTTAACTGGTTTTGTGTTGGCTTTTATTGTAGAGATTGTTGTATGCCACCCTGAGCTGCAGTTTTGCAGGAGGGTGCAGGATAAAAATATCCCGAAATAAAAATAAAATAAATAAATAAATAAATACCTGCAAGCCTGCCTCACCCTCCGGATTCTGGATTGACCTCTGTGGTCAGCCGGGGGCACCCTTCTTGAGGTCCCCCGGGTTTCGACCACGAGGAGGGCGTTCTCGGTGGCTGCATCGCGGTTGTGGAACTCCCTCTTGTTGGAGGTCTGCCTGACCGATGACCTCCCCTCTTTCCGTAAAAAGTGTAAGACCTGGCTGTTCCCCCGGGTCTTTGCCGAGGGAGATGGGATGGGTGGGTTGGGTTAGAGTGGGGTTTTATTGTTTGTGTGTGTGGGTTAATTATGGTAATATTGTTTTTAATGTATTTTATTATATGTTTTTAAATGTTGTTAGCCACCCTGAGATGCTTGTAGCAAGAGGGGGTGGCATACAAATATTATTATAAATAAATATAAATAAAATAACAGTTATTAAATAAGAAGTATTGCTAGTGATGTCATTGCTGCAGAGAAAATTAGAAAGAACTTCATTTGGCAACATCTGGCTGAAAAACAATGCTTTAGATTTTGGGAATCAGTTAATTCATATTTTATTTATATATTTTTTATTTTTCTTTTAAGATACATTTTATGGTTATAGAAGTTATTACCCAAAGTATGCAATCTATTGCGAGCATGGCCTAATGTATGAAATTTTAACTATCACTTGTGGTGTAGAGTATATCTGGCTTATAGTGAAAGCTGAATGAGCTATTGATCCACCAATATGTGGCTATCCATTTTAGACTGCCCAGTGCAGTCACATGCTGGAAATGGCTATTTCCCTTCCTTGTGCAGCAAAAGTAGAAATTTTAATTTCCTCTCTTGATGATGTAGTTTTAAACTGAAAGTGTTATTTATCAGATGTATTTTTACAGTGTCATGGCCAATGACTAAATTGCTACTTAATACATTTGAATTTGAGCAAGGGCTTGCAAAAAGGGGCAGGAAGAGGGACTGGTGGAATGGTGGAGCCTGGCAGGGTATCTACCACCAGCCTCTCTGAAATCTACCACCAATATTTCTAGGGTCAAAGAGTGCGGTTTCCAGAGCAGACTTCAGATCCAGCACCTCGTTTTTAAAAATATTTTTGTTTTTACAAATTAAGTGCTGCAGGTGATCTTGTGCTGCATCACTGAAGTAGCATACTTGCCAATATTTGAGAATACTGATATTTCCAACCAGTTCTGTCCGCCTGCCTAAATCACAGGCCTCTTTACTCACGTGATTTATGCAAACCTTTGATAATGGTGTTTTAATACCCTGGAACATTTGTGGATAAATGAGGCATCAAAATAGTAATTTAAAATGTCAGTTAGGGAGAGGGGGGGCTTCAAGTGTACAGATAATGTATGAAAAGGTATGACCAGGCTGGGTACATTTTGGGCTACAAGCATGGATGAACATCTGTTCTCTGCTCTCCAAGTCTTGCAGGACTTTAACCCCAAGAGTCCTTTGCCACAAAAATATGCCATGATTTTCAATAGACTTCTAATGCTGGGACTTTAAGGGTGCAGCCACACAATGCACTTACCGCACCTTGGGCAGCATTACCCCCACTCCAGGCAGCCTTATCACATGATGCAGTGCACTATGTGCCTGGTCGCCGCTAGATAATCACCCCACTGCGGGGCAGGGCAGGCAGCTGGCTGCTACATGCTGCATCCTCAGAAAAAAACCCGAGGCTGCAGCATGTAACAGCCTTACTCAAAGTGGGGTTAAATAGTAAGGTTACCCAAGGCACGATAGTGCAGCTCTCCTCATTTGCCTGGTCCCCATCTGTCCTGCTGTGCAGTGAGGTCTGCAGCAGGGCCTTGACTGGTGGGTGCTAGCTCCAGTCTTGCATGGCTGGGGGCAGGCTAATGGGCAGGCTAGGGGAGGGGGTGGGGCAGGGGCAGGGGGCCACTCNCCAGTCTTGCATGGCTGGGGGCAGGCTAATGGGCAGGCTAGGGGAGGGGGTGGGGCAGGGGGCCACTCACGTGGCTGGTGCCTTGGTCTGCCACAGGATGTGGTGGGACAACCGGCAGCGGCCTGCCTGGCTTCCCTGCGGGTGGGACCTTCTGTCCCGTTCCCCGTCCTGGCCCTGAGGTGTAGTGGAAGCTATTGCTCAGCACTGGGTACGTGCAGTCGAACCCACTGCAGCTTGTGTGTGGAGGCACACTAAAAGGTGCCCAGTGTTACGTTATCTTCACTTGACTTCAGTAGAAGTAGTCATACCAGTGCCAAGTGTTTTTGAAATCCTGCAGGGAGCAACTGGGTGTTCAGCATTTTGGGAAACTCTGCCATTTATTTAGAAGGTAAATATGAATAACTTTAAAAAAAAAAAAAAAAACTTTGCTCATTTAATGAAAAACCCTTTATTTCCTGTATTTTCATCCTTACACCTGCTCCTTGCTTAAGTGTTTCTTCATATGGGATTGTGTAACTCCTAAAACACAAGCATGCAAATCATTTGCACCCATTTGGCAGTCCGTGGAATTTATTTCCCCATCTGTATGAAAACACTAATGAGCTACCCACACAAGTCACACGAGCATCTATGGAAGAACAGACACCAATGAGTAAACTGTTCTCCTACACATTGACTGTGCGCAGGATGAAAACAATGTTCAGTCAGCATTAAACTTCTGACTTAATCACTAGGAAAAGCTGTTTTTCCAATGCCTGTCCTCACTAGAGGAACATGCATTATCCCAATAAACTCTCTATTCTTTTTCCCCCCTCCCCTCCCTAAGACAGTACATCCTAGTATTTATGCTAGAAAGGAGCATTTATTTGTTCTTCTGTTGTTGTTTTTTAAAAAAGGATTTGGACCAACATGCTTCTGATTCACCCAGTGAAGAGGCAGCTTGATATAATGAAATGATTAATTGATTCAGTGGGTTATGCAGACATACAAACAGCTGCTTCTGCAGATGCAAAAAAAAAATCCCCTTCAAATAAGACCTTGCCTTAGAAATGGGAGCTGGTCCCCATGGATACGTATTAATTATAAGGATGATAAGAATATGAAAGGAAAGCTGTAGTTTACACGGGATTATTTTAAAATACAAGAGTTTAACAAAACATAGAGCTCTATGGCCCGGATATTCAGTCCATGTAAACGGATTGGCTTTTATGAAGCATTGCCAATTTACGCTAGCTGGGAATTTTGTTGCTAACTCTCCAGTTAGATGAAGCCCAAAATGTCAGGGCACACTCAAAAGAACAGTGTGAGGCTGAGTCTAATTTTATGCCTGTTAATGTGATAAAAATGAAACGTATGTCCTCATAGCCTATCTACAAAGTTTCTGTGCAATATCAAATGCAATAGAAACTGCCATGGTGCTGCCACTTTATGCCAATACAGACTGTATGATGCAGCAGTGAAGAATGCAAAATAAAAGCTAGCCAAAAAAATAATTGAGGTGGCTGAGCGTGTGTAATGTGTCCAGTTTGGGCGGAAACATTTGGCTGATACACAGATCCCAGATCAGATCACCATGGGTACAGCCACATGAGTTGTGGTTTAGGCAGCCTTACCCCACGTCAGTCACGATCGTCACAGCTGCAGGGCGCCGGATGTTCACCCTTCAGCGTAGCGGGTTAGTTGGCGCTCGTGGAACCAGTCCCCGTCTGGGATCGGGTCTGCCCCAGCTCATGTGGCTGCACCCCCTGGAAACAAGGAGCATTAGAAAGTGTGTGAGAGAGAGTATGAAAGGGATATGCTTGGAATCACAAGGAAAAACAGGAAGAAACAGAGAACATTCAAAGATGCATGACACTATAACCAGGAGCTTGGGTGCGCATTGTACCTCCCACTGTACCTCCAAATAGAGTCATCCCACTGTACCTCCAAATAGAGTCATCCCACTGTACCTCCAAATAGAGTCATGACTACTGCTCTTAGAACCAGGGGTCTCTCCGCCTACAATTGAAAAACTATGTTTTGGGTCAAACACACAAGTGCAAACCCATAGCCAACTGTAATTTGGGGTGGTTCCCAATTTACAGAATCTGTATTTGGTAAGGATGGGAATTTCTGTTTTGGATTAATCTGAAATTGCCCGTAACGGGCCGTTTCAGATTAATCTGAGGCAGGCCATAAATCGACCTGCCATTTACAGATCCTAAATTTTAGATATGTATTTTCCCCAACCCACATCCTCCGGGGCCATGGAGTGCTACTTACCAGTCTTGGAGGGCCTGATTGAAGCACTGCCGCTGCTGTGGGGGCTCTGACACACTTTCTCACTGCTGTGTCCTCCCTCCTCCAGATTGAGCATGTGCAAAATGGCCACCGGGGCCATTTTGTGCACATGCAAAATGGTTGCCACCCTTAACAAAACTGGCAGCGGTCAAAATGACATTGCCACCATTTCAGTTAAGCGTGGTGTCCCAGTTGCCGTTTTTGCACATGCACAATCTGGAGGAGTCAGGATGCCACAGTGAGGGAGACTGCCAGAGGAAGCAGGGGAGGATGGTGATGGCAGGGGGAAAAGTCTATTTCTAGCACCTGGGCCCATTCCAACCTAGTTACACCCCTGGTTAAAGACAGTTGATATTCAAAATAAAGGGTTAAAGTAGCATAATTCTAACATTCACTTGAATGATTTCTTTCTCAAAAGCTTAACACACACACCCCAGCTGAGTTCTTAGCAAATTCCTTTGAACAGCTACAGAACTGGGCTCCTCCTTGTAGACAGTACCAGAGTGAGCCAAATCATTGTGGTTTTCTCTTTAAAAGCCTCAAAGACTTTTTAATCATTTCCCATGATAATTCAGTTTCTTTATGCTAATGGATTTCCTCCCTGTGTAGTAGGTGGATATTTGTTATCTGGAAAGTAAGAATATTTATTCCTCTCCTGCTCACTGAGCAATACACTTCCTTTGTTCCACAGGTTTAGTCACATAACCTTTTGTCATATCTGTGTGGATTTACTTATTCAGAGAAGTACGTACTCCTTAAAAATTGGGGAAATGAGGAGTATACACTCCTCCTCACTTTTTTACTAGTAACTGGTGTGCGAGCTGAGCCATTTCAGTGTTTGAGTGACTGTATTGTGTCATGTTTCTTAGAGGAACATCAAAGAGAACTACTTTGGCTTAGAGCTGCAGTTAGAATTACACCGAAGCGGAATAGTTAATTACGTTAGCTAGGGATGCAGCCTCTCTGGAAATGACCCTGATGATACTCTCTTACGAGTATAAGGTTCATTTTCACAAGAAGTGGCAAGGCAACAACCCTATTAGTTACATGTGCTTAACACTGTTTGTGGGAAGGAATGCTTTACTTTAAGGCAGCCCTGCTGTTTACAGAAGTACACAAGGGGTGTTAGCAAATGAGATGTTTCCCCACATATGCTACATTAGCCCCAAATTAACATGCTTGTCTACTTGGTATCCACCAGATGTTCACCCCAGGGCCACTCCACATGACGTCAAGCCAGGAAATGGGGAGCACCCCATGCAGGCACACCCAGGTATTCCCGGGGCAACAGATGCCCACAGCGCCAGTTCTCATTTGTTAGGTTCCCCCTCATTCCTGGGTCTGCCAGCACCACAGAGGCACAGCTAGTGCACCCCTCTCAGCTGACAGCTGGCCAGAAGAGGAAAGTGCAGATGTCCCCCAAGGCTATCAGGGTTGTGATTGGCACTCCCTTCTCCGAAATGGTCGTCAGTGGTGCTGGCTCTGGCTCAAATGGGAAGGGGGGGTCATGGCCCGGGAAGAAGCCACCTTGACCCCCACTTCCATGCTCACTGCTCTCTTTTCCTGGTGGGAAAGGAGAGGAGTGTGGAGGGGATCAAAGCCACTGTGCAGTCCCTCCTGAGGATCTGCACGGATCCTGCGATCCCCTCGGTTCCTTTCCTGAATGGAGAGGGGATTGGAGGGGCCGTGCACTGGTGTTGATCTCTGTCCCTTTCCCGCCAGGAAAGGAGAACAGCGGCCATGGAAATGGGGGGGAGGGGGGTCACAGACAGAGAAAAGCCTTCCCTGGCCACAACCCCTCTTTCCATTGGAGCCAGCACTAGCACGCTCCTCTCAACTGACAGTCAGCGGGAGAGGCAGAGGAGTGCAAGTGATTGTGCTGGGGGTCACCTGGGGGCCACCTGAAAGCTGGGGGTGGGGCGCACCAGCAATCTCGCTATCACCAGACCACCCAGGGACAGCAAGATCAATGGGAGCGGCTGCCCAGCTATCAGGTGTCCTGGGGGGCAGGGGGGGAGTGTTCTAGAGCTATTTGTGGTGACAGGTGCAAGCCCATGAACTGCGGGCAGGGGCTGCCCATTTGAAGGGCTCCCAATGCTGCCTGCCCACAGGGGTGGTAGTGCCGTGGGGACTCCACAGATTGAACATAGGTTCTCCGACTACCTTCCTTCCCATGTGTTAATACCGAAAGGCAGAAATTACGCAAAGTTCTTTCTGTAACAGATATAAAGGTTCCCTTTGCCATGCTTCTAAAAATTCCCTTTCCCAAATGCCATTCATTTTGACACTTACACCTGTTACTGCAGTGACATAAATCTGGGCCTTCCGCATTATTACTGGGGCTGTGCAGAGGTCAAGTATTTGTATTTGTGGTTTTAGTATATTTGCCTGTCTGCATTTTCACCGTCATTGCCACTGTGGAAAACATAATGAACACGGGTCTCGGCGTATGGGTTATTTTGGCACAGAAGTTCAGTGAGGCTCTGCCGATTGACAGGCCTGTAAGGAAAGGAACATGCAGTCAAAATTGCTGCAAAGTCTGCTACCAGTTTTAAAGGGGAAGCACTCATTTGGAGGAGGGCAGAGAATACGGCTAGCTTGGTGAGGAGGTTGTTAGCTTGGGGAGGGTAGAACGGTCCTGGGTCTGGCTCCAGAGGAGCGTTGGCTTGAGGGAGTCAGGCATGCGGCTGACTTGGGAGAGCAGAGAATGGAACATGGAGCTGGCTCTAGTGGGAAGTTGCTGGCTTGGGAATTGGGGACTGGGCCATGGGACTAGGCTCGGGGAGGTTGCTGGCTTGGCGTGGGAATGGGACATGGGTCTGGCTCAGAGAGGGGGTCACTGGCTTAGGGAAGGGGAATGAGGCATGATTCTGGCTTGGGGGGTGGTTTCTGGCTCAGAGGGGAGTCATTGGATTGCGAAAAGTGGGATCCCTAAGTGGGAATGGAGCATGGGGCTAGCTTAGGGGAGTTACTGGCTTGCGGGAGGAGTCGCTGGCTTGGGGAAGGAAGGAATGAAGCTGCCAAGAACTCCTCATTTCTCCCTGGCTAAGCTGGGCTCTGCTTGGCTGGGCCTGACTGCAGTGTTGGACACTACAGTTCTGAGACAGCGGCATCCCCTGCAGATGCAAAGGGCTCATTACAGGCTCCCAAAGCAGGCAGCTAAACTGAGAGTCAGAGAGCAGCCCAGCTCCAAGCTGAATATATGCTGGAGTTTTGAGGTCCGGTTCGAGATTTCAGATATTACAATTTTTGCAAAATATTGGGTTCACTGAAAACTCAAATATCCAGACCTAGTATTCATATTTTGAATATGGAACCCCAAAAGGTCGTCTTTGCATTTATTTCTATTTTGACAAAACCTGAATGCAGAGCCTCAGTTATTACTGTTGTTGTTTATTATTTATTATTATAATTATTATTATTAAGCAACTGTAATTGAGTAATAGCTAAGTTCTAAGCAGATAGAGAGATATTCTTCTCCCTCCCACAGGCACCAGAAGAGAGAGATGGGTAAAACAACAAAGCCCTTAAAAGGCTATTCATTGCCCTAAGCAAGCTTTAATGAATTTTGCCTCAGTTCAGTGAACTTGATTCACTAGTAATGGTTCAGTTGACAAGTTGTTGCTTCAGTGATTCCTAATAATAATGTAGAGAAAGTAGCATCTTTAACAGGGTGCAATTTTGTGAGCATTGTGGGTATCCTGGAAAAGACTAGCTATTTTGTAAGATTAAAAAATCATTCTATAGGTTCTGTCAGTGGGGAGCGGTAGGAAGGGGAAAAAGCGCCACCCACTCACGCCTCTCACACACCAGGGAGCTCTGCTTGCGGGGTGCGAAGGAAGGAGGCCCGTCAGGATAGTATTTGGGTCTGTTCGTGTGCTTGTGCACTCTGAACATGGATCCCTATCATCATAGGGCACAGAGCTGTGGGACTCGCACTCGGTAGGGGAAAGGCAGGGAGGGTACATGAGGGGAGTGCAGGGTCCACAGGGAGGGGCCCCAAGGTTCACAGGAGCGGTTCACGGGGCTTACACTCTCAGAAGGGGGAAGGCAGGGATGGGCCCAGAACGGAGGGGGAAGCCCAACCGCGTGAGACCGCAGGCTCTTAGTCACCCACTCAACAACCAGGGTCAGGGGAGGCGGGGTTCAAACATACACAAATATATCAGGAAGGACTGAGACACACTATGCCACAAGATTCAGGAAGGGAGCAGGGCAAGGGAGCAACATACACAGCAATCCAACACAAAGAGGGCAGTCAATTTCAACACTTAGCTCAGGAGGGGGCCAGTCTCTCCAGGGTTTGAAGCTCTGTTCACCGGCACTGCTACTCTTGCAATGCCGGCCTTTATAGTGTTGGCTCCATAGCATCCCACGCGGTCCCGGAGCTCTTTTCCCTGCCGCTTTCGCCCTCGGTGCCTCTGGCTGGGGGCGTCTTGAATGGAGGCGGTGTCGGGCTGCTGCTGCGGGTAAGGGGAGCGGGGGTCCCATGCTTCTGGGGCAGCCGCCACGTCGGGAAGCAGCTGCGGTGGCTGACAGTACCCCCCTGTGAAGCCCCCCCCCCCGGCGGAACCCCGGATGGGGCTTGTCAGGGTGCCGATGATGAAAAAGGCGGACTAGGTGGGGGGCATTAACGTTCGCCACTGGTTCCCATGAGCGCTCCTCGGGACCGAATCCCAACCAGTCGATGAAATAGTGTACTCGACCCCGATACAGCTTGGCATCCAGGATTGCACGTACTTCATAGTCGGGTCCTGTCGTGCTTGTGTCAAGGCCCACATCGTCATTAGGCAGGCTAGATATGATGGGTGCGGTGCCTGGTTTCAGGAGGGACACATGAAAGGTGGGGTGTATGTGCATTTGAGGAGGTAGTTGGAGGGTATAGGTAACGGGATTCACTTGTTGGAGAATTGGAAAGGGTCCGATGTACTTGTGGTCGAGCTTTGTGGAGGGCCGCTTAGAGGGATAATGCTGACGGTTAAGCCAGACCATTTCCCCAGGTTGTAACCGAGGTGCTGGTCGACGATGGAGATCTGCGTAGACTTTATACTGCTGTCGGGCCTTGGCTAATGTGGTTTTGGCAAGGGAATGTACCTGTTGCAATTGTTGCGCTAAAGCTCCTGCTGCTGGTACCGTCGGTAAGGGGAGGACGGGAAAGGTCATTTGGGGATGGTACCCATAAATAATGAAAAAGGGGGAGTTCCCCAACGAGGCATTTGGTGCATTATTGTATGCGAACTCTGCTAACGGCAACCAGGCATACCAGTCATCTTGGAGGTAGTTGATGTAACATCGTAGATACTGTTCCAAATTTTGATTCACTCTCTCCACTTGCCCATTTGCTTGTGGATGGTATGCCATGGTGGGTTTCAATTGGATTTGCAGTGTTTTGAATAGAGCGGTCCAGAAGCGCGACACGAACTGTGTTCCTCGGTCACTTACAATTTCCACTGGCCACCCGTGGAGCTTAACGACATGTCGTATAAACAAGAGTGCGGTGCGATATGCAGTTGGTAGCCCCTTACAGGCCACAAAATGGGCTAACTTCGAGAAATGATCTACAATGACGAACACCGTGTTGTATCCCCGTGACGGGGGTAATTCTACGATGAAGTCAAGACCGATAGTTCTCCAGGGCCCCGACGGCATAGGGGAAAGTTGCAAAAGGCCCGTTGGGGCTTGTCTGGGGACCTTCGTATGTGCGCACATTGCGCATGCCTGCACATATTGCTGAACATCTTTGTTCATGGACGGCCACCAGTACTGGCGTTGGAGGAGGGCCAAGGTTTGAGCTATGCCAGGATGTCCCGCCAGGGGTGCATCGTGGTGGGCCCATAACATCTGCGATTGACAGGATGGGGGCACCACTACCTGGTGTTCCCTTTTTAGTAACCCATCTTCCTGCGTATAGGTCGAGTCGGTGACTGGCACCAGTTCTTGTGTAGAGGCTTGACGTAGCTGGGCCAGGGATGGGATGGTGGCAGCAAACACTCACGGTGCTAGAATGGATCCGTGTAGGTTTTTCCCATTTCTCTTCCTTCATAATACCGGGAAAGGGCATCGGCTAGTAAGTTCATTTTCCCGGGATGATACTGAATGGTGAATGAGAACCGGGCAAAAAACAGGGCCCAACGGGCATGTCGGTGATTGGTGATCTGGGCTGTTTGGAGGAAGGTTAAATTTTTGTAGTCTGTGGTAACTGTGACAGGGTGTGATGCCCCTTCTAGGTAGTGCCGCCAAGTTTCGAAGGCGGCCTTAATGGCTAGCAGTTCTCTGTCGAGAATAGTGTCTGTCGAGAATAGTGTAATTCTCTGTCGAGAATAGTGTACTTCTCTGTTGAGAATAGTGTAATTCCTGTCGATGGGGGAAAGTTGTCTAGAGTAGTAAGCACATGGTAGGGGTTTTCCCTCGGTTGCTTGTTGCAGCAAAACTGCTCCAATGGCAAGGCTGGATGCATCGGCATCTACGTAGAATGGCTGGGAGAAATTGGGGTGCTGGAGGAGAGGTGCCCTTGTGAAGGCCTCCTTTAAAAATTGGAAACTGTATTCCTGCTCTGGTCCCCACACATAGGGGCGATTCTTCTTGAGGAGTTGTGTTAGGGGAGTGGTGACTTC
>QEPC01002304.1:2060649-2091852 GCA_003113815.1 Sphenodon punctatus | reverse complement strand
ATAGTTAAATCTAAGCCAGGTTTTCCGTGTAGAGGGGCTTCGATCCTTGAGGAACTTTTGGCGGTTGATTCAGTTTGTAGGTCCACTGTCTGTGGGGATATGAGTAAACCATAGCCCTATGTGAAAATTTTAGAGTGAAGTGTATGTTTTCCTTAGTAAACACCAAGTAAACACCCATTTTATTACAGATTTTTGCAGGATTCTAATAGGGTGATATTCAAGGGTTTATGTAGTGGTATACATGCATTTTATTTGTGTTGTATGTTTGGTTGAGCAATGGCCTAAGGCTACGCTGTAAATAAAATTTGATTTGATATTTGAGTTCCTTTAGAACTCTGGGGTGAATGCCATCTGGCCCTGGTGACTTTAGTATTCAGTTTGTCAATTTGCCCTCAAACATCTTCCAGTGTCATATTGATTTGTAACAGCTCTTCCAATTCCTCACCCACAAAGCAAGGATTCGGCGTGGGTACCTCCCCAAAATCCTCCGCAGTGAAGTCCGATGCAAAGAACTCATTCAGCTTCTCTGCAATGTCCTCATCCTCCCTGAGCGCCCCTTTTTCTCCCTTGTCATCTAATGACCCAACTGACTCCCCAGCAGGTTTCTTGCTTCTGATGTTTTTGAAAAAGTTTTTGTTGCTTGTTTTTGCTTCTTTAGCAAACTTCCCTCCAAAATGTCTCTTGGCCTGCCTTACATTTACATTTGCCTTACTTTACATTTACGTTGCCAGTGTTTATGCTCTCTCATATTATTTTCATTGGGACTAGCCTTCCATTTCTTAAAGGATGCCTTTTTGTCTCTAATAGCGTCCTTCACCTCCCCATTTAGCCACAGTGGAAGACTTTTGGTCTGGATTAAAAGCTAGTTCGATTTACTGTGATCATGTAAAAACCAGTCAGTGGCAACTTTTGCCACCAGTAGCAAATTCTGGCAGTGAAGCCGATTCCGACACTGCAAGCCCTTTTAGCCAGGAGAATCCCTCTCAGCTTTACAGTGGCCTATTTTCTCCCCCTTTAAACCTCTTCTTCCTTCCAGTGTAATTCAGAAGGGGTGTGTACTTTCTGTATCTTCTGCAAGTTGCGCTGGAAAATATAAATAGTCATTAAAATGTTCAGGGAGTTGAGCCATGGGTGAGTGATTCACACCGAGTGTCCTCAGGCAAAGTGCTCATCCTCACAGCATTGCATTCATCAGAAATAATAAGAAATATGTTAGCAAAAAGGGCAGCCATTAGGCAGGAATGTAGATGATGAGAAGAGAGTGGATGTCTTCCCACGATGGAAAGAGGCAATTTAACTTCCTTGAATCCTCTTAATTTGGCACCGGATCCTTAAGAGATTGTCTGCTAATGTGCAACCTATGGTTCCTCCCTTGTGCCAGCATGAGAGCTGACTGCAAAGAAATCCTCTGCAGTCAGCTTCCCTTGTACATCTTATACGAGGAGACCCTGCAGAGCTTAGATGAGCCTTAAGGAGCAGCTAGCTAGGAACATATGCCAGCTGGAATTCAGAAACTAAGGAACAGGTATAGAACAGGCCTCAACAGCCCAGAAAGATGAATAAGAATCTTGTTGTGCTGGACACGACTCAGGGGCTCAGCCCTCCCCTGCAAGAAGTTATTGTGAAGCCTCCAGTCCAGTCCAGCAGCAGTCTGGATGAGGCTGTATTGCAGAAGGGAGCAGGAGAGATGCAGAGTCAGCCTGAGCCTGGAGGGGGAGCACACCTCACAGTCAAAGTAATCAAAGAAGCGCCAGATCTGGCCGGTTGAAGCACAGGATGCTCTATGGGCATCAGCCCCTCCGTTTCATTCAATACGTGTTATAAGTTACCTTTGGGATATATTTTTCAGGTAGGAGCACAGAAGGTCAGAATTTTGACTCTTAGTTGCACTAACTGTGCTTCCTCTCTACCTCAGTCTTTTCAGTCAACACCCATCCCTGGAACAGCTGCTACCTCATTTAAAATAAGCTAGCCAAGAGGGGTGACAAGGCTACAGGGAGGAAGAGAAGACAAGAGTCTAGCATGACAGGCTCAAAGTTTAGTTACCCAGCCGTGCAGCTGGCACTACTGACTCTGTATTGCATCCTAACAAATAGCTATTAACTTACAGAGTTAGAAGAGAGCCAAGAAAGCCTAGTGGATATTGGATAAGGTCTTAAACCTGGATATAGGACCCGCATTTGAATCGTGTCTTAGCCATGAACTCACTAGGTAACCTCTGTCTCAGTTCTACACCTGTAAAATGAGAACAACAATGACCTCTTTCACAGAGATGTTGTGAGGGTGAACTAGATAAGGGGTGTTTTTAAATGAACAAAACTGAGGGTGGGCGGTGGGAGGGTCTATGGCTGCTGAGTGTCACAGCTACAGAGCACCAACTCAGGTGAAGCGGGTGGGGAGGGATTCTAGCGGGCAGCTCCCAGTGTGGCTACCGTGGTAGCAGCCTCGCACTCCCTCTGCCATAGACTATGGGGAGGGGGAAGCAGCTAGGCTGGCCTTTGAAGTCTATTTATTTATTTCAGTTTTCTTTTATCCTGCAACCCTCCTGCTCACAGAGCAGCTCGGGGCATGTTGACATGTCCCAGGAGTAAGTGTTGGGGAACTGGGCTCCTCAGCGTTCGCAGCCAGTTCTGTGACTTGCAATGGCCGTGCGTCACCCACCCACAGTGCCTGTAAGTGGGGAACCTGTCTCCTGGCATGAGTGGCTGCCTCAGTTCACACAGACTGGGGATGTGTGAGCACCCCTTGCCACACACATTTTTTGGCTTGCCCCATACGAGGCACTCCGGATTTCTCAGCAGTGCACAGTGAATGAGTGTCCATGAGTGGCTCATGTGAGTGCACATCCCCCTGCANGTATGTTTGGTTGAGCAATGGCCTAAGGCTACGCTGTAAATAAAATTTGATTTGATATTTGAGTTCCTTTAGAACTCTGGGGTGAATGCCATCTGGCCCTGGTGACTTTAGTATTCCGTTTGTCAATTTGCCCTCAAACATCTTCCAGTGTCATATTGATTTGTAACAGCTCTTCCAATTCCTCACCCACAAAGCAAGGATTCGGCGTGGGTACCTCCCCAAAATCCTCCGCAGTGAAGTCCGATGCAAAGAACTCATTCAGCTTCTCTGCAATGTCCTCATCCTCCCTGAGCGCCCCTTTTTCTCCCTTGTCATCTAATGACCCAACTGACTCCCCAGCAGGTTTCTTGCTTCTGATGTTTTTGAAAAAGTTTTTGTTGCTTGTTTTTGCTTCTTTAGCAAACTTCCCTCCAAAATGTCTCTTGGCCTGCCTTACATTTACATTTGCCTTACTTTACATTTACGTTGCCAGTGTTTATGCTCTCTCATATTATTTTCATTGGGACTAGCCTTCCATTTCTTAAAGGATGCCTTTTTGTCTCTAATAGCGTCCTTCACCTCCCCATTTAGCCACAGTGGAAGACTTTTGGTCTGGATTAAAAGCTAGTTCGATTTACTGTGATCATGTAAAAACCAGTCAGTGGCAACTTTTGCCACCAGTAGCAAATTCTGGCAGCGAAGCCGATTCCGACACTGCAAGCCCTTTTAGCCAGGAGAATCCCTCTCAGCTTTACAGTGGCCTATTTTCTCCCCCTTTAAACCTCTTCTTCCTTCCAGTGTAATTCAGAAGGGGTGTGTACTTTCTGTATCTTCTGCAAGTTGCGCTGGAAAATATAAATAGTCATTAAAATGTTCAGGGAGTTGAGCCATGGGTGAGTGATTCACACCGAGTGTCCTCAGGCAAAGTGCTCATCCTCACAGCATTGCATTCATCAGAAATAATAAGAAATATGTTAGCAAAAAGGGCAGCCATTAGGCAGGAATGTAGATGATGAGAAGAGAGTGGATGTCTTCCCACGATGGAAAGAGGCAATTTAACTTCCTTGAATCCTCTTAATTTGGCACCGGATCCTTAAGAGATTGTCTGCTAATGTGCAACCTATGGTTCCTCCCTTGTGCCAGCATGAGAGCTGACTGCAAAGAAATCCTCTGCAGTCAGCTTCCCTTGTACATCTTATACGAGGAGACCCTGCAGAGCTTAGATGAGCCTTAAGGAGCAGCTAGCTAGGAACATATGCCAGCTGGAATTCAGAAACTAAGGAACAGGTATAGAACAGGCCTCAACAGCCCAGAAAGATGAATAAGAATCTTGTTGTGCTGGACACGACTCAGGGGCTCAGCCCTCCCCTGCAAGAAGTTATTGTGAAGCCTCCAGTCCAGTCCAGCAGCAGTCTGGATGAGGCTGTATTGCAGAAGGGAGCAGGAGAGATGCAGAGTCAGCCTGAGCCTGGAGGGGGAGCACACCTCACAGTCAAAGTAATCAAAGAAGCGCCAGATCTGGCCGGTTGAAGCACAGGATGCTCTATGGGCATCAGCCCCTCCGTTTCATTCAATACGTGTTATAAGTTACCTTTGGGATATATTTTTCAGGTAGGAGCACAGAAGGTCAGAATTTTGACTCTTAGTTGCACTAACTGTGCTTCCTCTCTACCTCAGTCTTTTCAGTCAACACCCATCCCTGGAACAGCTGCTACCTCATTTAAAATAAGCTAGCCAAGAGGGGTGACAAGGCTACAGGGAGGAAGAGAAGACAAGAGTCTAGCATGACAGGCTCGAAGTTTAGTTACCCAGCCGTGCAGCTGGCACTACTGACTCTGTATTGCATCCTAACAAATAGCTATTAACTTACAGAGTTAGAAGAGAGCCAAGAAAGCCTAGTGGATATTGGATAAGGTCTTAAACCTGGATATAGGACCCGCATTTGAATCGTGTCTTAGCCATGAACTCACTAGGTAACCTCTGTCTCAGTTCTACACCTGTAAAATGAGAACAACAATGACCTCTTTCACAGAGATGTTGTGAGGGTGAACTAGATAAGGGGTGTTTTTAAATGAACAAAACTGAGGGTGGGCGGTGGGAGGGTCTATGGCTGCTGAGTGTCACAGCTACAGAGCACCAACTCAGGTGAAGCGGGTGGGGAGGGATTCTAGCGGGCAGCTCCCAGTGTGGCTACCGTGGTAGCAGCCTCGCACTCCCTCTGCCATAGACTATGGGGAGGGGGAAGCAGCTAGGCTGGCCTTTGAAGTCTATTTATTTATTTCAGTTTTCTTTTATCCTGCAACCCTCCTGCTCACAGAGCAGCTCGGGGCATGTTGACATGTCCCAGGAGTAAGTGTTGGGGAACTGGGCTCCTCAGCGTTCGCAGCCAGTTCTGTGACTTGCAATGGCCGTGCGTCACCCACCCACAGTGCCTGTAAGTGGAGAACCTGTCTCCTGGCATGAGTGGCTGCCTCAGTTCATACAGGCTGGGGATGTGTGGGCACCCCTTGCCACACACATTTTTTGCCTTGCCCCATACGAGGCACTCCGGATTTCTCAGCAGTGCACAGTGAATGAGTGTCCATGAGTGGCTCATGTGAGTGCACATCCCCCTGCACCACCTTCAGATGGGCCATCAGATGAGTGGCTCTCGGGTGGCCATGTGTGGTAGCATCCGCTTTAAAAACACCCAAGGATTGTAAAGCACTTTGAACAGTGAAAACACTATGGCTGCTTTCTGACGTTACCTGGAAGGGCCAGGAGCTTTCACAATTGCCACCACAGCACACTAATTGTGAGGATTAGCGCCCATCAAAATGCACTAATCCCCTTGTAGCACACAAGAACACCCATCTTTGTAAGGTTACATTTGGGGACCTGGTCATGCTCAAGTGTTCTCATGCACTACAAGGGGATTAGTGCATTCTGACGGGCGCTAATTCTCACAACTGGAGAGCCACGGTCGTGATTGCAAAAATTCCCACCCTTCCCAGTAACATCAGAAAGAAGCCTATGTCAACAAACAACAACATTAAGAAAATTGCCGCTTTGCAGCTCCCTTGGTGGCCGTGACGGCATATTTGTCATGCCCCACCTACAAGGAGATGGGGGCAGGAGAAAGAGAAGAGGCAGGGGAGAAATTCCGCTCCCCTGCGCGCCGCAGGGAGACTGTTTCCCCGGCGGGGTGTCCCGTCTGCCGCGGGTGGGGGGGGGGAGAGAGCGCGAGGCTGCTGGAGCTGAGTTGCCCGGGGGGTTGCTAGGCAACCCTGGCTGGGCTGAATTTGAGCGCAAAAAGCATGCTGAGTGATTGGTGCACCGCCCTGGGAGGACAGTGCTGTATTCTTGTTGCACTGCTGCCTCCTTAGTCGGAGTCAGCAGCGCGTGGAGCAGCAGGACCCCCGATGGAGGTGCTGTCAACACGAGGGGCCTGGGGGCGAGTGATAAAGGAGGGTCTTTGTACCGAGCATGGGGGAGAGCAGAACAGGCATGGGGCGAGAAAGAAGAAAGGGAACAAGCCACACACCCCCTTCCGCAAGGACACCCAGACTCACCACGCGGACAGAGGACAAGGGCCTGAGGTTCAGGTAATGCCTGAGGGGGCACTGGAAGAGGGGCCCGTAGATGAGAGGGGGCATCCCGAGTGACGGGGGGGGCTCAGTGCCCCGGGAATGGACCTTGCCCAGCCGTCACTGCAGGACCGCTTAGCGGACTGCGAGGCCCTTCTTTTAAGCATGGCCACGGTGGGGGAAGGAGACAAGCTGCCCGAGTTGGCTCTCCTGCAAGGGGGGGGTGAGCCCTCCCTATTACACACCCCGGCAGCGGGGCTGGAAGTGGTGGACCCACCACAAAGGGGGGTACTGGGTGAACTCCCCGGCAAGGTACATTAAGGATCCCCCCACACCGAGACGCAAGCGGATGGCCCCCAAGGCTAGCGGGGCTGAGGTGGCCCCTGAATCAACCCAGGGTGGCAGGACCTGGCCATCCAGTGCCAGCCCCTATTATCTCTGGTTTAACAGGTTAGAGTTAGGTCGCTGAACCTGAACCACTGAAGTGATTATTATTATTATTATTATTATTAACAAACATTTATATAGCGCCAGCAGTGTACCTGGCACTTTACAAAGTAATAAAATAGACACGGTCCCTGCCCCTAGGGCTTACAATCTGAGAGACAGGAGCTGGGGGAGAGACTTAGGAAGGGGAACAGAGGGAGAGACAAGGGGTCTAACATTCATGAAGATGCGAGGTCTCAAGTGCACGTACTTGGCTTGGTTACGATGAGAATGACAGCAGGCAGGTCCATGTTGCAAGGATAAGGGTAAACCGATCGTAGGTATAGGAATAGTGGCTCAGCAGGATAAAGAGTCAGACAGAGCAGAGCGAAAGAGGTGAGTTTTAAGGAGAGATTTGAAGGTATGAAGGGAGGGGGCAAGGCGGATGTGGACAGGGAGGGAGTTCCAGGCATGGGGGGCAGCAAGTGAGAAGGGACGAAGGCGCTTAGGGGAGCAGGGAAGGCGTGGAAGGGTGAGAGAAGGGACAGAGGAGGAGCGAAGTGCACGGGCTGGAGTATGGAGGGCGATAAGTGCAGAGAGGTAGGGGGGAGCAAGGTTGTGAAGAGCTTTATAGGTGAAGACTAGGAGCTTGTGCAGGATTCGTTCAGGAAGGGGAAGCCAGTGAAGCGAAGAGAGGAGGGGCTGCACATGGTCGAAGCGACTGGCGAGGTAGATGACCCTGGCAGCAGAGTTTTGGACAGAGATGAGGGGAGAAAGGTGAGACCGGGGAAGGCCAGTGAGAAGGAGGTTACAGTAATCGAGGCGAGAGATGACCAGAGCATGAACAAGAGTTTTGGCAGACGAGACAGAGAGAAAAGGGCGAATCTTAGCAATGTTATGGAGGGAGAAGCGACAGGATTTAGCAACAGAGTCAATGTAGGGTTTAAAAGAAAGGGGTGAGTCAAAGATGAAGCCTAGGCTACGGGCTTGGGGGACAGGCAGGATGGTGACTCCATCAATAGTTATTGACAGTGAGGAAGGAGAGGAAGGATGAGGGGGGAAGATAAGGAGTTCAGTTTTAGCCATGTTGAGTTTGAGTTGACGTTGAGACATCCAGGTAGAGATGTCAGAGAGACAGTTGATGAGACGAGCTTGAACAGAGGGAGAGAGAGAGGGAGTAGAGAGATAGAGTTGAGTGTCATCAGCATAGAGGTGGTATTGGAAGCCATGGGAGGCAATGAGTTTGCCTAAGGATGAGGTATAGATCGAGAAGAGGAGAGGGCCAAGAACAGAGCCTTGAGGAACACCAACTGAGAGGGGGAAGGAGGAGGAGGCGGAGTTGGAGAGAGACACATTAAAGGAGCGGTCAGAGAGGTAGGAGGAGAACCAGTTATGGACAGAGCCACAAAAGCCAAGGGAGTGAAGGGAATCCAGCAAGAGTGAGTGGTCAACAGTATCGAAGGCAGCAGAGAGATCAAGGAGGACAAGAATGGAATAGAGACGTTTAGATTTAGCCACCAGAAGATCGTTGGTGATCTTAGCGAGAGCAGTTTCAGTAGAATGAAGGGGGCGGAAGCCAGATTGGAGGGGGTCAAGGGAGGAGTTGGAGGATAGGAAGTCAAGGCAGCGGGAGTAGACAACACGTTCAAGCAGCTTGGAAGCAAAAGGAAGGAGTGAGACAGGACGATAGCTAGAAGGGTCAGAGGGGTCAAGAGTGGACTTTTTGAGAATAGGAGAGACTGTGGCATGTTTGAAGGCAGAAGGGAAAGAGCCAGTAGAGAGGGAGAGGTTGATGATGTGCAGGAAGGAAGGGGCGACAGTGGGAGTAATGGAGGTGAGGAGGCGGGAAGGAATGGGATCAAGGGGGCAAGTGGAAGGGTTGGAGGAGGAGAGCAGAGAGGAGATTTCCTTAAGGGAGGCAGGGGAGAAGGAGGACATGAGAGAAGGAGGGGGAGGAGGGAGAGGGGTGGGAGTGGGAAGAGAGGAGTGGGAAGCGATGTCGAGGCGGATCTTGTCTATCTTGGAGGTGAAGAAGGAGGCAAGATCCTGAGCAGAAAGGGAAGAAGGAGGGGGAGGACAGGGAGGCTTGAGGAGGGAGTCAAAGGTAGAGAACAGGCGGCGAGGGTCCCGAGAACAGGACTCAATGCGGGAGGCATAGTAGTGTTGTCTAGCAAGGGAGATAGCAGAAGTAAGGGTGGAGAGACAGAATTTGAAGTGAAGGAAGTCAGCGTGAGAATGGGATTTGCGCCAGAGTCGTTCAGCAGCACGAGTGCAAGAACGGAGGTGGCGGATACTAGGGGTGAGCCAAGGACGGGGGTTGTGGGAGAAGGCAGGGCGGGAAGAGAGAGGGGCATGGGAGTCAAGTGTGGAGGAGAGAGAGGCGTTGAGAGCAGAGACAGCGGAGTCAGGGGAGGAGGAAGAGAAGACTGTAGGAAGAAGGGGAGAGAGAGAGGAGGCAAAGTCCAGGGGATCAATAGCTTGAAGGTCACGGAAGGGGCGTAGAGAAGGGGAAGAGGAGGGGGGACAGTGGGAAATGTTGAAAGAGGCAAGGAAGTGGTCTGATATAGGATGAGGATCGAAGGAGAGATCAGCGACAGAGCAGTTTCTAGAGAGGACAAGATCAAGAGAATGGCCATTAGTATGGGTGGGGGAGTTGGTCCAAAGGTGGAGGTTGAAGGAGGAGGCTAGGGAGAGGAAGCGAGAGACTGAGGGCTGAGATGGGTCATCAACATGAATGTTGAAGTCACCAAGGATGAGAGTGGGGATATCAACAGAGAGGAAGAAAGTGAGCCAGGACTCAAAGTCAGAAAGAAAGGAAGAGAGAGGACCAGGGGGACGGTAGATGACAGCAACACGTAGATGGAGGGGGGAGTAGAGGCGCACGGAGTGAGCCTCAAAGGTATGGAAGGAGAGAGAGGGGGGAGGAGAAATTGGTTGGAACTGACAGGATTTAGCAAGAAGGAGGCCCACCCCACCACCCCGTCCTTCAGGGCGGGGTTGGTGAGAGAAGGAGAGACCCCCACAGGAGAGGGTAGCAGGCGTGACAGAGTCCGAGGGAGTGATCCAAGTTTCAGTAAGGGCAAGGAGCTGGAGGGAGCGAGAAAGGAAAAGATCATGGATATAAGGAGCTTTACTGATAGATGAGCGACAGTTCCAGAGGGAGCAGAAAAATTGTAGTTGATGAGGGGGGAGGCAAGGAATAGGTGATTGCCCCCCACCAATTCCAATCCAAGGTTAATTCAATCTAAATTAATGAGTGTGGCCATTTAAAATCTATATGTTGTGTCCTGTCCTCATTGAGGGGTGCACCGGCAAATGGTTTTTTTATTTTTCATGCCATGCCTGCATGCTAGGCAATTGGCTGTTTTAAACGTTCAGCTATTTACAAGAATCAACAGGTGCAATTTTATGCAAATTACAAGTTGAAGGTGCTCAAGGCCAGCCCTGTCTGAGAAGACCAATCTCTGAGGGGATGAATCCTGGAATAGTCTATTATACCATGTCTTTGCTGCAGTGATACCTCACTTCAGTCACCCCAAGCAGCAGAGTCATGTCTGAATGCTGCAAGTGTAGGAGTACCCACAAGCCTTCCAGTCTATAGACTCCTGGCATGCAAATAAGTTGGGAGAAGAAGGGTGATTGTGACATCACCACCAACAGAACCAATCAACAAAGTTCACAGTGACCTCAAATGGGTGTCTGACCAGCATGGGCGGGGAGAAGAGGAAGGATCTTGTAGCTGCTACAGTTGGCTGAGAAGCAGCAAGCAGGGTGGTGCAGCCTTTGTGTGTGCAAGGTGTATGTTCTCCCAATCCCCATTATAGGAGAACCTGGGCCCGAGTCTGCTGCTTCTGCATCCAGCTGCGGGTGGGCTATTGCAGAGAAACAGGAGTGGCTGGTTCTGGGAGAGGTGCTGTCTTAGAATTTGTGGGGCCTGATGTTTTTATCCTATAATCATGGATGTTTCTTTGTTTGGGGGGGAGGGGAGGACAAAAATACTTGTTACTGTATCAGAACCTCTAAAGACAGAAGTTCCCAAACTCTGGGCTGAGACCTAAAATGGGGGGGGGGGGGGGGTCACAATCACAACTGATGGGTGGGGGGGTCACAATCTCAATTAACATTGTGTATCCATCCTTTGTAGGTCTTTGTTGCTATCTGGGGTAATGGGATTATGTTTACGTTTCAAATTGGGGAGAAACAAGCTTGGAAACAACTGCTCTAAGAATTTAAGGTTGAGCTTGGTTCCATAATGGGACAGAAGTTTGTGAACAAACTTTTACATGAATGACTCTGCTCATCTGCTGGGTATCCTGGGTGGCTGAAACACTCCCCCGCTTCCCCCTCCTCACACCGTCTGTGCCTTTTTGTGCTTATATAACTGTATTCCCTGGTTGCCGAGTGTATAAAAAGCAGCTGGTTTTTTTCTTTTTAAGGGAGGATGGAAAGGGGCCAAACAGAATGTCTTTGAGCTTTAAACTTGAATGACTTCACTGCACACCACCATCAGGTTTGTGTCAGTGTGTGACAGGTGCACAGCACATGGATCACATCTACTGCGGTTTCACTTGATTATTTGATCTCTCTTCTATTGGGGGGAGATCCTGACCCATACTGGGGGCCCATGGAACTCAGTGTTCCCACTGGTAATAAGGAGCTTCCCCTTGACTGCTCTTTGATACAAAGAAAGTAGGTTAAAAAGGACTTTGAGGCTACACAATTGAGCATTCTAAAAGTACTGAAATGTGAAGGTTGGAAGTTAAGTGTGCGCAGTCCTCTCTGTGTCTATGGGTTAGCTGGAAGGCTTTTGTTCCAGGATAATATGCTGTGTCTCAGGCATCACAATATATACAATTTCCCCTCCACAAATGTATAGAACAGGGATATAGATTGTAAGCTCTTTGGGGCAAGGGCTTGCATGACACTTATCCTGGCTCACTTATTTTAAGCAGGGACCCATGTTCACTGCATTTCCTCCATTGCCACCAATGGGGAAAACACAGTGAACACAGGTCCCTGATTTTATATTTGGGTCCCTGCTCGCTCCCTGTCATTTCATGCATCAGCATTCCCTGGTCACTCCTGTTTTATGCTGGTGATGGATTTTATTAGAGGCTTTATTCTTTTGTTGGTGGACTCAGCCATCGGGGCAGTTTAAGCTTACACTACAGGGAATTGGACTAGATGACCCTTGTGACCCTTTTCCATCTTTGTGGTTTTATCAGTCTATTTTGTTATGCAGCTCTGCAGTACCCAGTAAAATGAGATCCTGGTTCATAACTGGGGCTCCTGTGCACAACTGCAATCAATATAATAAATAATAGTAATGATGCTCCTCAGCAACTCATTAGTGTGGTTTGAATTCAGGACCTTCTACGCTAAAAGAAAAAACCTTCCTAGCTTGAGCTATAGCAGCAACTTCTCTGGCCATTAGCAAGCAGCAGTCTTTTGTATTCCTTGTTACCCATACAATCACCTAGGGAGAGATTCCGGATTAAATTGAGAGCCTTTGTTGTAGAGACTGAAGCAAAACTTTAGATGAGAACCACTTTAAATTAAACATTGAGGCAATTAAGAATCAAGTCTGATGGTCAGGGCCAGATCCTGGTAGTGGCAGACTGTGAGACTGACCAGACAGCAGGTCAATACATGGGGCCTATGACTAATGCGGATTGTAAAATGACAACACATGGGGTCCAGAAATAAACTTGAGATGACAACAGGAGTTTAAGAAGCACTCGTGTAAAACAGGCACATAACCTTTATCCTCCTAAGGGCCACACTGAAAATTAGCACAGGCTCAGAGGGCCTCATTGAAGTTGGGAGCAGGAGTGTCGGGGGTTGGACTAGATTAACTCCGAGGTCACTTCCAACTCTAACACCGCTTTTAGACGAGGGCGCTGAAGGCGCCTCCGGAGCCGCGCGTTAAGAGAGAAGCCGCATTGCCGGAAGTGTCGTGCTCCCCGTGTCCAGCAATGGCAGTGGCTGGAGACGCGGCGCTTTGCAGAGGCGCATTCTGGAGACCTCAATTTTCAGGTCTCCAGAACGCGCCTCTGCAAAACACCGCATCTTCAGCCGCTGCCGTTGCTGGCAATGGGGAGCACGTCACTTCCGGCAATGCGGCTTCTCTCTTAACGCGCGGCTCCAGAGGCGCCTTCAGCGCCCTCGTCTAAAAGCGGTGTAGGATTCTGTGATAATGGGTGGTCTCACGAAGAGGAGGGTCCAAATCATGCATCTGTGCCATGGATCAATGGCATGGATCTGTTCCCTATTCCTGCAGGACCTCATCTCTGCTCCCTTACCCTGAGATTAGGGCACTTTTAGATGTGCCTCCAATCTTGCAGGCTTCAAAACCCACTTTCAGCAAACCTCACGCAGGTAGTGTTTAGACATGCCTTCTGGCACCAGAAGTTGCTCAGCGGCCACTGGAAACAGTGGCACTGGGGGGGGCTTGTGCATTTTTTTGAAAATCAGATTTGTGAAGCCTGGATATTGGGGTTTCACAAATCTGGTTTTCAAGAGAATGTGTGAGGTGTCCGGCGCTGCTGTTTCCAATGGCGACCAGGTGACTTCCGGTGCGGGGAGGCACATCTAAACTCCACCTACGCAAGGTTGCTGAAAGTGGATTTTGAAGTCTGCAAGACTGGAGGCACATCTAAAAGTGCCCTTAGTCTTTCAGTGCTTGGGAGAAGGAACTAGATTCAGGGGCCAGATCCAGGATTCAGATCCTGGAGCAATTAAAAACCTAGCCATAGGCCATGTTCTCTACCCCTGGTGTAAAATATGGACCTACTGGGCCTCAAATTCAGGGGAACCCAGCCTAGGGGGGGCCCATGGCACTTTAGGAGACGTTACTCAATAGATGAATCAACTAGAAACAAACAACAACAAGGCAGTGAGAATCACTGGAGTAACCTGTAGGTCTGACCTACAAGACAGGGAGTTCCAGCCCCTGAAGGAAATTATTTTTAATTGAACATCAACAATTAATTACAGTAACATTTTCCTTGCCCTAGTGACTGAGTCAGCATGTGTGGGAGGCCAGGAAGGTGGGAACATTCCTCTGTTAAGAGGGGCTCCACACACCACCATATCTCCCAGGAGCCCAACTTCCCTGGACCCAGCACCGGCCATGGTCAAGAATAGACAATGAGATGAATATAAACTGGTATCCCCAAGTCTGTGGGATGTTTGGTTCTGAATTAAAATCCGATATGAATATGTCCATCCCGCCTCTGCTTTTCAAAGGACAGCATGGCCCATCTGTTTTCTGTGCCATTAATCCATTTCCAGTGGACGTTTGTGTGGTGTGCCATGCACACAGCTCTCATTTTTTTGAATGGTGGTGGGCTGCCACACATAATAACTCCAAAGTATTGCTGTGATAGCTGCAGGCATTTCACTCTCTCCCCACTTCTAATCCTATTATACAAAACTCTGTCAGCCAGCGCATCGTTTTAGACACTGGGCCCGGTTCTCTGCACTGTTTTAAGTCAGTGGCCAAGTCCACTGGCTTTAATGGCAGCACAAAAAAACAGAGCCACCGAGCAAAGAATCAGGCCCCTTGTGTTTTTTTCTACACTCTGATTTCAAGTCTTCATGACACAACGAGTTAAACATAGAATGAAATAGACCTTTCCCTTGCTTCTCTCCTCCTCCTGCAAGTTCTGGCCTGGGATGCCATGCTTATGATTTCCTGCCTGGCATGAAATCCTGTTCAAGGACAAAGCTAGAGTGGAGAGGAAGTAACAGAGATGCAGAAAGCGAGTGGGACGCATTCTCCCCTTACTACTCACGACTGGCAGCTGGTGTGCGAATGGCACACCTTTAAATAAACCTGGACAGGGGGCAGTGACAAAGGGCCTGTCAGCAGTCTCACTTAGATCTGTTTTATGCAAAACGCAAAGGAGCTGTGTTACACAAGCTTTTTTTGGTGCAGTTAGCATCTCCTTACACTACAGAGATTGGAGGATAGGATAGGGCTCACCAGTGAACAGAGAGAGGATCTATATTAATAATGAAGGCAGAAGGAGTAGCTAGATCACCGAAGACAATGGTTCCCAAACTTTTTGCCTGCGTGACTCCATTTTGAGGCTTAAATATAATCCCGTGACCCCAGTCAGCAACAAAGGGCATTACCAGACATAATGCTAGCCACTCACCATCCGAGCTAAGCAGATATTGGGTGCTATATCTCATTCGGGAAGACACAAATCCCATTCACTCTTACCACACATCATGTTTCCACAAATCATGGTATTAGATTGCCTGTAGCCACTGTTTGCAAGTAGCCATGAATACTTGTAATTAAGCACACCACCTCACTTCTAGTCTGTGGTAACATGAGTGTCCATAGACCTATGATATCACCTAGGCACCAGGTGGTGGGAGAAAGGAGGAGACGACTATCCAGTAGCCACTGGAACATGCAACCACAGAAACTTCTGTAGGAGGAGCTGCTGGATTGGGATATTTCAATGCATGATGAGGATATATTGTTAAGTCTTGAATTAGAATCATTTTATTTATTAAGTGCCCTCCTGCCAGAACACTTGGGGCATTGATCAACTGTAAAATAAAACAAGTATTTACTTACAGTGATAGCTGTAAGAAAAATATTTATTTATATATATTTATATTCAAATTTATATGCCACCCCCTCCTGCCTCAGGCATCTCAGGGCAGCTCACAGCATATTAAAAACATTTTAAAACATTATAATAAACACTAATGACTCAATAAAAAAAACAAGATAACCCCCCACCACCCTAACCCAACCCCCCCCTCCACCCCACCTCCCTCAGGAAAGGTCTGGCGGAACAGCCAGGTCTTACATTGTCTGCAGAAAGAGGGGAAGCCGGCAGCCAAGCAGTTCTCCAGTGGGAGGGAGTTCCACAGTCGTGGCGCAGCCACGGAGAATGCCCTCCTCATAGTGGACACCCAGGGAACCCAGGGGAACTTGAAGAGGGTGCCCCCAGCCGACTGCAGGGGCCACTCCAGGACCCGGATGGTTGAGGTGGTCCTACAGATAGACAGGACCCAGGCCATTTAGGACTTTAAAGGTCAACACCAACACCTTGAATTGGGCCCAGAAGCCTAGCAGCAGCCAGTGCAGAAAGCGAAGCACTGGTGTGATATGCTCGCGTCAGCCCGTCCCCATCAAGAGATGGGCCGCCGCATTCTGCACCAGCTTCAGCTTCCGAACCAACACCAAGGGTAGTCCCACATAGAGCACGTTGCAGTAATCCAGTCTCGAGGTAATAAAAACATGGATGACTGTGGCCAGATCCGAGTCCGAGAGATATGGCCTAAGTCGATGCACCAGGTGTAACTGGCGAAATGCTCCCTTCACCACAGCTGCCACCTGGACATCCAGGCAGAGCTGTGGGTCCAGGAGCACCCGCCGACTCCGGACCTGAGAAACCAGAGGAGGGTGGACACCATCAATGATGGTGCCACCACTCCCTTGGCCCTCCCGACAACCATCATCTCCGTCTTGTCAGGATTAAGCCTCAGGCGGACAAACACCGGGTAAGCACCAAGACTGTTGAGCCTGAGTCAGAGGAAAATGAGAGCTATAGCTGGGTGTCATCAGCATATTGATGACATCTCACTCCATACTCCCTAACAACATCTCCCAGAGGCTGCATGTACACATTGAACAAAAGAGGGGATAAGATGGAACCCTGTGGTACTTCACACGTGAGGCCCCAGGGGGAAGATGAAAACTCCCCCAGCACCACACGCTGCGTTCTCCCAGCAAGGAAAGAGCGGATCCATTCAAGAACAGTCCCGCCAATCCCTGCCCGGTCCTGCAGCTGAGTCAATGGTATCAAATGCAGCCAAGAGATCTAATAGGATCTAAAAGTTAAAGATCTAATCTAAAAGTTAAAGGCACAACCACTCTCTATTATAAACAAGGGACTACTGGAGCCCCGATATTGAGGAAACCTCTTGAACTACAGTTCTGAAAATGTATCCATAGTTTATATTTGTGGGCACCGACATATGTACAAAGTTTGAAGAAGCTTCAGCCAGAAAATAAAAAGTTATAACTCTTGAAAAGTTAATTGGCTGTGGTCAAAATGCACAGCATCCCGATAATTTTGAATCATTGATATCTCCTCCGGATGGATGAGTTGAGTCCCCAGATTGCACATCCTTGTAGAGCTAGATCTACAGCAAGTGCTGGCGTAGTGTGATAATGACTGGTGCAGGAAAACATTCATTATTAAAGATTTTAAAAATCAGTTCTGCCGGCTAGCACATGTGCAGCCAAGAAGCTGCCTACTGCCATTTGTGTGATGCAATAAAAGAGCATCTGGAAAGATACGTGACATTTAGGAATGCTACATGTTGTTCAGTCATTCACTGCATGGGGAGGCTTTTGAGTGACCCATACCTCTCCCATGTGGACAACTTCAGCCCCCAGACTGCAGAGGTTTGGAGTATGAGATTGCCACCGAGTGCTACTCTAACGTGAAATTGCTTGGGGCAGCAAAAAACGAGTTATTTTAAAAAAAATCAGTTCTACAGGTGGGTGCATGCACGGTGGTATGGAGAGGTACACGCCTTTTAATCATTCACTCTACGGGGAAGATTTTGAGCAATCCATACCTCCTCACCCGGATGACTTGAGGTCCCAGAGTTCAGAGGCTTGGAGTACGAGACCACCACCAAGTGCTACTCTAACATGATAGTGCTTGGTGCAGCGGAAACCAAATTATTAAAGATATAAAATTCAATTCTGCTTCTATTACCTTGAGACTGGACTACTGTAACACACTCTACGTGGGGCCGGGCTACCCTTGGTGCTCATCGGGAGACTGAAGCTGGTGCAGAACGCAGCGGCTCATCTCCTAACGGGGATGGGCTGACACGAGCACATTACACCAGTTCTTTGCTCTCTACACTGGCTGCCGATAGTCTTCTGGGCCCAATTCAAGGTGTTGGTGCTGACCTTTAAATCCCTTAATGGTCTGGGCCCAGCCTATTTGCAGGACTGCCTCACCGTCTGCATCCTGTATCATCCGCTGCGGTCAGCCGGGGGTGCCCTCCTCGAGGCCCCCCAGGTTTCTCGGGTGTCAACTTTGCGGAGGGCATTCTCTGCGATCATGCCGTGGCTGTGGAACTCCCTCCCGCCGAAGGTCCACCTGACCACCAACCTCCCCTCTTTCCATAGACAATGTAAGACCTGGCTGTGCCGCAGTGCCTTACCCGAGGGAGATGGGCTGGGTTGGTTGGGTTAGGGTGGGGTAGGGGGTAATTTGTTTTACTGTGGGGTTTTAATTGTATTATTGTTGTTGTTTAATCTGTTTTAATATGTTGTTAGCTGTCCCCGAGATGCTTTTAGAAGGAGGGGGTGGCATACAAATTTTATAATAAATAAATAAAAATAAATAGTATCAGACTAAATATAAAGTGAACAGGTTTCTGATAAATCCCTACTTTTTACAGCCTGTTTTATTCTCTACACAAGGTTATCTATCACCAGTATCTGTACATAATAAATATTATCTCGGAGGTTTATTTTTTGCTTGACAAATTAAAGCCTGCAGTCTCAAAAGCAATCATACTGTGTGTTTGCTTAATAAAGTCTTAATATTACAGGCTATCAGAAATCTGAGACAACAGTCAAATTCAGAAGTCAATCTGAAACTGGTAGTGAATTTGCTGCCCACCAGGACCCACACAGGTATGTAAGTACCCCTTCAGGAATTGGTCAGATTTCCGCATACCTATGAGCAGGAAATCCTAACCCCCCCTTTCCACCAGCTTACGCAGGTCCTGGGGTATGTGGGGTTGGTGACAGGAGCAGTGGCTGGCTGATGGCAGCAGAATTGCAGAGGCAGCAGCAAGGAGCAAACTTTTGGGGCAGGAGCAGAGGGAGGGGTGGAAGGATGGTAGCAAGGTCCAGAGGCCTGGACCAGCTAACCAGAGCATGTGTGGGTCCTACAAATGAACTGGAAACAAACTGTAAGTGCATTTGGTGCAATCCCGGTTCACTTCGTTTTGGGTGCCTGCACATGTTCCAGGCAGTTGGACCATTCCTCTAGGTCCTACCACCACCATTCACCCCTTCTGCTGCTCCCAACATGGCCCCCACACACTCCAGAAGATTGCTCCTAGTACCACCTCTGCAATGCTGCAGAGTAGGCTGTGCCCAATTTCTGCTCTTCCAGCAACCATCTCTGCTCCTGCTTCCCCTCCTCCCAGGCAAGCCAAGGAAATAAAAGGGTGGGGGAGGAAAGAACTGAAATGGGTACTCAGACAGGTACTGCTTGGAAACACCATGGTACCCAATCGGTCACAGACCGGTCTGCTAGCAGTGGTCTTTACCACTCATTTGCTCCCTGGAATAGTTTATTCTAGCATTGCCCTGGAATACACTAAAAAAACAGGTCACTATGATGAAAGATTTCAACCAGCTACCAAGAAGTAAAATGCCTTAGAGTCCCCATTACTATTTCAGTGAATCACCCACTCTGCAAACCATTTGCATATAAGTGCAAAGGGGGAAAAAATCAATTTATTTCCTTCAAAAACAATAGCAGTGAAGTTCTCATACATCTTATTGAACTCAGTTTATTCCTGGACTCAAAAAAATAAATTAAAAAAATGTAAAGCTTGTTGTCTTAGCAAAGTTGCCCATGTTTTATGTTCATTCATTGTGTAAAATTTGTTTTACACAAAAGAATGTGTAACTTCTAAGCCAAGTTAATAAGAAGACAAGACAAGATTCATATGGAATGAAGAGGCTCTGAGAAAAGCTCTGATGCATAGAAAGCTACATTATGGCCACAGGGAGCTCTCTAGTTAATGACTGGAACTCAGTATGAAGACAAATTTCCCCCAGCATGTAGCATCTGTAAAGTTATATTTCAGGGCACTGAATGAAGTTGCTTTGCACTGGGCATCTTGCAGAAATACTGCAGGGCGCTGGTGGCAATGGACATCTCCCGATGAGGAGCTAAATGCCCTCCTGTCATTTGTCAGATTAACTTTGCATGCACCAATACACATTTGTGTTGGGAGGAGAATCCACTAGGCCCGTTTACTTTTTCAAGTAGCTATCAACCCAACCCTCTTCTTTTCTGTCATGTGAAAGGACTAATATGGACTGGGCGAGTGCCCGATGCTGGTTTACGTCCCCCAGTGTAAGCTGGAGACATAGGCTATTTGATTTACTAACCTGAAGCCAACATCACTTGCGAATGCAGCCAGTAGGCTGTGCCCAATTTCTGGTCTTCCAGCAACCATAGAGATATGGTGAAAGCAAGCAACAGAATGAATACACCAGTAGGGGGGAATACATCCTTTACCTTCCAGACAGGAACAATGCACCTTGGGATATGATCCATGGATGCAAGTATTGGTGGGACTACAAAAGTAGCCACTCAGCACATGTTCATCATTAGATGAAATGTGTTTGTGTGAAACCTTCCCACCCAATTGCTTGCTACTTGACATATTACCACTTGCTGAGGTAATAAGTGCAGAAGTCATACCATGTGGAAATGCCCCTCATGGCAACCTGGCATCTAAAATCGTCATGTTAAAACACACCAGGACTTTGGATTCCAAAGTGATGGGAGAAATTTGAGGTATCAAATGGAAATTTTGGAATGTGGGCCATATTTAACACACACAATGGCAAATATGGACCGTTTGGCCATGGGTTAAATCAGGTCATGAAAAGCAAAGGGAACAGTCAAATATCAATAGCTAAAGGCTGTTCTGCTAGGAAGCATTGCTTTTGCTTTGTGATTCTGTGGCATTACATGGTAGTGCAGTGGTATCTGAACATTGCTAGAAAGCAGGCAGGAGATAACCTAGGTCATTTATGAAGAAGGTGGAACTTACTTATTATGTCTCAGCCTGAAACCAGCTAGAGCTGCATCGGGTACTAAAATTATGACCAATGGGTAATGTCTACATATTCTGGCACCTGACAGGCTACCTGAGGACCAACTGCAGGCCCGATGCCCAAAAATGAGAGCATTACCCAGAAAAACTGGCAAGTCCCAACAGGAAGTCTGCAGAGCTGTGCACCAGCTGAGACTGGTCAGTTTCAAAAGCAGTCTGAGGCTTCCCCCACACACAGTGCTTCGACAAGCTCTGTAGCCGGGAAGTTGCTTTGAAACTGACAAGCACCAGCTGAGAGTGCTGTGGTGCCCAGCTCCAGAGTAGTCCCAGTTAGACCCTGTCACTTTCAAAGGTGGCCAGCACTCCCCGCTCCCTGCCCCTGTGCCTCTCATGTGAGAGAGACTGAGAGGGGGGTGGGGGAAGCAGCCTTTGAAACTTACAAGCCCCAGCTGGGACTGGTCCTGGCTGGGGCCTCTTGCTTTCAAAGGCCAGCCAGCATGTTCAGTTCAAGCAGCCTGTTGGGTCTTGTTCAGACATCAGTGGTGCCCAAATGGGGCTGGGTCAGTTAGGGCACCCCAGATTTGTCAGTGGTGCCTGGGTGCCCAGTTGCAGCTCCACCAGTGATCTAGGAAAGTTGGCCCCTCCAAATATAGGAATTGTTGACAGACACACATCGAGCCACTTCTTAGCCCCTTTTCACATGGGTGCACACACACACACACCGCACGTGTGCACCACCCATCTCTCACGCACAGAGCAACGAACACCAATGCCCGATGCTCCGTGCATGGAGATGGGTGGGGGTCTGTGGAAATGCACCCCCATGCACTGCCCACCCGTCCCACCCACCCACCACGGCCCATGTGAAAAGGGCTTTAGAAGAAGGGAAGTGCTACCATAATTTTCAATGTTCAGGTTGTTTTTACACAGTCCTAATACCGGCATTAACCCTTCTAAATCTGGATTGTAGTTCATCGTGTGAATTGTTATGCTGGCTTCAATCACTTCTGCTTCCTGGTTTTTTACTCTTATTTTCTGTTGGTTTTTTTGCCAGTATTGTTCAACATGATTTTCAAGGATTTATCTAATTCAGCATGAAACAACAATGGAATAGCGATCATGTGAATGACTGGTCTGTTAAGCCACTCAACCATCGAGAATTGCAGGTAGAGTTTACCTCCCTTCTACTCAATGTCTCTATGGTATTCTGAAGTCTCTGGAGGCAAAATGTTACAGGTAGGGATTTACATCAGAGAAGGCTGTGACAAAATGCTACCCATGCTTTGACCGTGCAGCAGAGGGAATCCATCTCGCCATCTGCTCCAGGGACCCATGACAGCAAGTGACATAGGCATAGTAAAGACATTGGGAGGAGAGGGGCTCACAGCTGCCCATACAGCATCCAAAAATCAGAGTGGAAGAAGGCTCTGAAATTCAACTGTGCTGTCTATGGGGCACAATCCAATTCACTTTGGAACTCCCCTGTTTGTCTCAGCTCTCTACGCAAATATAGAATCCCCACTGGAAATTTATGTCCAGGTCAAGTAATGACAAGATCAATGCACTACAGAGGCATTCTCTTCTCAGTCAGTCAGAGTTCCCCAAGGTGCTAGAATTCAAGTGAGCTGCACCATGGGATTGATGCACTCCTCATTGCGACTCTTATATCTGAATAAACGTTTACACTGCCCATCTGGAATAGTGCTTATTCCAGAGTATTAATAATCATATAAACAGTTACTCATAGCATCATAAGTACCATACTGGGTCAGACCAATGGTCCATCGAGCCCAGCATCCTGTCTCCGACAGTGGCCAATCTCGGTTGCTTGAAGTACCCAACAGGTCACTATGGGGTGATCCATTCCCTGATGTTCAATCCCAGCTCCCGACAGTAAGAGGTTACATTTCCCAAACCTACCTGACTAATAGCTATTAATGGACTGATCCTCCAGAAACTTATCCCAACCTTTCTTAAACCCAGTTATACAACTGGCCTTGATCACGCCCTCTGGCAACAAATTGCACAACTTAATTGTGTGTTGAGTGAAAAAATGTTTTCTTTTATTTATTTTAAATCTGCCGGCAGTTAGTTTCATTGAGTGTCCCCTAGTCCTAGTACTATTTGAGAGGGTAAATAACCTTTCCCTATTAACATGTTCCACACCACTCATGATTTTATAAACTTCTATCATGTCCCCTCTCAGTCATCTCTTCTCTAAGCTGAAGAGCCCTAGCCTATCCAGCCTCTCCTCATACAGGAACACTTCCATACCCATTATCATTTTTGTTGCCCTCCGTACCATTTCTATTTCAACAATATCTTTTGTTGAAGAGAATATCACAATAATATTGCTCCTGAATGACAACTCAGGAACGACAACTTCAGAATTACAGCTGCTTCGAAATAACTCTGCATGTGTAAAGACATTTACACAGTTAAATATAAACATTCCCTCCAGGGGTTGGAGCTACCTGTATTGCAGCCTCTGCAGACACATATGTTACACATATGTTATTTCTAGTTTACATGTGTTGGGAGTCTCCTCCTGAATCACTGCGGGACTTCAGTATTTTATGTCAGCACTTCTCACACTCATCTTGTCATTTCAAGTTTATTCATGGATCCCATGCACAGGGCCGGCTCGAGGCATGTGCCAGCGGCGCCCAAGCACATGGCCCCATGCCGGCAGGGGCCCCGCGCCAATGCCAGGGCCGTCGTGGGTTTTTTTAGGTTTTTTTTTTTTCCCCTGCCTTGGCCTTACTGCCCGGCCAGCAAGCACCCGACTGGGGGAGGGGGCGGTCCAACCCAATCAATCAATCTACTACAGAGTCTGGCATCTGCACAGTAGAAAGTCCCTGCCCCCCCCATGGAGTCGGAGTCACTGCACGCACGCACGCACGCAGTCTGTGTCTGGGGCCAGCGCTGCCCCCCACAGCCTCCCCCACCTCTCGCAAGATGCGGACATGGCCGACACGACGCACCACGTGACTACCACGCGTGCAGGCGCAGCACCGCAGCAGCTGCGTAGCACGTGGGACTGGAGTCAGGACTGAGTGAGAGCTGTGTGCTGTCAGAACCAGATCACTCTCACTCAGTCAGTTTCAGTGTGTGCAGCAGCACGCGAGCGAGGCGGGCGACAAGCGGAGCCGGAGGCAGCAGCCGCAACGAGATCAGACGCCCTCAGATGACAGAGCTCAGCTGAGAGCTTTAAGGTAAGCCTCTGCCTGCCTGCGGCCCGCTCCTGCCTGGCCTGGTAGGGTCCAGGGAGAGGGGGTGGGTCATGGGTGCTGATGGTGCGGGAGTCACGCCACCCACTGGGCCTGGTCTCGGGGGAACGGGGGGGCAGGGCGCCACTGGGCAACACAGAGTCCCACGGTGGGGTGGGGGTCTTCAGCTCCTGCCACTGCCTGCCTGCAGCGGCCCGCCCCTGTCCTGCCTGGTTGGGGTCTGGGGGGAGGGGGTGGGTCATGGGTGCCACTGTCGATGGTGTGGGAGCCACGCCACCCACTGGACCTGGTCTCTGGGGAATGGGGGGGGCAGGGTAGCGCTGGGCAAAGAGGCTTTTCAGACTGATCCAGGTGCCTCAAAGGAACTGGAATAAATTTAAGTATACTACCCCCCCCAAACATGGCAAGTGTTTGCCATGTGTTTGTGTTTGCCAAAACAAGTGTTTGCCATGTGTTTGTGTTTGCCAAAACAAATAAGTGTTTGTGTTTGTCAAAACAAGTGTTTGCCATGTGTTTGTGTTTGCCAAAATAGGGCCATAGTTCTAAGAGCAGCTTAAGGGCTTGCCGCTTTCTATATTGGGTCTGGATGTGGCTGGGCACAGGTCATGTGTCTGTGTGGGACCACTGGCCCATGGGCTGCCAGGGAGAATCTGGGTGCAGAGAGGGCTTTTCCATCTATTTCCCTCACAGTGAGGGGATAGATGGAAAAGCCTTCTCTCAGCACTGATTTTAGGTCCCTTTCAGATGTGTGTTAAGCGTGGATGCCCTGGGAAGGGCACCCCATTATCACAGGACTGAGAGTTCATTATTAGTCCCAGGAATCCTGTTTTACAGGGACATAGAATAACAATGTCTCCAGCAACAGGACGAAACTAGCATCTGGAAAAATCATTGGAAACCCTTAGGCCTTGCTGTCTGGTGTCTGCTGTTACCTCTGTCTCTCCTCAGTGCTACTTTTCAGTGGTTGTCTCATTTTCTCTTTCTCCCATTGCCTACAATGAATGAATTGCCAAAATGTGTACATGTTTCAACTACTTTCAACTAAACTCTCCACCCAGGGACTGAGCTGGCCCAATGCCACTCTGTTCAGGTGCATCATGTCAGCTAGTACTGTTTAAAATCTTTTAGGATCACTATCTGATAAAATGACATGGATGATATAACTGGTCTAGTGCTACCGAGACCAGTGTGTGGTTAGAATTTTAACCCTAATCGTATTTTAATCTAGTTGCATGGGTAAAGTTGTACCTAAAACATTTCCTATTGAAAACAGCATGTTAGGGAAGCAGCATGTTGGTCAACTTGGGATAAAATTTGAAGTTTGCACTTTGAAGTTTGAATAGGTAAAGTCTGATTAGAGAAATAAGAAATGGTGGCCTTCAGATTTGTGGTGATTTTGTTTTGGTTCTTTTAAAAAAAAAATTATATACATTTCAGTGCATGGTTTTTACATAAGTTTCAAGGACAGCTTTCAATCTTCCTGGAGAGTCAAGATGAAGGAGAGAATTACCTATTTGGGTTTCTCAACAGACTACTTTGCCTCTAAAGGTAGTGGGGCGGCTAAAACTGAACTCATTACAAGAATGAAGGACGTAGCCCGGCAAGAAAATATTGCCCAGATTAGGAAATTACATTCTCTGGGTAATTATCTGGAGTTATTGCCTGCCGAGGGGGATACGGCCTATTATATGAAGCTAGACTTCCCCTCTGCTCTTGGACGGTGCCTATTTAAGGCGCGCCTAAATGTCTTTCCAACTAAGGTATTTGAGGGACGTAAGGAGAAAATACCTTTGGAAGAATGCCTCTGTCCTTTTGACTACGAGCAGGTTGAGTCTGTGGCTCATATTATGTTTGAATGTAACCTGTATACAAACCTAAGACTACAATTGCTGCAACCTTATTTAGATAAATATCCAGGTCGATCCATCTCAGAGATGCTCCAGATTACCATGTCAACTAAGGATCGGGGTTTCCTGGAGAAGATAGCTCAATTTCTGTGCAAAGTTGTTTTGACCCATACTGCTTTCCTGGACTTTCAGGGCATCATTACTTGTTGAATATAGAGAATATTGCTATTTATATATGTTGTGCCTGGGTATTGGTGGACCTGATGTGTATTATGAGGTTATATTAACCCATTCCATCATATTTTAGTTATTCAATTTTATTATGACTAATTTCCTTCTCTTTTAGTTTTTGTTTAAATTTCTTATTGTTAAGGTTATGTCAGAGATGGGATTTTGTTAGTTTATTTTTAAAACTGAGGCAATGGCTTAGGTCACGCCTTGTCTGTGTAATTTAATTTTAATTCTGACCAATAAAAATCAATCGATCAATCAATCACATAAATTTCAGTGCATGTTTGTTCCCTCTCTGGTCATGTGTCCTATGTTCCTTTTTGGAACTGAGGTCATTGGTGTGTGTCATCCTTCTCGCTTCCATGTTAGTAGACACTGCTTGCCTTTGCTGTGTTGCGCTTGTCTCTTTAAAGTTTGTCTAGTATTACCTATCTCTCAAACTAAGTCAGGAAGTCTTTGTGTGTAGACATTGAGAAATCTTATTGGGAAATGAGTTATTCACTGTCATTGAGTAAATCACGCAACAGGAACATAATTTGCTTCCAGTTGTAATTCCAAAGGACAACTCCTTCGCTGAAAACATGTCTGGTGCTGGCAGAGACAGGGACAAGTACAGAAATACGCCTCTGGAGCCGAGAAAGCAAAGAAAAGAAAGCATGAGCAGGCGTTCCTTGAGTCACAGAGAGGATCTTTGGAAAAGTATGTGAAGAGGGATGCCACCGCCAAGATACCAGAGGCGGAGGATACAGAAACAACAAGGCAAAGGGAGCCAGCAGAGAAGGATATCAGGTATACAGAGGAGGAAAGTGAAACATCATCTTCCTGTCATCCTAGCAGCAGTGACAAACATGACAGTGAGTCTGGAGGAGTTTTGCAAGCAGACTCTCCGTGCAAGCAGATTGCTTCGGACAGTGAACAGATTCGGCCAAGCACAAGTTCTGATGCAAACCCCAGCTAGATACCTCGCCAATGCCAGCCACAGTAGTGGATTATGATGACCCAGGTTGTTGGCCCCTGTCCATTAGCACAAAACTAAGAGACTTTCTGGTGACATGAGGTGTCACTCAGATCAGGGACTACAGTTTCCCAATGGACAACAGCAAGAAAAAGAGAAGTTTTAATACAGCTCATTATTCTCGGGTGTTGCCTAATGGTGAACATATTGCCCGTTGCTGGCTTGTGTATTCTAAAGAAAAGAATGCTGTATTTTGCTTTTGTTGCAAATTATTCCAAAGTAGTGTACCTCACATACAGCTCACCATGAATGGGTTTTGTCACTGGTCTCATGCAACTGTACGCTTAGGGGAACATGAGCAATCTCCAGTCCATGTTGAGTGCATGGTAAAGTGGCATGATCCTGAATCTAAATTGGCAAGTAATAAAACCATTGACAGAGTAAATTTGTCTCTCATTAACAGTGAGAAAATCAGATGGCGAAATGTTCTACACCGTCTGTTTGCTATCACGCAGCATTTGGCAAGCCATAATCTTGCTTTTCATGGTAGCCACGATATGCTGTACACTCCAAGTAATGGAAATTTCCTGGGATTGGTAGAGTTGTTGACATGTTTTGATCCCGTGATGGAGGATCATGTTAGGAGAGTGAAAGATGGCACGATCCATACACATTACCTAGGCCACACAATTCAGAATGACATTATTTCAATCATGTCACTAAAAAATAGTAATGCTGTTGTTCTGAATGTGAAGCAAGCAAAGTACTTTTTAGTAATTTTAGACTGTACACCTGACATAAGCCATCTAAAGCAGTTGTCAGTTATTTTAAGGATTGTTAAGGCTGCAGAAACTGATGCAGATGTTGAGATTGTGGAGCATTTTGCTGATTTCTTGGTTGTGCAGGATACCACTGGAAAAGGACTAACGGACGAGCTGCTCAAAGAACTTGACACTTTAGGACTGAACATACAGGATTGCCGTGGCCAGGGGTACGACAATGGGTCCAACATGAAAGGACGCAACCAAGGTGTTCAGGCAAGAATCCTGCAGGAGAACCCAAGAGCGTTTTTTTCCCCATGTGGCAGCCATACCTTGAACTTGGTGTTGGGAGATGCTGCGAAGTCATGTGAAAGAGCTGTAACATTCTTTGGTCTGCTGAAGAGGATTTACAACATGTTTGCTGCCTCTACAGGCAGATGGAAGATTTTGAAGGACAATGTGCCTTCACTGACTGTCAAACCTCTTTCAGATACTCGGTGGGAGTGCCGAGTTGAAAGTGTGAAGGCTGTTCGCTACCAAGCACCTGCAATTCAGGAAGCCCTGTTGGAAGTTGCAGAGGAAACCAATGATGGTGTAATTAAAACTGAGGCCATTTCTTTAGCCAACAATGATCTTGGGTCTTTTGAGTTCCTGGTCAGTCTAGTAGTGTGGTATGATATCTTGGTTGAGGTGAATGTGGTGAGCAAAATAATGCAAGATTCCAGGATGCAGCTTGACATTGTCCTGCAACATATTAAACATCTGCAGTCTTTTTTGAGTGAGTACAGGGAGAATGGTTTCATGTCTGCAGTCAGCAAAGCCACAGAGATTGCACAGGAGATGGATGTGGAGCCTGTATTCCAACGGAGACGGCAGCGCGTAGCTAGAAAGAAGAGAGCTTTTGACTACGAGGCAAGAGATGAACCAGTCATGGATGCAGAGCAGTCTTTCAGAGTGGACTATTTCCTAAGAATTGTTGACACAGCACAAAAATCAATAGAAGAAAGATTTCAACTTTACAGCCAACACAGCAAAGATTTTGGCTTCCTATACAACATTGGCCAACTAAAAGAAAAGGATAAAGATAAACTTCAGAAAAGCTGCAAAGATCTGCAAGTCTTGCTGAGTGATGCTGCTGGCCAAAATGCTGATATTGATGGTGAAGAGCTCTTTCTAGAACTCCAGAGACTGTCACAGTTGGTTAAAAGAGAAGACACGGCTCTACAGGTCTTGCAGTACATTCATAAAAACAGGTTGCTCGATCTGTATCCATTCACAACTATTGCATTGAGGATCTTATTGACTATCCCAGTCACGGTAGCATCTGCAGAGCGTAGTTTCTCAAAACTAAAGCTAATAAAGACCTATCTCAGATCCACAATGAGCCAGGAGCGGCTCATAGGTCTTACATGCCTTTCTATCAAGCACAGCATTGCTCAGCGCCTGGACTTCAGTGACCTTATAGATGAGTTTGCTGCAATGAAAGCTAGAAAAGTTCCAATGTAAGCAAATTCTCTGTTGAAATGACCTTGACCACTAAACACCATGATTTCAAAAAAGCCAAGTTAGTTGTTCTGTTGTTTTTATGTGCAATGTTTATGTGACCAGGAACTCAAATGAGCCAAGTTAGTTGTTCTGTTGTTTTTATGTACAATGTTTATGTTCAATGTTCCAAAGGTTTACAGGGTGAGGGACTTGGGTATATATTTTCCCTCATGTTCCAATGTGCAATGTTCCAATGTGCAAGTTTCTCAGTTTGACTTGGGTGTTATTCCCAATAACAAATAAAACCCTAAAGTTTGTTGAATAAGACATTTGTTCTGTCGTTACTAAATATGAACGTGCTTGTGTGATCAGGTATTGTTAAGATCATGCAGCTATTTTGATGTGGCCCAGAGCTTTTGTATGTTTTAAATATGTGAACAGGATTTTTTTTATCCTGCTATGGCACTACCACTGATGGAGAGAGAGAGAGTTGTCCTACTGGAGTCCCATCCATTTACTGGATGAGATGCTAGTAGGAGGGTTCTCTCAGTCTCCAAGTGGCAGGGTTTTACTCAGCAGCAAGGAAGGAGTTCCCAGTGTAAACTAATGTTCTGTCCATCACATCTTAACACTGAAAACTCTTTGTTGCTGGATTTTTGCAGGCTTCGCCTACAATGGACAAGCCCCTACCTAGAGCTCTGCCAGCCATAAGGTTCCGCCGGCCGGCCTCTAGGGCCCCGCAGCAAGGCTTGGCACATGGCCCCTCAAACCCTTGGGCCAGCCCTGCCCATGCATTGGGAAGCACTGTGAAGTAATACAATCTGCTGCACTTGACTGGATCCAGCCCTACCTGAAGATTTCTGAATGTATATGTGGTCAGACCAATTAAGAAAATAAGTGCCATACTAGGTCAGACCAAGAGTTCATCAAGCCCAGCATTCTGTATAAACCTAAGAGCTGCTGCCTATAATATTCATGTCCCATGGATAAACAAAGACATTTAGCCTCCAAGTCTGCCTGCCTGCTACTAAAAAAAAAAAAAGTTTGTAAAAAAAGATCAGAGGAGGATTATGGAGCTGGATGGAGGTGTTGAGTGAAGTCAAAGCTGACAGCAAGGTAAGGAGAGAAACACAAAGTTGATTCAGAATGTGGGGAAGTCAAAATATTTTGGCAGTATATGTACAGAGAACTAATGGGCAGGCATAACTGCTGGTTTTGGTTATTCCTAGTAGTTTTCTTAATGCCAAGAATGAGCTCTGGGACTGACACCCCTAGGCTTTAGGGACAGCTTGGAATCTGAACATGAATGATTATACAGCTGAGCTGGCTCCTACTCCACAATGGGCCAAATCTGTTGGAATGTTATTAGTGGTCAAAAAACCAAAAAACCAAAAGCAGCTTGTATTCTTAGTAGCAACTAGGCATGGGACCCCGGGGCAATTACCGGATACCGGATTTACCGGTTTTCCGGTTCTCAAAGAACCGGATTCTCGGATTAAATCCGGTATCGGTTTTATTCCATTGTTTTAAATGGGGCACTGTGTCCCCATTGAAATCAATGGAATACAATTCCTCCCCCCTCCCCCTCCCAGGCTGCACGGGTGGAAGGGAGGACACCCCCCACCCACCCTGCCCAGCCTGGATTTTTTTTAAAAAAAGAGACACCCCCCCTAGCACCAGCAGCCGCGGCGTCCCCGCAGCCACCGGTAGGTATAGACCCGATCCCTGGGGGGGGTGTGTTTAACACCCCCTAACCCCCCAGGGATCACCCCTACTACAAGTTGACTCTGTACCTTTGTATTTCAGCGGAGCTCCGGGTGCGGCGGCGGCGGGCAGTCCGGTGGCGGCTGCCGGCGTCAGAGACGCTCTAGGCCTTCCGGGGAACTTCCGGGTTTCCCCGGAAGGCCTAGAGCTTCTCTGACACTGGCAGCCACAGCCGGCGCTGAGGCCGCCGAACCGCCCACCGCCGCCGCCGCACCCGGAGCTCCGCTGAAATACAAA
>QEPC01002304.1:2039021-2056092 GCA_003113815.1 Sphenodon punctatus | reverse complement strand
TACATTGTGATAGGAAAGGCCTATCCCTAGGTCTTACTAGCTAGCTGCCACCAGCATGGTGGCCGGTCATGTTGAAGGTCAGAGAGAGAAGTTAGGAATGGCGAAAGGTCAGGAAGAAGGAGGAAGTCCAGTAGGAGCTTCCTGGGCACATCCCACCTGGGAGGGGGCTTAGAAGCTGAGATCAGGAAAGGTTAAAGTGACACTCACACTAACTCACTATCTCTACTCCCAATGACCCTAGTGGTCAGTAGGGTTTGTTGGTGCAAAAGGTCGATGTCATCTGGAGCTGTTTTTCCAACAAAACCAAAGCCCTGGATCCAAATGCTCTTGGATATGGTCAGTGGTATTCGGAATCTGAACTGCACAGTAAAAAGCTACACTCTGCAAATCATCATCATGCTTACACAAATTGTTGTTTTGAACTCAAAACTGTACACCAACATCCTCTTTGGAAACTCAACCATTCCTCACTAAATTCATAAGCCCATTATGGAAAAAATATAGACGAACACATAAAAGCCCCAGAGATACTGTCTACTCCTGACACTCCAGAAGAGTAATCTGTTATTGAGCAGATCCGATGTGACAAATTATTTCTATTGCTGTTGCCTTGTATGGCATCCAGAACACCATGTACCATGCAAGCAACTTATCCCAGCATCCCAACCTTTGGCAATAGGCCACCTCTCCTCTTGATGCCAGCTTTGCCCTTGCTTTGTCAACTGAGACCTATTGTAAACAGAGACCAAGAAATGAATTTGCTAAGCCAGGATCTATTATCCTTAGAATTTTCACTTAAGGATGATATGTCAGGCAAAGCAACAGTAGAATGGTGACAATGTTTTTGCCCTTCTATAATATTTTGTATCAGCATTACCACATTAAGCCTCACCACAGGGCTCTGAGGTAAAGAGGGGATGCACAGGGATCATGTCATGCGCCACTGAAACATCCCCACCATTGGGGAAATGCAGCAGCTGTTAAACACCACACAGCAGCACTACATAACAATTTAGGCCAGGAAGCAAACACCTCAATTAACTGAACCTTCAGGTGGAATCTTGGGATGCAGAATGTAATTAGCCGAGTCAGAATTTATCCATGTAATCCTATTCTTTCATAAAGTGTCATGGAATCTTTCACTGCCTCAAAAGATTTATTGCTCGACCTTGAATTTGTGGCAAAAACAAACAACCAGGAGCTTTCTATGTGATTAACATAAATAAAATAAACAAATGGTCAGGATTTTTTTTTGCATACGGTTTAATCAATGACACTGAACATTCTATACTTAAAGACAAGCTCTTCAGACAGTATAGTGCCAGTTAGGCGTGCTGAGGATCCACCTCATTGCGGATTTCCAAGCTGTTATTCCAGTGGACTCGGTAGTAATCCTTTCATGGGTTTTAATTATCTAAATGTAACTGCCAGCTAGCTGATTCCTGATGGCCTATCAATCTGGTGGGCTCATCCCAGTAGCACATAGGTGGGTATTTGCCTCTTAACTACTTCCACTACCACAGTCGTTGCAAGTTGGCACATTTGTTCACAGTTAACCAGAAAGACATAGAACTGTGGGTTTGTCTGTAGCAAACAGATATCATTGAAATTAAAGGCACACTTTAAAGCTTATTAATTTAAGCCACATGCATCTAATTCTGTACAGCACCAGGTCACATGACTGGTGCTATATAAATGTTTATAATAATAATAATAATAATAATAATAATAATAAACTGACATATGGTTGTATGTAGACACTCTTATTTTTAGTTAAAACTGGCTCGTTTTGATTTAGCTTCATTTGGTAATACAAGTCATTCCATGGAACGGTACTCATTTCGTCCCATGAAAGTTTCATAGTAATAGGTGCACCTTGAGGGGAGACATGGCCCCTTTTGTAACCAAAAAGTCCCATTGCTTACGCTGGGCATTAAGACCTCCTAGGAAGCCAGGCTTTGTTAATTTGGATGGAACGTTTTGGCTAAAAAAGGGGTCATGTCTTCCCTCAGGGTGCACCTATTGCTATGAAACTTTGGACCCCTACTTGAGCTGAAATTAGTACCCACAAAAATGGGTATCCAAATCGACCCAATCATTTTGGTTACAAGTACCCAATTTTGACCCAATTCAGGTACTCGATGTCCCAGAATATCCCAGTGTATCAAATTCCAGTCCCATATTTTTAGTTTTCTGTACAGATTTTTCAATCGGTAACTGAAAAAAATAAAAAAAATAAAAAATATCAGTAAAATGCTACAGATATTACTGATTTTTCAGGTACCTAATCAGTGACTGGGTAGCCCATCAAATACCCAACATGGTACCTGAAAATGAGGGTACCAAATTAGGCACCCATTTCAGCTCTAATCCTAACTTATCTTTGAGACTTCTGCTTCTCCACTAAGTTTGTCAAACTATCCTGCGAGCTCAAAAGCCATTAAAATGGGGACATGTACACACACACCCCTAATGTGCTGCCACATTCCGCCTTTCCATAGGAAACCATAACATCTCCTTTCTGCTGGCTCTTCAGCCCTCACAGCTAGTTGCATGTTCTTGGTCTGAGTTAGCCCAGCTGAGGTTCCAGGAAACTCTGAGGCCATCTGCTTTCCCAGTGGCTACCCACACTTCCAGCTGACTGTATCAACCTGACTAGATTGCAGTCCCCTCACAGCAGCTCGATGCTTGCCTGTGATATAGGCCACTTTCAGTCATGCCCCCACCACACATATTTGGGTTGTGGGGGGGCGGGGGACTGCACAGCCAAATATGCGTGGGGATCAGCCGGTCTGAAAGCCTGCCCCCCTCCCATCCCCCCATGCGACTTTGCCGGCAGAGACACATGGGATGTAGAGCAGGAAATCGAGCTCTGCATCCCTGCATGTCTCTGCTGGCAAAGCCGGGGGGGGGGGGGGGGGGGGGAGCCTTTCAGACCAGCTGATCCCCGCGCATATCCTGGCTGCGCACTCCCCCCCCCCGCAGCCCAATTATGCACGGGGTGGGGCATGTCTGAAAGTGGCCACAGTGTGCTCTCCCCAGCCTGTGCTCAGCTTACCCTTTTCCCCAGCTCCCCAACTCTGACACAGCTTCCCTCCAGCCTGTTTCTAGCCCCATTCCTAGACTCCTTTCCCCAAGAACTGACTCTCTGGCTATCAACCCTGGTATTCGCTCCAGATTCTGATTGGTGGATCCTGTGACCTGTGACCTGGGTGGGGCATAATGACACCCATCACTGACCAAGTTCCAGCCTCCTTTGGTCACTCAGGGTCACATTCTTGAGGTGCTCCTGGATTCCCTGCTCTGCCAGAATTTCAGGTGGTGAAAACAGCTCCTAGCTACCAACTTCCTCCAGTGGGGAGTCTGCAACTTTTTCTGTCAGAATCAGACGTCACCACTATCATCCACGCCTTCATAACCTGAAGGCTGACTACTGCAATAAGCTCCTCATGGGGCTTCCTTTGAAGACTATTCAGAAACTACAGCTGGTGGTCTGCTCTAGAACTGAAACAGGCACCTGATTTGGTACCTGTTCACATACCCAAAATACTGACAACCAATATATATCAAAACAACTGGTACCGAAATACCGATCTTATCCCCCCAAAATGAAATACCTGAAAAATTCCTGAAATCCAGGACAAAAAATATATAAATAAATAAATAGAAAATAAAATAAATCAGTAATTTGGTATTACAGTATACCGCTTGGCAGTATTTTGGGTACCTGATCCAAAAACTGGCTTGGGTACTGACAAGTACCTAAAATATTTGGTTTCATTTGGGTACTGGTAATTTGGCGGGTATATCTGTTTTTGTGGGTACTTATTGCCGCTCTAGTTACTAGTAGCATAATAAATCTATGCTTCAAAGTCTGTGCTGGCTTCCTATAGCTTTCTGAGCACACTTCAAGGTGCTGGTATTCATCTGTAAAATCCTAAATGGCCTGTGCCCCAAGTACCTGTAGGATAGCTTCCTCACCTACAGTCCATTGTGGTTTTAAGATCCACTGAGAAAAGCCTCCTGCTAGTTCCATCCTTGTGTCAAGTTTGTGCAACTAAGGCCTGCAGAGAGATATTTGCAGTGACTGTCCACAGCTCTGGAATTCCCTTCCCCTGGAAGTTTGACAACCACAAGCCTGATTATCATCCAGAGGCAGTGTACAGGGGTGTGCACCAGGCCACCATGTCATTTTCATTGTCATTATCGTTATCATTTTTGGTATCGTTTTCCGGAGTACCCCATGTGGGGCAAGCCAAAAAAGTGCATGGCAATGGGCACCCATGCATCCCTCACCCATATGATCAGCACTCAGCAGTCAACCACGCTAGCAGACAGGTCTCCTGCTCAAAGGCACTGTGAATGGGGGATATGGTCTTTGCAAGCCATAGGAACTGACTGCAAGTGCTGGAGAGCCCAGATCCCCAGCACTCACACCCAAGACATGTCAATTTCAGAGGCCGACCTGTCATGCTTCCCCCTTCACCATGCTCCATAGCAAGGGTGTGTGCAAGGCAGCTATTTCAGTAGCCACACTGGGAGTTGCCCTTTAGAATCCTTCTCCACGCACTCCACTGGAGTGGCTGCTCCACAGCTGTGCCACTCAGCTTCCATGCCCCGCCCCCAACCCCCAGCCTTCCTCATTTAAAAACAGCCCCCTTTAACTCAGATCGATAGGGAATAAATTCCTCCTCCCCCCTTCTGCAGATTAAGTGCGATACAGCTAATTCAAAATACGTGACTATTCCATGGTAAATCACTACAATTAAGTGCCTAAGGAAATTCTTTGGTCTCATCTGAACAAGTCTTTAGCAACTCAGGATTTTTGCAAACAGATAGAAAACTTATTAACCATGGTTAATATCTGCTGCAGTTAGCTTGGCAGTTATTGGTTAGCTAACTGGTTTCTGTGGAGGTTAACTGCCAAACTGGAATACTAGTTGGCACAAAACTAAACCAGATCCAGAAGGAGGGAGGGAAAGAAAAGAAAAAACCCAAGAAGGTAATGTGGTAAACAGTAATTTTGTAAATGGTACACAGTAAAAGAAATCCACCAGATGCTAACTAGATAGTGGATACTTGTTTCACCTCTACTCAGGATATGGTTTTAAAACTCACTAGACCAACAAATGAACTTGTTTAAGAACATAAGAAGTGCTGTACTGGATCAGACCAATGTTCCACCAAGCCCGGCATCCTGTCCCTCAGACAGTGGCCAATCTCCCTTTTTTGGGAGAAGTACTCAACCGGTCATAATGGGCAATCCATTCGCGGTTGTTCCAGTCCCCAACAGCAAGAGGTTACATCCCACAAACCTCATTAAATGTTATTGGGTAGCTAATCTTGTATCATTATCACAAGCTAATATTGTATCATTGTTGTTTCATTATCACTAGCAACCAATTCCCATATTCGGGTCTGGAAAGAAATCTCTCTTCCCCCCCTGCCCCCCAGCTTAGATTGGCACTTGGCTCTGGCAGGGTTTTCCCTGCAGTGTGGGCCACTATTCTTCTGTTGAGGAATTCATCGGTCAGGGTGGTTTAGGTATGGAGAATCCTGCTTCAGTGCAAGAGGGTTAGACGAGATGATCCTGGAGGCACCTTCCAGCCCTATCTAGGATTCCATCATTCCAGCAGAATTCAGTGTATTTTCCTCCGAGAACAGCTCAGCCTTAAGATGCTTTCCTAAATGCAGTAACAGAGTCAAGGTAACAGTTCCGTTGTATTAAATAGGTCTAAATTGTAAGGACTGCTGAGAAATAATCATGGCAATTTCCATGACATGGAATATGGCAGGGCTGCGAAATGATCCCTCATTAGAGACTGGCTGTCTATTGAGTTTATGGACTTAACCAGGACTTGCGGCTTACTGTAATGACTTATTCCAGATTTTGTTTTTGATACAACTGGATGCCCCATTCATTACTTCAAATCTCAGATGTGTGTTTAACAGCTTTTATCCGGTTAACATGCATTTAAGCTTTGATCCAGTCAACGTCTCCCTGGGATATACGTGTTAATGAAGCCGATGGCACTCTTCTGAAATTGGCTCTGTGGTGGTGGTGGCAGCTGTTACACGACTCAGCAGAGAAAGCGGAGCATCTTTCATCTACAGCCAGCAGCTGGGGACTTGCCTGCCCCAAGAACATTCCAACAGAGATTATGATGGACTCCTGCCAGAGGAAATGAATGCTTGAGTGGCACGGAGATGCATGTCCATTTAGGTTTTAGAGAGGGTGAGAGAATGAGTGTAAAGACTGGGCTAGTTTCTCCCAGTGCAAAAGCCTTGAAGGATGCTGAAGGGTGCTCTCCTCATGAGGCAGACAGTTCACTTACATTTTCCCTTGGGTCAGTTCTCTATAGAAAGTCACCCAAGATGTAGCGTGTTAGAGATACTGAAATGGGATCAGTCCTGGCACATGCAGGGGCTGTCCTTAATGGCACACAGTGGAAACAACTCCTGCCCCCAGTGCTCAAGCTTATTCATTGTATTTAAAAGGATAAATATTGCATTATTGGTATTCTGAAGTCAAGACAGAAAAGAAAATGCACCAGGCAGACATAAAGACAGAATGCCCTAAGGGAAAAATTAGAAAGGAAACCCAGGAAATCACAGAGAACTCAAATGTTTCCCATGTTCAGTCACCAAACAACCTTAACTCTGCCCCCTGTGCTACTTCCAATCTATCACCTTCCAACCAGTGAATGTTTTGCACTTAATTTTAAAGCAAACCCCTTTCTTTTAAACCCTACATTGACTCGGTTGCTAAATCCTGTCGCTTCTCCCTCCATAACATTGCTAAGATTCGCCCCTTTCTCTCTGTCTCGTCTGCCAAAACTCTTGTTCATGCTCTGGTCATCTCTCGCCTCGATTACTGTAACCTCCTTCTCACTGGCCTTCCCCGGTCTCACCTTTCTCCCCTCATCTCTGTCCAAAACTCTGCTGCCAGGGTCATCTACCTCGCCAGTCGCTTCGACCATGTGCAGCCCCTCCTCTCTTCGCTTCACTGGCTTCCCCTTCCTGAACGAATCCTGCACAAGCTCCTAGTCTTCACCTATAAAGCTCTTCACAACCTTGCTCCCCCCTACCTCTCTGCACTTATCGCCCTCCATACTCCAGCCCGTGCACTTCGCTCCTCCTCTGTCCCTTCTCTCACCCTTCCACGCCTTCCCTGCTCCCCTAAGCGCCTTCGTCCCTTCTCACTTGCTGCCCCCCATGCCTGGAACTCCCTCCCTGTCCACATCTGCCTTGCCCCCTCCCTTCATACCTTCAAATCTCTCCTTAAAACTCACCTCTTTCGCGCTGCTCTGTCTGACTCTTTATCCTGCTGAGCCACTATTTCCTATACTTATGGTCTGTTTACCCCTATCCTTGCCACATGGACCTGCCTGCTGTCATTCTCATCATAACCAAGCCAAGTACGTGCACCTGAGACCTCGCATCTTCATGAATGTTAGACCCCTTGTCTTTCCCTCTGTTCCCCTTCCTATGTCTCTCAGATTGTAAGCCCTAGGGGCAGGGACCATGTCTATTTTATTACTTTGTAAAGTGCCAGGTACACTCCTGGCGCTATATAAATGTTTGTTAATAATAATAATAATAATAAATTACTGAATGAGTAGTTCAGTTTAAAAAGCATCTGAACTAATGAAACCTGGTTTCATAAAAGGTGGACAATGATCACTATAAATCAATGAGATTTCTGAGCTACAAAAGGGGCCACATCTTCCCTCAAGATGGACCTAATGCTATGAAATGTTGGGACTCTGCTTTCCTTTGGACCTTCTGTTTCTTTGCAAAATTTTGTTGAAATCAGCATAAAGAATAAAAAGTTAAGGATACACACCCAGACAGTGATTGTACACACTCTTTTTGTAGGAAACTAGGCTAAGAAATTAATTGTTAATATTTTCATGAATAAATATGGAAAGTTTGCTTTGCCATTACCCTTGTGGTCAAGTTATTTATGGGCCTGTTGTGTCACGCTGTCTCCCTGCATTGGCCAACAGAGCAAGCCAACCTATTATGGGGTGGAAGAACAGGCTGTGACACCCAAAGAGATGTTGTAGAAGGTGCTTTTCTTCTGCACATCAAAGAGAAGGGGCAGGGATTATCCTTATAGTGACTGGTGTGGCCTTTCACTTGGTCACACATCACTCTGGCACAATCTGACACAGCATGAATATACTTAAAACAACAACAAATGTCTGATCCTGCTTATGTGGTATAATTCCATTCAGTTCAGTCAAGTTAGGACTGGGTCATCTCAGTCTCTATGATATGACCGAGTCCTTTCCCTAACTGTATCATGGTGTCAGGATGATGATCCCTTATGTGGATGTTTCCAAGTTACAGTGTGCTCTGACCAGGAAAGCAACAGTCTGAGGTCCATCAAAGAAGCCAGCTGATACCCCATGACCAGAAGAATTCCAGAAAGCGTTTGGAAAGTTTCCAGACTCACTGAAACCACAACAGGTTGGAGTGAGGATATAACAATAGTTGATATACTTGATATATATTGGAGGAATGAATGAATGTTATTTTCAGAAGTGTTCTCAATGATTGTTGCAAGAGGTTGCAGGATCAGCTCCTGCAGTTTCAGGATCAAATCATATTACTTCGTACATTATGGGATTCTGTCTCCTTTGCCCTAGGTCTTCCTCAAATCAAGGTACTTGCAGCCTCTCTGCACAGTTTACTTGATGGGACAAGTGCCACCTACTAATGCAAGGAGCTCCCTTTTTCTTTTCCATCCAGCTGCACTGGCCACTACAGCAGGAATGAAGCCCAGCCCAGCCCAGCCCATTCACTCCTCAAATCTCTGAAGCTACAAGCCCACTGGAAGAAGTGTGTCTGCCTAATGGCACAATTAAATTGCTACCTTCTCTTTCCCTAGGACTGCTCACTGCTGTGGTTTGGTCCTTACACAAGGCTCTTCTCCATCTCCTCTGACATTCACTTCACAGAACCCCCTTACTGTGTTCCTTTGCTGCTGGTCATGCATTTCCTCACACATCCCCGCTCAGTCAGCCCCTCCCAGCACACTCCCTGGCACTGAGTTTCCCAAAAGGCCCCTGCTTTCTTGCTGTCCTCTCAAGACTGCTGTTCCCAGCATGCCCATAGAGACTATTTCTCCACAAGCCTATGGGACCAGTCTCTTCAGTTACAAAGATATAAAAGTTTGGAGTAATCCCAAAATAGCTCAGCACAACTCCCAATCCCAAACTCTATGTGCTTCCATAGGAACCTGAGGCCATTCTCTTTTGGTCTGCATATGAACTGCTTGCAAGATGACAAATACCCACATTGCTACAGAGGCGCGAGTACACATGCATTATTGGGAGGCTGAACGGAGGAGCTCTGTGGCTGATACCCCAACAGGTGCCTGCGGAGTCAATGACACAGCATCATTTTGAAGAACATATTGTTGTTTTTAAATAGGAACAACAATTCCGGCCTATGTAAACCGAGGCCATGAAAATCTCGAACACATCCCTGGTATGTATTTTGGCATCGCTATGAAGCTGTGATAATAAACACTGCAGTGCTCAGACATGCTGTTTACCCTGGTATCAAATCCATCAACAACCATAAGGGTAAAGGAGGAGCCAGTTTTAAATTTCTGGAAGAATGAAGCAGTCGCTGCAAGCCATTCTGCACTCCTCCAACGCACATATTGAACGTGATAAGCATGCAGTTAGAGGTATTTAACAGCCAATCAGATACACAGCTGTGCTGACCACATGCAAGCAAGCATCTAACGTCCCCCGTTCAAGCCACGTTCCATTCATACAGGTTGAGCTGAGGTCTGAAGTAACAGTACAGATTTAGCTATGGAGTGCAATCTCAGTAAGGAGAAGCCAATTGCTCAAATTTGTTCTATCGCAAGACAAATTGTGTTGTAGCGCAGGTCAGTTATATAAAAAAGTCTCAACGGGAAAGATAACCAAGAGAAAGCTCTGGGCTTAATAGGATATTGTCGTAGAGCTAGAATGAATATCTGCAGTAAATATCACATTCAACAATTTCACCTGCTACAAAAAGGATCCAAGAAAACAGCTAAAAAACACTTTGTCCCTGTTTTTGTTTGAATATTTGTTTTGATTTCCCAATTTGGATTTTCCATTTCCACCCCCATCATTTTGGTTTGGATAGTCAGTCTGGACTGACCATCCATACTGAAATCACAAAAAACACCGGAAAAAAACAAAACCAAGAACAGATGGAAGGAAAGTAGTTCAGATGACCTCTTTTATTGGACATCTTCTGTTGGTGAGAATATGGAAGCTTTGGGGGCCTTTTTTACGCATGGAGCAAGTCAGAGCTATAGACTGAAGAAAGGCAGGACAGGTTTATCAAAGGGTGTTGTCAGGGGCAGCTGGGGCGTGGGCAGCTTAAGTCAGGATCGTGGCCTGGCTGTGTGAGTCCCTGCAGGATCAGGGCAACTAGAAGCAGTAGTCCACAGGGGTCAGGTCAAGAAATCAACTAGCAACCAACTACTTAAGTGGGGCCGGGAGAGGAGCAGCAAGACTGGGGTCGAGAGGAGAGGCTGCAGTAGCAGCAGGTTCAAGCCCCCCTGCACTGAGAGCAGCCTCTACATGGGCAGGGAATGTTTGCTGTTGCTGCTGCTGCCCCACCAATATCACGGCTGTTGCTGGACCCGCTGTTGGACCCATTGTTCGCTGCTACCATTATTTTGTATTGCAGTCAGCATGTAGCCCTTAGTGGGACCTATTACAATGGTCCGCCCCCAGAGGTTGATGGACCCAGTGTGGTTTCTAGATGCTCTGGGGGAAGTTACCCTCTGACCTTGATGACCGTCTTATTGATGACCTCGTTGAACTTGGGAACATCTTGCTAACTGAGGCCATTGATCAAACAGCTCCCAGACGTCCATTGCCCAGGCGGCGGCCCCGCAGGCTTCCTTGGTTCTCTGAGGAGCTGTGGGTCCTAAAGCTAGAGGGGCAACGGTTGGAGCGATGGTGGCGTCGTTCTCATGCTGAAGCTGACAGATTGTGACATAGAGCCAGTTTACGGGCCTATGCCGTGGCTATGCGGACAGCAAAGAGGGAGTTCTTTGCTACCCTCATAGGGTCTGTTAAATCCCATCCAGCGGAGTTGTTCCGGGGATGTGAGGGGGCTGGTCAGTCTGTCCTCCCTCAACCCGGAGGCTGAGTCATCTTCTGCCCGCTGTGACCTTTTTGTGGATTATTTTGTGGATAAAATCACTCGGATTCACCAAGACCTCGAAGCCACACTTAATGCTGTGGGGGGATTAGAGACTGTAGAAGTCCCAGTTTGTCTGATTTTATGGGATCACTTTCAGTCGGTGACACCCGCCAATGTGGTGGAGGTGATTGGGACTGTTCAAGCCACCTTTTGTGAATTAGACCTGTGCCCGTCCTGGCTGGTTATGAGCTGCCGGGAGTCACTGGGGCTGGTGCTGGCTGGGGTGGTCAACACCTCCCTGTGGGAGGGCAGAGTGCCAAGCTGTCTCAAAGAGGTGGTGGTGCGGCCTCTGCTTAAGGAGCCATCACTTGACACTGATTCCCCTGCCAGCTACCGGCCTGTTGACCACGAGATGTTGGTGACGCGCCGGCGTGACAGTGAAGGGGTGGGCGGGACCATTCTTGAATGGTTCCACTCATTCCTGGATGAGAGAACTCAGCGGGTGGTACTCGGTGATTATTTTTCATTTTACCGAGACCTCCCGTGTGGGGTCCCACAGTGTTCGGTTTTGTCCCCTCTCCTGTTCAACGTGTATATGCAGCCGCTCGGTGAAGTGATCAGAGAGTTCGGGGTGCGGTGTCATCAGTATGCGGATGACACCCAACTGTATCTCTCATTTTCAGCTGACCCAAGCCCAGCTGTCTCGGTGCTTACCCACTGTCTGACAGTTGTGAGGGACTGGATGAGGGCTAACCGACTGCAACTGAATCCTGACAAGACCGAGGTGATGCTAATGGGTAGATCGATGGAGATGACAGCTCCACTGATTGATGGAGTCTGCCCTCCACTGACGTCCCAGGTGCGGAACTTGGGAGTGCTCCTCGATGCGCAGCTCTGCCTGGATGTCCAGGTGGCGGCTGTGGCGAGGAGTGCCTTCCACCAGTTACATCTAGTGCGGTGGCTTCGGCCGCTGGTTTCAGTTCCGGACCTGGCCACGATCATCCATGCTTTTATTACCTCTTGATTAGACTACTGAAACACGCTGTACATGGGGCTACCTTTGGTGACAGCTCGGAAGCTGCAGCTGGTGCAGAATGCGGCGGCCCGGCTCCTGATGGAACTGGGTCGCCGGGAGCATATTGCACCGGTGCTTCGGTCTCTGCACTGGCTGCCAATAGTCTTCTAGGCCTGATTCAAAGTGTTGGTCTTAACCTATAAAGTACTTCATGGTCTAGCCCCTCTTTAGTTGCGGGACCGCCTCACTCCCCAGGTTCTGGATCGGCCCCTGCGGTTGACTGGGGGCGTGCTGTTGGAGGTCCCCAGGGTGTCTCAGGGGGCCACACAGAGCAGGGCGTTCTCAGTTGCTGTACCGCGCCTGTGAAACTCCCTCCCGGTGGGGGTGCGATTGGCCCTGGACCTTCCGGCCTTCCAGAAGAACTGTAAAACATGGCTGTTCCGTCAGGCATTTGGCGAGGGGTAGGGTGGAGTGTGTAGGGATGAGGGGGAGGGTTGGGGGGAGGGTGTGTTTTTATGATGTTTTAAATTGTTTAAGTGATTTTATATTGTTGTTTTTATGGTTTTGTTAGCCACTGAGGTGGGGAGAGTGGGATAAAAATCTGTTAAATAAATAAATAATAAATAAATCTTTCCTAAACTCACCTCCCTTCCCAGCCATCCCAGAAGGATCCACTGAACTGAGAAAGGGAGAAGCATCCCTGCCTTTGGAGAGACTGCTCCCGGTGCCGTTGCCACGCCTCTTGGCCTTGCTCAAGCTGCTCGATGACAGAGCCACATTCCTGCTGGCCTGGCTCAAGCTCCAGCCACTTCCCCACAGTCCCAGTCCAGCTGCCAGCTGCTTCCCCTGGGTCTGATCCTTACCGACATCATGGCCTTGTCCATGGTGCTGGTAGACCTGGACATGCGCACAGTGGCTGCACATGCCCCAGTGTATGGGAGGTGGCTCTGTGGGGCCCCATTGCCTGAGATTTGCCCCCTTGGTGGGCTCCACATTTCCAGTGATGATGCCATGTGGAGTGGCCCCGGAACAGCCCTAGGGTGAACATCTGGTGGCCACTCGATAGACAGGCAGGTGAATTCAGGGCAACATCTTGTTTATTAACACTCTAAGTCAAAGCAAATATCTGGTATTGAGAATGGTTGTGGTAGAAATGTGTTGGCAAGTTTTGTACCTGCTGTTTTGGCAGGGTCTTGTTCCTGTTAAGATGGGGTGTCCTGCAGAGTGGGGAGTCTGCTCCTGATAATCATCCTTGAAAGGATGGTGGGGAGGGGAGCGGGGTGTTTGAAGGCCAGAAGGGGAAGTTCATGAAAGATTTCTCTGTGGGCCTGAAGTATCCAAAATGAAATGGCTGCATTACAAATATTTTGAGTATGGATATTCATTCAGATGGCTCTCAAAAATTCAAATATTCATAAATAAGAAAACACCTATTCATTTCATTCCCTACATTAGGGCAAAAACATGGGGCCAAATCATCAGCTGATGTAAACTGATGTGGCTCTATTGAAGGCAATGGAGCTACGCCAATCTACCAGCTTACCCTCCAGCCTGGCATGTTCTAAAAGCACATTTTGTTGCATAAGCCATTATTGAAGCAGCTGCTGAGAAGAACTGCACAGTATGCATTTCATGAGCAATTGTGTTAAATCCTTCTTGCCTCATGGCTATTAGCACTCAACTGAAAAGGGGCGACGAGCTCTCCACCTACCCTAAACTCCATGATGGATTAGAGTGGGGAAGTGAGTCACCAGTGCCCCAAAGTCCAGTCACAATGAAAATCACATGCAGCAATCAGAAAATAAAGGGAAAAAAGTAGGTTAGAATCACAGACTGAAAGAGCATTTGATGTTGGTAGAACCTGGCAACATTTGAAAGTACCCAGGCAAAGTTTTCAAGCAAAGATATATATGAAGCCAACGTACAGCAGGTAGGAAAGATCACAGCGTAGTCTTGCTTTGAGAACCCTCTCCAGCTTATTGCGGTTACCATGGAAAACTGGAGCTGTTTCAGCTGCTGTTGACCTTTGACAGCTCAAAAAGAAGGGCTGGAAAAAGGCAGGCACAGATTTCCATGATAAGATTTGCCATTCCAGAAATGGATAGGGGTGTGCACCAGGCCCCCATGTCATTTTTGTTTTTTGTTATTTTCGTTGTTAAAAAAAATGTTTTCGTTATTGTTATTAAGGACAATGTCGTTATCGTTATAGATATTGGTATAGTTTCAAATGAAGATTTTATTATTGGCATCGGTATGGATTCCTATAACATAATATATATATATATATTATATTATAACATAATATAACAGATTAGCCTAAATACCTATATAATATCTAATCTCTCTCTACACAAGTAATATCTATCTTAATCTAACGGAGATGGGAAGGGGAAAGGAAAGCTAACTATTCTAATCTATATGTATATAATATATATCTATATGTATATATCTAAAATGTAGGCTATGAGGAAGGAAAGGTATTGGTGGTAATAAAATGAGGGCTATGGAGGATTTTTTGTGTGCAAGCAGCACAGTTCTGTAAACGCAAGCTGACAAGCAGAGTTTTCACAGAACAGAGAGAAAAAGCCTGGCCCTCCCCCAGAGCTCCCCCGATTGGTTGTGGGAGGCAGCAGGCATTGAGCAATCACAGAGTGCCATGAGACTGCTGGGGCCTGCTTGCACTGCTCATTGGCCAGCGATACAGCCATCAGATACTGCTGAGTTGCTCGCCCCTCCCAACACAGACACAGTTCAAGAGTTCAACCCTGTTTAGGGCTCTGAGATGTCTGCTCCCTCCTCCCCTCTCCATGTTTTCCCCCCAAAACCAAACTGCCACAGCACTAATAATGACAACAATAACGACATTGTCATTTTTGTTATCATTGTCATTGATTGTCATTTTTGTCATTGCAATAACGATAACAAAAATGACAATTTTCGTTATTGTAACAACAAAAACAACATGCACACCCCTAGAAAGTGACTTTGGACTAGTGTGTTTTGCATCCCAGCTTACATGAGAAGTTTCAAAATGTGCTTCTTCCTCAATCAAATGTAAACTAGCAGGACATTGATCCCAAAGGATCATCCGCAAGAGTGTCCTCAACTCCAGGTGAAGCGCTAGTTGAGTGAAACCTGTACAGTTTGATTTTCAGTTGTTTTTATGAGTAGATCACCTTCCCCTGCAAATCTTCAAGTTTATTCTATTGGCTCTTCTGCTTCCCCTTTTCAGCCACCAAGCTTTCTATCTTCTAGGGCATGTTCTCCTAGTACTTCAAAACCCCTCTCACAGCTTTATTTTCCATTCCCTTAATTCACCTTTAGGACTCAAAATAATGAGTTATGCTTTCACTTAGGGCTTTTTTAAATGAGCGAGATTTCTCCCACAGTTAAAAGTTGTAGTGCTGGGAAACTATGGGGGGGGGGAGGGGAGGGGGTTTTAGACACACCTTTATAAACCAGAAGTCACCTGGGCACCATTAAAAACAGCAGTGCTGCGCAACTCTCAGGTGTTTTGAGACGTGGCATCGATAAAACCTTGGGGTGGTTTTATCTATGCCACATCTCAAAACACCTGGGAGTCGCACGGCACCACTGTTTCTAATGGTGCCCGGGCAACTTCTGGTTTACAGAGGCACATCTAAATCCCCCCGTGGAGGTTTCCCAGTGCCGCAGATGTAAGCTGCGGGAGAAATCCCGCTCATTTCTAAAAAGACCCTAAGACCACTTTCCCACAAGACGTTTTTAGCGCTATTTTAACCTTAGTGCTAGATAAGCGATTCTTTTAATGAACTCTTTCGGGTGCGCTGCTCAAACACAGGGGATTAAAGTAGCGTGAGGCAGGGCAGCCCAAACCTAATTTTACAGCACTGGGAGTTCTATCTGCCGCGAATGCCTGACTGTTTGAATTGCACTCTTTTGTGAAGTGGTGTGTGGTTTTTTCAGAGGGAGCGCACAGACCGTAGGGCTAGAGTAGCAGAGCAGGGCTTCTACAATGCGGCACAGGAGTGCTGGCAAGAATCCTGGTCCATCTGAAGATGGACAAGAGCTTACAATTGCCTGTTGGATGATATCACGATGGTGTAAGTGGTGCAAATTTCCTCCCTTCTTGACTCATACGATAAAGGTAATAGTGCTGTAAGTGTGATTGCACTAAAAAAGTAATCATGGGAAAGCAGCCTTATACATGGAGCAGTCTAAAGTCAAGAAAGGGTGGGTATAAGTGGTGAGGGCACTTAGTTCAGTGCCATGTCCTGTCATTGATTTCCTGTGTTTTATTCTTTTTTTCTTTTCTTTTTTGTCAGACAAATCACTCGGAGTACAATTCTCGATCAGTGAAGTCAACAGCTCAGCCCCCAAGATCCCGGAACTCAATAGACAGTTGCTTTTCCCATGTCAACTAAAATAGTGGGGCGGCATAGCAAACCTATTGTGCACTTTGTTATAAAAGCATGATATTTGCCACAGAGGTAAATTGACATATTACGAACAAATCTGGATATTGAGCCATCAGAGATTTGCCCCCTGCAAGCCATGGCAGCCATCTTTCAAAATGGCCATCAGCAGTAAATGTATATTTGACTAAATAATGATTATTTTAGGAAATCCTATATAATTATTAACCAAAACAAAAAACTTAACAGTTAAAAAAAAAAAAAAACAACCTTAAATGCACAAAACTTTTCTTAACATCCACCAAAAAACCCAAATTCAGTAAAATTACAATTCAAAAAAACCTCCCACTCCATACATTGCAACAAAACATAAACGCCAAAAAACATGCAAATTATTTCACAATTTGAACAATATTAAATATTTTATCCTCATCAACATAAATGTAATATATGTACTAAATTCCTTACCATACATACTTTTATTCATTCTTAT
>QEPC01002304.1:2008452-2038280 GCA_003113815.1 Sphenodon punctatus | reverse complement strand
GGGAGTTTGGGGCAGGTGTTGAGGGTCGGGGATGTTGCATGGGAGTGCGGGAGGTGGGTGTGGGTGTTGGGGGGCAGAGGAAGTTGCACAGGGGGGCAGGAGGTTTGGGTGGGTGTTGGGGGATGTTGCGTGGAGGGCAGGAGGTTTGGGTGGGTGTTGGGGGATGTTGCACGGGGCGGTGGGAGGTTTTGCCGGGCGTTTTGGAGGGGCTCAGGAAAGTAGACTCATGTAACTTTCCTGATGCTCTGTTTTACCTGTGAGCATCTGCTATACTGAGCATGTGCGAGCCAGCAGGACTGTGCTGTGTTTTTCCGGTGAGCAGCTGCTCTACTTCGCATGTGCGACCCTGCAGAACTGTATTTTTTATCAATAATAACTCTGTTTGGGCTGCATCAATCATATTTCAGAAGCACTTGTTATTGATCTCATTCTCAAAGCCTGTGAAGTTTGGAGGCTCAACTCATCCAAGGGGAGGGGATACTGATGATTCAAATACGTGAGGACGGTGTGCATTTTGACCACAACCAATTAACATTTAAGCAGTTATAACATTTTTTCCCCCTAATGGATCTTTTTCAAACTTTGTGGATTTGATGGTCCTCACAACTTACAGCCATGGTTAAATTTTCAGAAATGTAGGTCAAGCGGTTTCCTCAAAATTGGGGCTTCAGCAGTCCCCTGTTTATGATGAACAGTGGCTGTACATTTGAGTTTCAGGCAGCTACTGCTGCCTGAAAATAGGCAAATAAAGTATAAGTGTGTGTGTGTGTGTGTGTGTGTGTGTATGTATACACATATATATATATAAATATGTAATTGTTTCATTGCAGGTGGTGGTTGCTGATCAACGGTGGTGTTGCTGTTATCTAAACAGGATGATGTCGAGAAGTTTCAAACTGGTTGACCCTGGTTGTCCAGAACCATCAACGTCCTCTCAACATCCAACAGTGACAAACTGGAACCTTTGCATTATCTGCCAGGAAGATACACCAGAGCTACTGACATGTCCAGCACACTCTAAAAGGAGAGATGTGGGGAGTGGATAGAGATCACTGGCAGAAAACCTTCTCAAGTTTGATGAGCTCGGAGAACTACCACGAACACTTCAGTTGGGAAGGCTAGATGAAGGGCCTGGTATTGAGTCAGCTATGGTTGCCAACAATGTTAGGTACCATAACACAAGCAAGCTCAAGTACAACACCACAAAGTTTCAAAGAGCAGAAAAAAGAAAATTCAAGACAAATAGTGATGATGTATCTGCTGCACGTAAACGCACCAGGTCACAAGCACAGAAAACATCCATTAGTTTTAATGTGTTCAGACTTGGTAATTCAAAGTTAATTTGGTGTGGAGAGGCATAAATTAGAAGTCATTCTACAACCTTTAAGAGATTCGAGGATTGTTTGCCACAGACTTCAGTTTAATGGGACTGACCCCTCTATTGGGCAAACGGAACACTTACTCAGGGTAGCAGTTTTCTAGGCCAGCAGCATACAGAGTAACAGCCAATAACCCATTCTGCTCAAGTACAGTAGGACCGCAGAGCTGAAGAAATTCAGAAATGTACATGCTCCTTGTAACACAAGTATGCTGCCTGAATTCTGAGCCTGTCCAGTCTGGCAGCATCGACTCATGTGGTGGCAAGTTTCACCTGCCCAGACTGGAGTAGCACAGGCAGTAGGTTCTGCGTTGGGAGCCTAGATCAGGGAGTCTTCCTGGTGAGAGGCAGTTGCCAGCCACTCTGAAGCCTCACTCCCAAGGAGATGGTTTCATCCTCAAGTTGTAAAACCTTTCTTCCTCACTGGTAAAGCTGTCAGAATTTGGCCCTGTTTTATCAGTCTTTTGCTAAGCATCTCAACATTGGCCTCATCAGCTTTTGAAATCACTGGACTTTGACTCAATGGAAGCATTTGAGCCGACACAAGAGTTGTGTAGAAGTGAGCGTTCCCCCTCCCCCTGATAACAATCACTGTGTGCTGAAACAATGGGCATTTCGCATTAGCCAAGTGAAAATCTGAAATGCCTATTCAAGTTCCCTTGATTTCTTCCACAAATTACTTTAATTAGTCCCCTGTGCAACAAACTATTAGAAAAGCCACTGTTAATTTGTTCCAAAGCAAATGATTATCTAAAATACACACAGTAGGGAAGTTCTTAATTAGACTGTCATCAGCTGGGACTCTTAAATGCCCATGGCAGCAGGAGGCTAATTAATTACTCATACCACCACATTGCAGCTTTTTGTCTAACTCCACGCACGTGCCATTCTATAGCTCTCTATAAAAGGGCCCAGAGAATATCACACAATGGGCTCATACAGCACTCAGCTGGATGGTCTTGCTATCACTAGGCACACCTGGTGTGAGAGGAGTTCAGTTACCAGGTTTACACCGGGGGCCCATTTGGCCCTCTAAATGCAAGCTGCTGATGGAAGGCAACCTTTTGTACTGTGCTGCTAGAGATTTATGCTGAAAGACTGGATGCCATGAGTTCACCCTGCCAGGTCACTTGTTTTTTTGTTTTAAAAAGGGATTTGAATGTATTTTTTTGTTTTTAAATATTGTAAGCTGCCCAGAGCCTTAGGAGAAGGATTGGGGGGTGGGAGGGGTATTAAATCAATAATTAAATAGCAGCCACATGCTTCAGTTTTCTAGCTCAGCTCCCCTGAGAGGACACATTGACTGAGAAGTTCAAATCCTTACCCATTCTCTGGGGCTACAGATACAGAAAACGTGTCTACACAACAGCCCTCTGTGCACTCATCGCTAGCCGCAGGTACAGCCCATAGAATCCATACTCTTACTTTCCAGAAGATTTCCTAGCAAGTCTTCCTAAGTATAGAGAGAGACAGAGTCTTTCCCCAGGTCTTTTTCCTTACCTGGCTGCTTCTTTAAATGAATTTTCTTTTAGGCCTTTGATTCATTCAAGCCTCCTGGATGGAGTAGAATTTTTCCAGAGGTAAACATCATCTGACTTTGGGAATTGTAGTTAAGTTGATTTTATATTTATTAACTTTGTCATTTGTTATTATTATATTATTTTATAACTATTGGGGGTATCGCAGGGAGATTTTATATGTTATACAAGATAATTGCATTACATCTTACCCTCAATTTTATTTGTGCTTTCTATGTACCTATGGTCTTGTGACTGTGGCATATGGCGGAAGCCTTGCCAATAATAAACCGATTGATTGATTGCCTTTGATTCATCATGTCACCTGTCACCCTGGATCTGACACCCCCCATTTTGGTCACATGACAGACTTATTAGGCATAGCTGGGGAGTGAACCAAGCACCCGTTAAAGTACCAGTCCATATGACAACAATTCATGAATTCTTGCTCTCTGATTTGTAAGGGGAATAAAGAGATTTGGGATATGAATTGGTAAGACCAGTTTTAAGCACAAGTCAGCATCTACCGATGGCTTCCCATCCCATGCAAGCTTAGAAACAGATGAACTATCCCTATCTATTCTTTGATAGCAGGACCACAGGGGAAGGCCATGCCGTCTGATGCACATAGAAGATTGGTGCTCCTACTGGGAGTGCAACGGGTAGGAGATGAGCCCAACTGACTATCTTTAGCTACTAGAAACAGAGAGCAAACATGTTGGTGTGGGGTAAGAGTACAGGTGACCATGATGTGGGAAGCTCAAGCTTGCTAAGAGCTAAGTGAACTTTCCCCAGCCTGTTGCTCTCTAGGTTTTTTTTCCTTCAGCTTCTTCTGTGGGTGACTAACCAAGTTGTCTCCCTAGCTACACAATGTTACAAAGCAGGGCAAAAGCTCTTGAAAACACACACGTTTCCTCCACCATGTTTGTTTATTGTAGTCAGTTGTGCACAGTTCCCCAGACTCACATAAAAGGCTCCTCTCTGAAGTAAGCCCCTTCCTGGACTCCTAACCATGACTTTTCGGCAAGCTCTTCCCTAGGTTCCCAGCCCTGGGACCTTGCAGTGGTCTTCCTGGAGAACCAATGTCCCAATGCGTCAGGACTCTGGGACAACTCCCAGCATTTGGGCTCTCTGCACCCCTGGGTTACCCAAAGCATAATTCACCCTCTATGAGGCAAGCTCTTTGGTCTTGGAGCCTTGCCTTCTTTCCCTAGTGAAACCCTTATGGAGCACTGGCCCAGCCTCTTATAGATAATTCCTTCCCAGTTGGCTAGCAATTTCCTCCTGGCCTAGCTTCCAGCTGTGCGCAATTAGCTGTTCCACTTGCCTGGGCTGATGTCTATCCTAGGGTTGCACCCAGACACAAATTTACCCTGGTCTATACTGTGGGTCTGAGTCTACAAGTACTGAAAGTGTGATCCATTACAGTGATATATTGACCTGAGCCCACAGCTCTTTTATCAGTTTCCAGAGGTGCTCAAGACCTCTAAAGTCCACCAGTGAACATACTGAATCAGGTCCTCAGTTGGTGTAAACACTGGCATAGCTACATGGAATTTAGTGAGGCTATACTCATTTACATCAGCTGAAGCTCTGGCTCCTTGCAGGGGAGAATCCACTACAGATAGAGAAATAGGCTAGGTGACAAATCCTGGCTTACTCTATTGCTAATCTCTGTCAAACAAATTCTGGAATTTTATGAGAGAGTGAGCAAAGATTTAGTTCTGGCCATTGAAACCCTATGGTCACAAGATTCAGGGGCCAGGGTTCTGAAGGAGCTCGCTCCCAGAAGATTCTAGAATGAGGTTGCTGTAGGAGAGTCAGGCCACTTTCAAATGAGACGCTTAGAAGCACCTTCTGAGCCCCGTGTTCGGAGAAAAGCTATACGGGGAGTGTTTACACACTCCCCGCGCTGCTGGAAGGGATGCGTTGCCCGTTGTTGATGGCGGCAGCTGCAGATGCAGGGCTTTGAAGAGACGCGTTCTGAAAGCCTGAAAAGTGAAGCTTTCAGAACATGCCTCTTCAAAGTCCCGCATCGCCAGTCCCCACTGCTGCCGACAACGGGCAGCCCGTCACTTCCAGCAGTGCGCACAACTTTTCTCTGAACGAGGGACTCAGGAGGCGCTTCTAAGTGCCTCCTTTGAAAAAGTGGCCTCAGTGTGGCAATTGGAGAGCCCGCTGCCAGGAAGCTGTGCGTGGCAGTTCCCCAAGAGCTTGCTGTCTGAGGGCATTTTTACACAGACACTTCTACATGGACATTTCTATCCCATATTGAAATCAATGCCAGGATACTTCAATGAACAGCACATTGCCATTCTCCTGGTTTGAGAATATCTGGAATGAATATCAAGTCCATGGTGCTTTTCATCCCTAATCAGCACACTGATTTCTGGGATTGAAGAAAATCAGATTTTCTTTATTTCTGATTTTCAAGTTGAAGAAAATGGAGAGTCATCCCTTTGTTCTGAGGGTATTTAAACTTGGTGCTCCATAGTACCTTCACCATCCTTCAACAATGCATTGCGATCGCCCCATAGCAATGTGCTACTAGATTCCATAGAGACAGAACTGCATAGGGAGGAGGTCCGCTCTTGCCATACCACTCTGCAATACTAATCCCAGGGCAGCTAACTATGCTGGGAGAGTTGTTTAGACAGACCTAATCCCAGGGTTATTTAAAAAACAGATTTTACAAAACCATGAAAAAGAGGTTTTGTAATCCCAGAGTTTTCCCATGATCCTGGGATTAGTCACTGAATGCTGTGTTTAGACAGACCTGTTATTCTGGGAATAATGATCTAATCTCAGGATAAGTGTCCATGTAAAAATTCCCTGAGGCTGCCATTGGAGAGCTTGCTGGTCAGGGGCTCAACATGGCAGTTGAAGACAGCTCATTACTAGAAGTTCAGTGTGGTGTTGGAGCGGCCCCCGACAGAGGCTCCAAGGGGGCCACTGGAGAGCTTGTGGCCAAAAACTCTGAGGGGCAGTTGAGGGCATGACAATCTTTTGTGCTGTCCTAAGAACCATTGTTTGAGTTAATAGCCAAGTAAAGTGTTCTGGACTGTGTCCATTCTTTTGTGTGCTTGCTTCACTGTATAACTAAGGCTGTTTTTAGACGAGTGCACGACCCGCTCGGGCATGGTTTCAAAAATACCGCGAGGTGGGATTATACGAGACGCTGTCAGGGATCACGCGCACAGGAGGGGGGATGCGCATTCTTTTCCGGCCGCGAATTGACAGGGTCGGCGATCGAGGTAGGTAATTCGTGGCTGGAAAAGAATGCGTGTCCCCCTCCCATGCGCATGATCCCCAGCGGCGTCTCATATAATCCCGCCTCGCGGTATTTTTGAAGCCATGTGCGAGCAGGTCGCGCGCTCGTCTAAAAACAGCCTAAATTGAGTACCTTTTTCCACAGTGAAGGAAAGAATAAAAGCATTTGTATTTTCTTCCTAAAACTGGTATTTATGACCAAATTTAAATTAAACCCTGTCACCCCAGCACTCAAATTGTCCTCTTTACAGTTTTACTGCATTCATAAAGGGCTAGTCAGATCCTAGGATGACACTTTCTTATTGCTGCAGTCTTGAAGACATTTGCATTGCACACAATGTCAATCTCAGTGGTCCTTTTCAAATGGACCCCCCTCCTCACCCATGGGTGCGGGTGGTGGTGGGGCATCTATGGGAACGCTGCAGCTGCTGGGTGGGGGTGCATGCATGCTCCCACACTCCCCCCGCCTCCCACGCATGGAGCAACAGGCGTCAATGGCGGATGCTCCATGTGTGGAGGTGAGAGGAGATGGGTTTGCACCTGGGGGACCACCACTCCCCCCACGCAAGGCACACTCACTGCGGCACCCACACACCACGGGGAGCCGCAGTCCATGTGAAAAGGCCCATTGACTTCATTGGGTCAATGGCAGGGATGGGAGGTAAGATTATGGTACAGGACAGAGGGTAAATTTTGTCTTTGGGTCTTCAATTTTTGTGGATGTTTTGTATTCTGTCTTTCATAGAATTTTACTGCAGATAAATGGAATGCACTTGCCACATTAAATGATAAATACTACATAATAAATGATATATAAAAAACCTGTAAATAAGTGTGTGACCACATGCCACCTCTAAGATGGATTTTAGGGAAATATAGCTCCTTGCACAGGCCACACAACAAGACACTCCTGCTATGCCACAATACCACACACACAGGGTTACCCCTAGTTTTTGCTTGCCTCCTCACACGCCACTACAGCCAGCCATGTTGCCCACCAAATGAGGGTTTCTCCCAACAAAGGTGGGTCCCTCTAAACACAAACATAAACACAGTCTTTTACACTATAGGCCTGAATAGATCTCACCTGATTGATATGCTTTAGTCTCTAAATCCTGGCCTAGTTTAGTCCAAGAAGCCTCGTGCTCCAGTAGTTCTAGTAAGGGCTTTTCTCCAGCCTTCTCTGAGTTCTCAGTCTTACGTCAGCCAGTTGTCCCAGGGGAAGGCCTGCTCCCTTCAACAGCTTGCTCCAACCGGTCACTTAGCTGAGTCTGAAACAGCTTTATATAGCCCTAGTCTCTTCTCAAGTATTTCTTCTTAAATGGATATCACCCATTTCTCCTTATTTACATTGTGCTCTACCACAAAGTGTTTTTAAATAAAGGCATGTAGACTATAAACAGCAGAATAAAAGCAATGCACACACACCCTAGTACAATAGGAAGTCACCCAAGCCATATGTCCCAAGATTCCCCACCCTTTTCCACAAGATTCTCCAAGCCCATGGCCCACGTCTCCCCTTTATGCCCGATGTCCTCCACCCCTGGTTCCCTCCTGCTCCCAAGTTGACCCCTCTTGCCAAAAGCTACCTCTTTCCCCACTGCTTCAAGTGCCCCTCTCCTGCCCCAAGATCTCCCACTGCTCCAAGTCCTCAAGATCCTCCTCCTATCCCAAGCTCCCTCCTCTCCCACTGCTCCAAGTCTCCAACATCCCTCCACTCCTGCGCACCTCAAAGATCCCCCCACTGCTCCAAGCCCCCAAGATCACCTATCCTTTCCCAAGATCCCTCCTGCCACTGATGTAAGCCCCCAAGAGCCTCCATTCTCCCCCACTTATCCAAGCCCCACACTGCCACCTTCTCACTTCATCCACTGCCACTACCACAGCCTCCCCACTCAGATAATTTACCATCTTCCCAGCGGTGTGCAACCCTCTAATCAGTGCCTCTTTCCAGGGGGACCAATCAGGGGTGTACTGTGTGCTACCCTGATATAGGCCCCCCTGGAACTGGGGACTGATTAGAGTGTTGCATTCAGGTGAGAAGAGGCTTCCCTGCTCCCCTCCCCACTCAATAATTTACTATTGGGTCCCAGATCAGCTCTACAGAGTGCAGCATGGTAGGGGAGGCAGAGAGCAAGCCTCCTAATCTCACAGATCATGGACACTAATCGCAAGATTGCATGTGAGGCACAGGACCTTTTCATGTAGACACTCTAACACTGATAAAATGGGTGTTACATTTTATTATACAAGTTGCAGGACTTCAGGTGTGATCTATGGGTGCCCTGCAATATGTATAATAAAATGTAACTCCCATTTTATCAGTGTTTGAGTGTCTGTGTGAAAAGGACCTTAGAAATCGTGTCTCTCTCAATAAATTCATGAGAGTTGGCAATGCAGGGAACTGTAATGGGGGTGGGGGGCGGGAAACCCTTCAGATTTTGGGTTCCCCCAAAAGGGGCATTTTTGTCAAAATTTGGGTTCATTAGAACCTGAATTGCACACCCCTAGTCAACACATTTGTAAATGTTTTCTGGACTGGGGCCTTTGAGAGAACCTACATAGCATCTGTTATTCATTGTCCATCAGTTGGAGAAACTAAAAAGATATGTCTGATTTGGAGCTGTTGGACAGAGAATAGAGAAAGCAGTTTGCTCAGAAAGTCAGGTACTACTCAAAAGGAGTAAAGGTAGCTGAATTGGACTCCGTGATCATACCTGCCAATCTACGGTTATTTAATCTCCTTGTGAATATAAAGGACAGATGGCATCCTGCAGGCTCTCTCTGTGGCTCACTGGGTTTTCACTGAAGGAACAGTCAATGGGGGATGGATGATAGGAGCAATGAAGGAGAGTGATGAGGAACTAATTTGCAAAGGAAGCAGAAAAGAGAGAGACCCATTGATACTGATAAAGTGTACAAGAATGAGGAGAAACCAAGAGGAGTTGAAGAGCTAAGCAGAATGCTGCAGAGAACTGACATTCAGTGGAGCTTAGAGCTACCAAGGCCAAGAGAGTGAGAAGGCTCAGTGATTGAAAGGCATTTTGGGAAGGACTGGGAAAATAGTTATATGTGACTGATCTGCAGCTGGAGGAACTGAGAGATGCAGTCAGGGTCAGTATTGTATTCCAAGAGGATGGAGATGAGAAGTGAGGGACGCTAAGGCAGAAAAGGAGCTGTGAGAGATTTGGCTTTGAGCTCTGGGAATTTCAGTTACAAGGGCATTGGAGAAGCAGGCACAATGACAGAGCATGAAAACAAATGCAGGCCAGATGCAGAAGCTGAAACAGTGATGATAAGGTGTCAGGCATTACACAGGTGTAGTCAGGCAAGGCATTGCTTTGAAAACTGATTGCAAACTGTACACTAACACACACATGCAAAAGAATTGTGGGTTCAAGTCTCAGTGATTTCAGATCAATACCCAGAGCAAAGTATGGGTGCTTGCACATGACAACTGGGAGGGGAGGAAACTTCTGTGTGGGCATGGATCCCCAAATGTAGTTCTTACAATCACAGGTATTTTCACTTGTTTTCATAGGAGAAAAGCAGAATAGTGCATTCCACATGTGCTAATTCCTGTGAGAATAAAGCTGTGATTGCCCTCACAGAAGTACACGCACACACCAACCCCTGGTAACATGAGCAAGTGCCCTTAGTCCTAGTTTTAAATATCAGAGCCTGAATCTTGTCCATTTAGCAAGTAGATGTCATATTCTTGCTCTCTCTCACACACAGGTACTATTGTTCATCCCTTGATTTATTGTAAAAGCAAATTGCCTGCCCGATTCCCCCTCCACTTGTCTCCCAAGCTTACCACTCCACACATGGTACTATTAAATCTACCTCTCCTATCTCCTCTCCTGTCCCAACGCCCAGCCTCCTCTACCATTGAGTTTGCAGGTGAATGTGCTTCCTACCCAACTGCAGCTCCTACTCTTCCTGTGCAAGAGAGGTACTCAGGCCTACAACAAACTCCATGGCATGGAGGCTAGAGCGACGCTGGCGTCGGACTCGGTCTGTCTCCGATCGTCTTCTCCATAGGGCCCATTTGCGGTCCTATGTGGAGGCTGTGAGGACGGCGAGGAAGGAATTCCTCGCCGTCCTCATAGCGTCTGCGAAGTCGCGTCCAGCGGAGCTGTTTCGGGTGGTGCGGGGGCTGGTTAGTCCGGCCTCCCTCCGCCTGGATGGGGACTTGTCCCGGGCCCGCTGTGAGGAGTTTGTCATCTACTTCGCAGACAAGATCGCTCGGATTCAGGCCGATTTCGACGCTGGGTTGATAGCAGTAGGGGAAGAGCGCGGGGGGGCGGAGGGTCCGTCTGGTCCATCTTTATGGGGTGAGTTTCAGGAAGTGACGCCGGCCGATGTGGTGGATGTCCTGGGGTCTGTGAGGGCCACGTGTTGTCAACTAGATCCGTGCCCGTCCTGGTTAATAAAAGCTTCCGGGGAGACGTTGGGGACGGTGCTGGCGAGGGTGGTGAATGCGTCCCTTCGGCAGGGGAGGTTGTCGCCTTGCTTAAAAGAGGCTGTGGTGCGCCCCCTGCTGAAAAAACCATCGTTGGACGTAGACGCGCTCGCCAGCTACCGACCTGTCTCTAACCTTCCCTTTTTAGGGAAGGTTATTGAGCGGGCAGTGGCGCTCCAGCTCCAGGGTCATCTAGATAATATCGGGCTCCTTGACCCTTTTCAATCTGGGTTCCGCCCCGGCTATGGCACCGAGACGGCGTTGGTGGCCTTGGTGGACGACCTCCGCCGGGAGATGGATGCGGGATGTTCGACATTTCTCATCCTGCTCGATCTCTCGGCCGCTTTTGACACCGTGGACCATGGGCTGCTGTTGAGACGACTGCGTGACCGGGGGGGTCTGGACGGGACTGTTCTTGAATGGTTCCGTTCATTCCTCTCGGGGAGGAGCCAGCGGGTGGTGTTGGGGGAGGAAACATCGAGCCCCCGCGCCTTACCGTGTGGCGTTCCGCAGGGATCGATCTTGTCTCCATTATTATTTAACATCTATATGCAGCCCTTGGGGGAGGTCGTGAGAGGGTTCGGGGTGCGATGTCACCAGTATGCTGATGATACTCAGCTGTACCTCTCGTTTTCTACTGACCCAGACCCTGCTGTCTCGGTGCTATCCCAATGTTTGGAGGCCGTGGCGGATTGGATGCGGCGGAGCAGACTGAAGCTCAACCCAGATAAGACGGAGGTGATGGTGGTGGGGAGGGCGAAGGGGGTGGTGGCCCCCCTGGTTGGGGGGGTTTGCCCCCCTGTAGCTCAGCAGGTCCGGAGTCTGGGGGTCATATTGGACGCAGACCTGCGGCTGGAGCGGCAGGTGGAGGCAGTCGCTAAGGCTGCCTTCCGCCAGCTTTATCTGGTACGTAGGCTGCGTCCGTATGTCTCTGGCCCGGACCTGGCCTCCCTCATCCATGCCTTCGTCACCTCGCGGCTCGACTACTGCAACGCGCTCTACGTGGGGCTTCCCTTGTTCTTGGCCCGGAGGCTGCAGCTGGTGCAGAATGCGGCGGCTCGTCTTCTTACGGGGACGGGTCGCCGGGAGCACATTACACCGGTGCTCCGAGCGCTGCACTGGCTGCCGATAGTGTGCCGGGCCAAGTTCAAGGTCCTAGTGATGATCTATAAAGCCCTATACGGCCTTGGCCCCTCTTACCTTAGGGACCGCCTCGCCCTTCGCGCCCCGGAACGGCTCCTGCGGTCTGCCGGGGGTGCCCTCCTGGAGGTCCCCCGTGTTAAGCGGGGGGCCACGATGGAGCGAGCATTCTCGGTGGTAGGGCCGCGGCTGTGGAACTCCCTTCCGGAGGAAGCTCGCCTGGCCCCAAGCCTTTTGACATTTCGGCGGAACTGTAAGACCTGGCTGTTTGCCCAGGCCTTTGGGAGGGAGGGGGGGGGGGTGATTTTTAATCCCCCACCTATGTATTTATTTATTATTGTATTTTGCCCTGTTTTATTTATGTATTTTATATTTGTATTTTAATTGATTTTAAGTGCTTTTATTGTTGTTAGCCGCCCCGAGCTGCGTTGCAGGAGGGGGCGGGATAAAAATCTATAAAATAAATAAATAAATAAATAAATAAATATTACTGAGTTTGCAGGCAAATGCTATCTCCACCCACCCAACTGTAGTTCCTGCTCTTCCTTTGTGTGGTAGCCTGGCCAGCTAACTCAGTGGCATTGAGCTCCACCACCCCCTCAACTTGGGAAGCTAAAGGAGTTTTCTGGCCAACCTCAGAAGATGGACGGAATGGACTTATAGGCTTCCTCAATCTTGAAAGCTGAGAAGACACATCCCATTGAAACTACATTCATACCACAAACACACAGGTGTCCTTTGCACATATACAAGTGCACACGCTATTGGAAGCCAGCTCACAGAATTTGGAAGCGGAGAAGAGCTCCGGGTAGCACTCTAGCACCCTGCCATTCTTTCAGTGACAGATGCTAATGATGGAAAAGAATTTTATCCTATGGGAATATTTTAAAAACTCATTGGAAGCAGGACTTGCAGCTTATATAGCCCTTGTGTAGCTAGGAAATTTAGGTCTGAAAAATTCTGAAAAGGAGGCCCATTTTAGCCTTTGAATTGCTAAAAGACAGGTCAGTTTAAAATTGTTCATTTTTAGTTCTGTGCTGAATGATGTTTATTAAACATGTTCTTTCTTATCTATTTGTTGACCGTATGCATGGAAAACCCTGTTTTCTTGGTTCCTAATTCCTATGTTAAATTCTGTAAATGTTTTTAACCTATTCACTTTTAGGATATATGTATGTGGGGTTTTGGATCCCAAATAGTAGGTGTTTTGTTAAGTGGGTAATGGTATGGCAAAACAAGCCATAGCCTTTAAAACAGGTGACATATTTTAGACATATTGTTTGCTGAAAGCAATACTGGATCAAATAGACTGCCCAGGAAGTGCCCAGCTGAGAGCGAGGGATACGGTATACTCAGGTCTAAGATTTACTTTTCCATCCTAACGATGAATAAAATCCATCATAGGGTATTTTCAGACGTTACGAGATCACAGTCAACCATGCTCAATTCCGCGTGGTGGCTGTGATCTCCTAACGTCTGTTGGGGGAAACAGATGTTTCCCCCCAGATGTTACCGCAGCGTGGAATTGCATTCACCACGCGAGCGGCCGAAGCGGAGGGACCACCGGCCGCCACATGTCGAATGCAATCCTACACCGGGGTGAACGCTGGCATCTCATCTGGTTGGGCGCCAAGGCCCGGGATCACCGGCGGGATCCCGGGTCACGGTGCATCCGGCCTGACGCGGTGGCCTCAGTGGCCCCGCCGCCTGCCCGTCTCCCCGGAGGGTGGGCGGCTGGGTGCGTGGAGGGGGCGGGGCTGTGCGGCCGCACGTTGTGCCGCGCGGCCCCGCCCCCTCCCAGATTCCCTGCCGGGATCCCCCCGGCATGTCTGATATGGCGTGATGGGGTGATCCCGGCGGGGAATTAATAGGGTGATTTCGGTACGGGGCCAAAGGGCTCTGTAACGTCTGAAATCACCCATAGATTTAAAGTGTTCATGTTTCAGAATAGGTCATGGAATCCATTTTCCTTTCTGTTCTTTTCCTCTCTTGTGACCTATGGCATGCTGTACAACTGGCAGTAAACACAGGCTATGTTGTTATGATTACAAGAAAGACCTTGCTCCAGCTAGGTTGTTTTGATGATATTAGGTCTGGAATACAGTAAACATTAAACAATATAGTTGTTAGAAGATGTTAATTAGAAGTTAATTCTAATTATTATATCACAATGGGGTCCCCTAGCAGTATGTCACAGCATAAACACTGGTTTTCTGAAATGATTCTGTTCACCTGTTTGATATAATATATGCTTGCTGTTTAATAACTTAATTGCTATTTGATTGTAATTTGATGGAATTTACTTGCTTATGTCAGTTTCTTAATCTCTTTTCAGCATAGACTTTTGATCTGTTCACCATCTATTGACATTGTATTTTAACTTCCGTTAACTTTTTGTTAATAATATAACTTTGAATTGTCTACATTTTAACTGTAATGGGTTTCCATTGATATTAGGTGGGAGTATCAAAATAAGCAATAGCAGTCTTTAAGTTGGGGTCTGGTTTTATTGGGAAGACAAGGACTATAGGGATTTAATTTGGCTTAGAAAGCAGTTTGCTTTTTAGTCTGACTTTCGGGATAATTAGCACAAAGGAATTTGAAGAGACACCGATAACATGTTTGTTTGGGACCCAAGGTCTTTTTGTAACTTGGGTCAAAACAGTTACATTACTCATAACATGTTTTCAGCTTATAATTAGGCAGTAATATTGATAGTAGAGAAACCTCACCACCCTGTGGAAAAAGGTGTTTTATTGTTTCAATCATATCTTAATGCTGAAATACGGTTTATTTTTTTTAGCTAAATAAGGGAGACTACACACATTGAAAGTGATGTACTTAATTAGTAAACTAACATTTATTTCAACCTAAAGTTTGACTTCAAATTATACCTAGATACCCCTTTCAGATAAATAAGTAATTGTTCTTTTGAATTGCATCTTAATAACTCAGAATCTTATAAATCAGTGTTGCTCTAAAACTTCCTTTCTAAATTAGGTAGAACCAAGGCAGATCTAACCTCTGTTTTTCAACAACTTCCTGAAAAGAATCCATATATGAAATTATGTAAAACTAATATAATTTAATAAAACTTCAATGAGGTTAATAGACTCCATTGCGTTTCATAGAGCTCCAGTGAAACTGAAATACTCTATTGAAGTGGGACAAAAATCAAGACCAGTAAAAGGTTACCATGGTCTTGGTTCATAGAAGTAAGGAGGGGTGAAGTCAAAATAATCAAGAATTGTGGAGACATGGAAACCAAAAACATCTTTCTTTCACGTCATCACTTGCCAAGAAACAAACTTCATTTTTATTGGAGGACCCCATACATGCTGAACTCTGATTGGAGGAACACATGGCAGCCATATTGAAAGACACTCAGAAATCCTATAAAACTGGGAAGATATTACTGACAATAAGGAAGATCTTGCTTACTATGGAGATTTGCTGAAAGGCAAAGGCCTAAATAGGCCTGAAGGGACTTAGTTTTTCCCCCTTTGCTTTAATTCTTTACTTTTCATGACTTTTTCCTAAGTCTTTTCTTAAGTCTTTTCTTTTCCATTTTAGAAGTTATTTTTAATCTTCTTAATCTTTTATTTTTCTTTTTAATTTAATTTTAATTTTATTTCTTTATTATTATTTCTTATTTCTTTTATTTCATTTTCTCATTTTTCACTATTGCCAAGCCATTTTTGTTTTAATTTCTTTTCTTTTGTTTTCTTTATTCTTTTAAAAGCTATTTTAATTCCCAGTTGGGATTTTCTAATATTTTTCCTGAGAAAAGGGCAATTCCTACTTTTCTCTAATTTCTGTCCCTACTTGCCAACTTTTCTTTTCTTTAGAGATGCACTGTATTGGTCTCAGATGAGACTGTTTTCTTTCAATTGTTTCTACTTAGCCTTGTGGGCAGAGTTCCCCAAGTGTTTCTCTGTCTTTTTTCTTCCTTTTTGGAGCTTCCATGCTTCTCAACCTCTGAATAAATTTTGTTTTATATTTTTCTTTATCTTTTCTATCTTTTATTTTTACTATTTTTACTTTAATTCTTACCAAGTCTCCAGCATAGCAGCAAGTACTTATTTTCCTCAGCAGGACCCCACAGACCCTAAGCAACTTTTATGGGACCTGCGATATCTGTTTGGTGAGATATATTCTCCAAGAATATATATTTTGTAATCAATAACCTTTTTTGCGTGCTTCTGTAGTGCTTTTATAGTAGTGTGTAAGCCAGTTTGACAAGGCAATAAATTGTAGGATTTTAGTCATAATAATTGTCTATTGTCACTTTTTGATGAGGAAACATAAGCTTTCCTAATGCGGATCCCTAACCTCATGGTGGAGCTAATTCCTGGGAGAATCTCAGGGTAACATTTGAGGCTCTGCTTTCAGATCAATGGCAAGAAACAATATCACTGGGAAATCTGAGGAGACCAAGGGATTCCCAGGGCAAAGACAGGGATTCCCAGGGCAAAAAAATATTAATCTGACAGAACTCTGAGCTGTTTCCCTTAATGCAGAAGAATAATTGGAAATCACTGTTTTTATTATTTTTCTCAATGTATTGTATCACAGGGAGCAATGACTGTAAACTGAAGAGGGACTGGATTAGCTCCTCCCCTATCATCTCATCTTGAAAAGGACACAGTAGAAAAGTACAGAGAAGGGCAGGAAAAATGGTTACAAGCAAAGTTGGTTGAGGGATGAAATCTCTTGCTGATGGATGCTGGGTGGGCATGAATCACTTCATATATGACCTGTTTGTAAACATCCTCTGAAACACCAGGAGCTGCTGGCTGCTGCCAAAGAAAGGATACTGAGTTAGATTGATCTGACCTAGCATGGCATTTCTTGTCATTATGTTCTTATGACTGGAATTTATCCAGGACAAAGAGGGTTTTTATAGTTTGTATAGGTTTTTTTTTGTTTTGTTTTAATGGTCACACACATCTAGACTTTGATTTTGCTTCTCCAAAAGCATGTCAGGCTCCCACCCAGAGGGTGCAGAGGACACACTCCCAGAACCCCAGTTGCCCCGCTAGGCTTAGGGGCCCCACAACACCCCACTCATGGACTCCCATGCCTGGCCACCGTGTTACAGCAGCATCCCTGAAACCCGGAAGTGGAGAACAGAGCCAGGAGGGAGGCACGCCCAGCACGTCAGACATGCCCCCGGCGGCTGCCAGCGCCCCTGGAAGCGGACGCTCTGATGTGCCTGTAGCAGCGGTGCCAGACACGCCCCCTGGGATGGGGCCATGTCTTTGGCTCTGCCCCTCGCCCCCGAGCTACTTAAGTGGGACACAGCACAGCTTCCTTGCTGGTGAACGGTGCTCTGCCTGCGAGACCGGCCCCCTTCTTCCTTGTCTATTGATTCCGTGCCTTTGAGTGATCTTGTTACTGAAGAAGTGCGCTATTGTGCAAGTAACTGTGTTGGTGACTGGCGTGTGAGTGTGTGGGTGATTGGATTGGAGCAGGTGAGTAAGCTTCCTTATTGTCCCACATTCGGTGTTCCTAAGGCCCTAGGAGAGCAAGTCCCTTCCCTTCCGCCTACCCCTTTCCAGGGATTCGCACTGCCCCCGCCTCACTGTTTCCCCCCCCTTTCCCTTCCCTCCTGGGACCCTGAGTGATTGTAGCCAAGGGAGCGGACCAAGGCTTGTGATATCCCAGATACCCCATGATGATCTAGGCTGGGTATCTTTTCGATCCTAAAGCCCTATAAGATCCTGAGGGTTGTTTTCCAGGCACTGTCTTGTGATCCTGATCCCCAGAGCTGGTGGTCCCTTGTGTCCCCTTTTCCCTTACCTCCCCTTCCTCCCTTGTGAGGTACCCTAAACCTTACAAAGCAGTCCATGCTGGGACTAGAGTAGATTGACAACTGTGAAAAGATTTCAAAATTTACAAAACAATTTTGAAATTTCAAATTTGAAATCCATGCACTCAGAAATGTTCATTTTGATTCTGGTAATATTTTGAAGTAAAATTCAGAATTCTGGATGTTTTCAGATATGATGGTGGCCCACTTTACCACATTTTGACCCGGTTTAACCTACGGGCCACCATCATGTCCATTCCTGGCCACCAGATACATCCCAGCCATGGTGGTGTCTAGCCTGGCTGTGACTTGGGAATGTCTCCAAGTCACAAGCCATGCTACCTCCACCATGGCTAGTATCCAGCTTCCCAACCTGGAGTAAAGTGGGTTATCGCATTTGAAAACCTGCTTTACTGGACCTGGTCTGGAGTCCCTGCTGGTTCCAGTCATTGGCTGCCATGGCTGCCTGTTGTGAGGACAGGGGATGGGGGCACTGGGCACAGCATGGGGCAGGGCAGGTGCACATCTGTGCATCTCCTCACCCTCCCCAGCAGTCCAGCCCCCATTTTGTTAGTATGGGGGCCTGCCCCAGCCTGGGCTGCAGTGGTGGCCTGTCTCTGGACCGGGTAAGTCCATGATGGTGGTTTACCGCCATCATGTATGAAAACACCCACTGATTCCATTTTGCTTAAAGAATATCAACATCTGAGTGAAAGTCAATATTGTCAAAGCAAAATGAAAATGTCCTCAATTTTGGCTCAATCATCCGATAAAATAACATGCGTATGACAAATGCCCAACTAATCAAAAGTTAGACAGTATCACATATGTGCCAAAATGCATTTCCAAATACAACATCTCAGTGTTGAAATTCCCAACTTTGAATTTCCAAATATTGAAATTCAGAATTTTTACACTTAGAAGGAGTCACATTGATTTTGAACCCTTTCAGAACTTGTAGAAAATTTCATAAACACCATTGGCTTGGTGACACATTTTTGTGATATATATACACACACATATATATACACGTGTGCATTGAGCACATTGATATGGTATATGCATACAACAGGGTGATCATTTATTTCATCTGACTGTTTTGTATTTATCCCTACTTGTAAAATTCAGATGAATAAATGATCATCCTTTATATACTCAGGGACCCATATTTATTTTTTTAATTTTTTAATTTTTGTAACTTATACCCCGCGCCCTCCTGTAACCAGCTTGGGACGGCTTCCAACAATTTACACTATAAAACACTATAAAAACAGTTTAAAACAATCACAATATTTAAAACAAGGCACGGAAGTTTAAAACAATAAAGCAGGATGGGGGCGAAAAAACCCCATAACCCTAACCCACCCCCNCGGGCCCTGCAGGCGTACCAGTGGCTGGGGTGGTGGGGGCACCATGGGGGCCAGCTGAGGCACTGGAACCGGTATGGTGCCAGGCGGAATGGCCACCATGATGTAGGCACTGATGTAATCCCTATCTCACGTATACATTCCTGCTCACATTACCCATGTAAGATGAAGAAAGAAGGATGATCTACTGATGAATGAGCCAGTCTGAATCATGGCAACAGGACTTAATTTCTAACTTGTCACAAGCTTTTTGTGTGACCAGGAGCAAGTCACTGGGGCATTATGAGGATAAATATATTTTTACAGGACCATAAAATGAATTCAGGGTGATTTCAGATGTGACGGGGTGCCTATTGGCCCCATCACGGAATCACCTTTTGTTTCCCCGCCGGAATCAAAACGGCCCGTCAACAGATGAGCCAGCTGATTCCGGCGGGGAATCAGGGGAGGGGCGGCAGAGCTCAACATGCAGCTGCACAGCCCCACCTCCCCATGCTCCCCAGGCTGCCCGCCCTCTGGAAGACGGACGGGCGCAGCAGCCAATCCAGCCGCTGTGCCCAATTCCGTCCCGGGGTCTGGACCACGGCCCGGGTCCGGACCAGCCTGTGCAGTGGGGATGGGGGCAGGCACGGTGCCAGAGGCCCCTCCCCCCCTCATGGCGGCTGCTGCCTCCAGAGCCCGGGTGGGACCAGGAGGTGGATGCACGGGCCCTGCAGGCGTACCAGTGGCTGGGGTGGTGGGGGCACCATGGGGGCCAGCTGAGGCACTGGAACCGGTATGGTGCCAGGCGGAATGGCCACCATGATGTAGGCACTGATGTAATCCCTATCTCACGTATACATTCCTGCTCACATTACCCATGTAAGATGAAGAAAGAAGGATGATCTACTGATGAATGAGCCAGTCTGAATCATGGCAACAGGACTTAATTTCTAACTTGTCACAAGCTTTTTGTGTGACCAGGAGCAAGTCACTGGGGCATTATGAGGATAAATATATTTTTACAGGACCATAAAATGAATTCAGGGTGATTTCAGATGTGACGGGGTGCCTATTGGCCCCATCACGGAATCACCTTTTGTTTCCCCGCCGGAATCAAAACGGCCCGTCAACAGATGAGCCAGCTGATTCCGGCGGGGAATCAGGGGAGGGGCGGCAGAGCTCAACATGCAGCTGCACAGCCCCACCTCCCCATGCTCCCCAGGCTGCCCGCCCTCTGGAAGACGGACGGGCGCAGCAGCCAATCCAGCCGCTGTGCCCAATTCCGTCCCGGGGTCTGGACCACGGCCCGGGTCCGGACCAGCCTGTGCAGTGGGGATGGGGGCAGGCACGGTGCCAGAGGCCCCTCCCCCCCTCATGGCGGCTGCTGCCTCCAGAGCCCGGGTGGGACCAGGAGGTGGATGCACGGGCCCTGCAGGCGTACCAGTGGCTGGGGTGGTGGGGGCACCATGGGGGCCAGCTGAGGCACTGGAACCGGTATGGTGCCAGGCGGAATGGCCACCATGATGTAGGCACTGATGTAATCCCTATCTCACGTATACATTCCTGCTCACATTACCCATGTAAGATGAAGAAAGAAGGATGATCTACTGATGAATGAGCCAGTCTGAATCATGGCAACAGGACTTAATTTCTAACTTGTCACAAGCTTTTTGTGTGACCAGGAGCAAGTCACTGGGGCATTGTGAGGATAAATATATTTTTACAGGACCATAAAATGAATTCAGGGTGATTTCAGATGTGACAGGGTGCCTATTGGCCCCATCACGGAATCACCTTTTGTTTCCCCGCCGGAATCAAAACGGCCCGTCAACAGATGAGCCAGCTGATTCCGGCGGGGAATCAGGGGAGGGGGAGGGGCGGCAGAGTAGCAGTGAGGTGCCAATGTCCAGGGACCAGTCCATCTTCCTTATGTGCTCCGCTCCCAGACGATCGATGGCTTGATGTAGCAGCCCCAATGCCTCCATCTGCCTGGTGTGCTTCCGGCACTCCAGCCTCCTTTCCTGGTGCATTTCCTCCTCCAGCCACCAGTCCCTGGGCTCCGTCTGCTGCAGGACTCTCTCCATGGCCGCTTCCATGCGGTCGATGGCAGAGATCATCTGCTCCCCCTGCTCCATGCTGGTCCAGACTATGTCCTCTGCCAGGTCCTCCCTCCGGCACCATACCCGTGTTCTGTGCTCCCGTATCCGCTGTGCCGGGGGCACGGGGTCAGCTGGTGGTGGTGCTGCTGGGTGCCCTGTTGGGGAGCTGATTGGAGACTGTTAGTTGGACTCAGTCGCATGCCACCTGTCCTGGAGCTGTGCTGGGGGTGGTAGGTGGGCCCCCTGGTTTAGACTTAGCAGCTCAATTAAGGAAGCTTTACTTGCATGAGTCATCTCAATAAATTCACTCTTTATTTCTTGAAATCACTAACACCTGAAATATGACAAGCAAGAAACTTAATGCCACTTACAGAAAGCACCCCACCCCACTTTGAGTTTCTCCTCCCTTATTTTTAGTCTTACCACTCGTTTGGATCTGTGTCATATTGATAAATCAAGGGTCAGACTCTTGGGGAGAAGGTTGGTTTGTGGATTACAATATGGTCCCTGACTGCTCACAGGGAAATCAACTACAGAGACTCTATGGATTTCAGAGTAAGAGTTAGACAATAGGAATAGCTGAAGAAGGAATAATAACATAGAAGTCACAGATTTCCCAGAGGGGCCAGGCCAGAGAGACATTGCTTTGCTCAAAATTAGTGGTGAGAGATGTACCCAACTTGATTGTCCCACACCTCTTGCCCCTTCCCCTTTGGATTTTGGAAAGTGAATGTATTCCAAAGTATGAATATATTACACACGTGTATACACACACACACAGGGTAATATAGTGGCCACCAGCAGAAAGAAAGAAAGAGAATAATATAGTGATCCCCTGCAGGGAGAAGCAATGGCTGAGGGAGCCAATGTCCTTCTCTAGCATATACTGGGCCCTGCATACCCTCCAACAGTACATGTTTGCCTCACACAGTAGCATATTTTGTTATCTTGAACAGGGCCCCTTGTAGTGTAAGGTTTGTAGAGGGTTCAACAGGCAGAGGAGGGGTTCATTAGCACCTCATTAATCCAGCAGGAGAAAGAGCTGTGACTCCTTCCCTTAAGGTTTAATCATTGCTGGAGGGTGGGGACTGGGCACCTTTTCTTATTTGAACAAGCTTGGGATCAGCATTGCAGCATGGCTATCAAAGAACAAAGAAAAATAACATGGAGGCAGGAGTGAACTGTGGAAACTCTTGTTTCTGACCAAGGCCAGTCTGCCCTTCTCTATGAGATGAAGCATGAGATGGAGTTAATACTTCATTTTTCCAGGGAGCTTATGGCAGAGTGACCTGTGTGTGTGTGTGTGTGTGTGTGTACACATGCCTGCACACATGCATTTAGCAGGTAGAGGAGGTCTCTAAGGGGTGAGATGTCTTCCTTCCCATGAGTTGAGCCCCCTCATTACTGATACCTTGATGAAATCCTGAGGGGTTTCAGTGTAACAAGTTCTTGCTCAACTCACACCTCTGCCTGGGTCTCAATATCCCCCCAAAGAGCTCCCAGACTTGCAGTGCTCCACCATCATGATCACTTTCACCATTTCCTTGTTTGCTGCAGGGCTCCACCCAGGGTGCCAGCCTGACCACAGAATCCGTTTCACAGACGAATTCAGGAGGACTCTTAAATGTCAAATCCATCTTCAAATTATTTCAGGGTTCCCTTCCCTGAGATGAAGGCATCTCTTTACCACTCCCTTTCTTTCTCCAGGCTTTCAGCTCTGCTTTAAAAGACCGGGGCTAGCAGACTTACAGAAACCTACCCTAATTAGTCTCCCCATTTGGGCTTCGGGTAATTAAGCGCATTAGGAGTGTGTGCAAGGTGCAGCTGCAGCTTGAGTTCTCCAGTTTACTCTGCTAAAGAGAGCTTACTCTGAATTTCTCATCAGGGTATTTTGGGTGTGGAGATGTTTTTCTGCAGGGGAAGCTGTGTGTCATATGAGTTGAGGTAGTTGAGTGGAAGTTCGCCTTTATACGTGTGTAAGAGGCCTGGCTTGGCCTCAGGTTTGTGAAGGAGTAACATGCATCGAAATGAGGCAAAGTCGGAAGGACATGTATTGAATTATACACCAGAGCACTGGGTGCTTGTTGCCAACAATGGATGGTGTTAACTTTTTAGTCATCTCAGCTCACTTTTTAATCCTAATTGCAATACGCTGTGTACAGCCAGTGATGGTAATACAAGCAGAAAGCAAATAGATTTTCCATCATACCTTGGGCTCATCAGTGTCCATCAGAATTGCTATTTAGCCTCCTCTCTTACAGTTTCAAGAAAGTGCTTTGAAGGAGTTTTAAGCCAAAAAATCCCCAAAAAACACCCTGATTGAATGGGCAAGTATTAGAAGATCCCATTCTAAGGCTGCTTTTAGATGAGACAAATTTGCGCATGATTGGTGGAAAATGTGTGTGTTTTAATGCTCGTTTAAACACCTAAACTGTTTTAAATGCGCATTTGTCGTGATCACGTAAAAGCCAAAACTGTTTTGAATGTGGTTTTTAAATAATGTGCATTTCTTAAAACTGGTTTTGACATCCCCCGATCATCAAAGGGGCTCAAAACCAGTTTTATAAAATGTGCATTATTTAAAAAACACATTCAAAACGGTTTTGGCTTTTACACGATCATGGCAAATGCGCATTTAAAACGGTTTAGGTGTTTAAACGAGCATTAAAACATGTGCATTTTTCACCAATCATGCACAAATTTGTCTCATCTAAAAGCGGCCTAAATCCTGCACGCAACTGAAGGCAGGGGTAAAGCTCCCATTGACCTAACTGGAAGCAAAATCACAAGAACAGGCTTTTAGTGACAGCTAGTCTGGTGCCCTGCCTCCAACAGTGACCAGTAACCACTGTTGGACGTTTAAGTGGAAACATACAAAGACAGGACACAGGAATCCTGCACAAGCTCTAAGGCTGCTTTTAAACGAGGAGCGCTGAAGCACCTCCTCAATGCCGCATTAAAGGAAAGCCGCTGGAAGTGACGTTCTCCCCATTGCCGGAAACGACGGCGGCTGGAGACACGGGGCTTTGGAGCGGCACGTTCTTAAGACTTCAATTATCAGGCTTAAGAATGTGCCGCTCCAAAGCCCCGTGTCCCTTCTCTCACCCTTCCACGCCTTCCCTGCTCCCCTAAGCGCCTTCATCCCTTCTCACTTGCTGCCCCCCATGCCTGGAACTCCCTTCCAGTCCACATCTGCCTTGCCCCCTCCCTTCATACCTTCAAATCTCTCCTTAAAACTCACCTCTTTCGCTCTGCTCTGTCTGACTCTTTATCCTGCTGAGCCACTATTCCTATACCTACGATCGGTTTACCCTTATCCTTGCAACATGGACCTGCCTGCTGTCATTCTCATCGTAACCAAGCCAAGTACGTGCACTTGAGACCTCGCATCTTCATGAATGTTAGACCCCTTGTCTCTCCCTCTGTTCCCCTTCCTAAGTCTCTCCCCCAGCTCCTGTCTCTCAGATTGTAAGCCCTAGGGGCAGGGACCCTGTCTATTTTATTACTTTGTAAAGTGCCAGGTACACTGCTGGCGCTATATAAATGTTTGTTAATAAAATAATAATAATAATAATAATAATAATAAATAAATTAATAATATGGAGTGTCATTCTCTCCCAGCTTTCAGAGTTTAGAGACACCTTCAGTAGGATGTTGCAAAATCATGCCCTCAGAATGGTACTATAGTGCCTGAAATATGGCAGGGGCAGGGGTGCTAGTGTGCATGCGTGGGGAGTAGAAGTGGTGTGCCTGCACTCCGCCAGGATTTACTCCCAAACCACCAAATTTTGCCCTTCAGACTCCATGGCTGGGGCCAAAAACCTCCAAACGCTAAATAAGAATGGCTCGACAGCCAAGGAGAGGAGACAAAAATTCTATAAAAGCCACAGGGAGCATCCCAAATTTGGAGCCGGAGGAGAGCTTGACTGACAACATGGCGGCCGTTGCTGCCAAAGACTCTGAAGGTGAGCTGGATCAGGCTGCCTCTGTGGCTGAACTCTTAAGAGACATAAAAAAGGATCTCTCACAGGCACGGGTAGAGAGGGAATCCCTGAGGGAAGAGATGAGATCCTTTAAACAATCCTTCTTGGCAGTCTCTAAAAAAATTGATGGTGTCTCTAAATGAGTGGACCAAACTGAGACAAGAATCAGCTCTCTAGATAAGAACTTGGAGACTGATCATCAGATCCAAAATTTGCTTCAAAAATAGTAGCATAATTGACCACTAAATGTGAAGACCTGGAGAACAGGAGTCGCAGGTCAAACCTGTGATTCCTTGGAATCAGGGAAGGATTTGGAGTATCCGGATTCCAGAGCTTTTATGGGAAAGGTCTTAGAGGGCCCCTTCCCTAATGAGACACAGATTCATGACACCATTACAGAGTGGGCCCGCAGATCGTTGAGGCTGAAACCAGCAGATGGCAGTGCACCACGCACCATTATAGTTAAATTCCTGGCCTTCCAGGATAAAGATAAAATTCTGTGCTGGTGCGTGCTACCCCAACCCCCATGGCTGGAATATCAAGGTGAAGCTGTCAAGATTTACTCCATGGATCTGTGTACAACATTAGGGACATACAAGTTTTGGATAGACTTGAGAGTGACCATGCTCCCTTATCTGTTTATTTGGATTGGCCGATCTATGCATGGGACCCTGCACTGTTATGCCCAAAGGTAGCTGCTTGGCACTTCACCCAAGTCCGTTTTCCTTTGATGATGATAAATAAGAGATTAAGTTGGAGTGAAGAATTGATGGATATAGTGGAGAAGGGATTATCTTCTGATGCTTTGAAAGATCGTAGAGATGCAATCCTGGTAACAGCTAATGATAATGAGGTTTTATCTGGGATGGAAGAAATTATCCAGTTTCTTAATCCTTAAAAAAAAAAAAAAAAAAAAAATGTAAAAGGAATAATAATCAAAATAGGGAAAATCTGAGTGGGTGGTTTGATGATGAGTGTCAGGAGCAGAAGCGAGTTCTTTCTGTTTTGATCAAAAGCGTAAGGAACTCAGGATTTGTGGAGTCTAAGTTTGAGCTGATTAAATTGAAGAAGGAATATAAGAGGTTGACTGAAGAGAAAAAGAAACTTTTTGTTTATGGATGGTGGGAAAGGTTGCAAGCTGCTATACAGAATAAAGATGGAAGAGATTTCTGGTCGTTGGTTTCAAAAGGATCAGTTGATTATAGATCTCAGCTTGATAGCCATGTAACTATAGATCATTGGGTTCAGTATTATTCCAATCTGTATGCTCAACAATGTGAGGATGGGAATGAAAATGGGAATACGATTAATATTGCTCCCCCCATATCTGAAATTTCCCTCTTTATTGTTACAGAACTGGAGGTTGAAGCCCTGATAAAAGCCCAAAGGAAAGGTAAAGCCCCTGGTAATGATGGATTGCCTGAGGAATTATTCCATGAGTATAGGGATTGGTGGATTCCACTACTTACTAAATGGTTCAACTGCATATTAAGGACAGGAAATATACCCTCCTTGTAGAAAGGGACTTTAATTGTGCCTATTTATAAGAAGGGGGACCGTGAGGATCCTATATCTTATAGGCCAATGTCCCTGATAAACATCTTGGCAAAATTGTTTGGCCGGTATCTATTATGGAAATTGCTAGAGTGGGTAGAAAAGGAAGAGATTATAGGGGAGGAGCAAGCAGGATTTAGATCAGATTTTTACGCTTCAGTATATTGCCCATAAGTATGTTAAAATAAAGAAGGCTAAATTGTATGCCGCTTTTATTGATCTGACCTTTGCTTTTGATTCCGTAGATAGATCACTTCATTGGGCCAAGTTAGATTCCTTAGAAGTGGATCATCATCTCTTAAAATTTGTTGATTAGAGATCATGAGGGGACGTGGGCACAAGTGCATTATGGGGGTGCAGGGGAAGTAGCTGGAATATTTCCAGTTAATAGAGGAGTACGGCAGGGCTGTATACTTGCACCCCTGTTATTTAATTTTTATGTTTGTGATATTGTTGAGGAAATGAGGGACAGCTATTTTCATCCGCCTAAACTTCTGTCATCTCACATTAATATGTTGTTTTGTGGAGACGATGCAGTACTGCTTTCACAAACACCCATGGGTTTGCTGCGGGCTATGTCACGGTTAGCTAATCTTTGTGACCAAAATAAGTTGCAGATTAACTATCAGAAGACTAAGGTACTTAAATGGGATAAACAATGTAAGGTGTATGCTTGGTTCATTGCTGGTACCAGGATTGAGGTTGTGAAATCCTTCCGTTATTTAGGGGTGGTATTCTCCGATAGTTTGGGTTGGAAAGAGCATATGATAGCTATTAGGGTAAAGACTTTGCAGTCAACTGTTGTGATTAAGAGATTCCTTTGCAGTCAACTGTTGTGATTAAGAGCATGGTGCTAGGTTGGTGGCTGTCGCTATTAAAGCATTTAAGGCAAAGGTGATCTCACAGATTTCTTATGCCACTGGAATTTGGGGACATACAATATATAATACCTTGAAGATTCCACAAAATAAATTTTTGAGGTCTGTTCTTGGACTGCCTAATTCATTGCCGACAGCTTTTTTGGGATTACAAACTGGTGTGGAAGCAATTCAAAACATTAAGGACAAGGTTGCTCTGAGGTACTGGTATCCGATGTTGAAGCTGAGCCTGAATAGATTTGTTAAAATGTGCTATTTCAAGGATCAAATGCGTGCAAGATTATATTAGACCCCTTGGCTATGGTTAATTAAGATATACTGGTAAAGATAGGGTTATGCTAGGCAAGCATGAAGGATTTATGGTATTTCTCAAAGAAGGAAATAAACGAGGCTTTACAAAGGATATCTGATGGTGCCAGGCAGGAAGATTGTGCATTGGTTCGGAGGAGTAGAATTTCCCCCTTATACCATCTATGGATGCCTGATAGCAGAATGGCAAGATGCCTTCTCTTGGATTTAAAACCTCAGTGTCATGTGCAGCTGTCAAAGTTGTGTTTTCAGCAGATGTTAACTGGTGTTACTGCTGGTCGTTATTTTGATATCCCCAAAAGTAATAGGATTTGCTCGTGTGGGTTAAATATGCTAGAGGATACTACCCATTATGTTATGGAATGCTTATATTTTATAGATATTAGAAAGGAGCTTATTGCTCCCCTTTTGAAGAAGTGTTTTTTCTTTTCAAAATGAGAAAAATTGATTTGGTTGTGTCAACAAAAGGACAGTGTGGTTGTAGCGAAACTTGCAGCATTTGCGCAGCAAGCAGCTGCATTTAGATGCAAGTATCCAATAATGTTACTTCCATAAGGTTTGTTATAACTAAATGGTCAATTGTAGTATAGTCCTTTTTATTGATTGTGCTGAAATTTGCAGCATTTGTGTTGCGATTGTTCGTTTTTATTTCTATGTTTTTAATTATGTTGTTTACATAAGATCTGTAATGATAAAGGGTGTTTTTATTGATATGTGGATCTTGTTTGGCAAAAGGCGAAAGCTAAAGCCACAATAAAATTTTAAAGTTTAAAGTACATGGATCTTAAGTTCTTCAGAAATTTGTGTTTGGGGAGGTATTTAAGACATGGATATCACTTATCTATAAAGATCCAACCACAATAGTAGCAGTTAATGATGAATTTTCAGATAAGATTAAGTTACAAAGAGGCACTAGGTGCAGGGATGTCCATTATCCCCAATCCTATTTAATCTTTCTATAGAACCGTGGTTAGGGGGGATGAGGACAGATAAGCCCATTTAAGGGGTAAAGATTCTGGATAAAGAGTTGAAAATTATGGGGTATGCAGATGATGTGGCACTGACATTACGATCTCCCTATAAATCGCTAAAGAAGGTTTTTGGATGGATAGAAGAATTTGCAACAGTGGCAGGATATAAAATAAATATAGACAAAACAGAGCTATTGGGGATCAGGGTGTCTGAAGAAGAACAGAACAGAATAAAGAGAGAATATAATTTAAAATGGGTAAAAAATGCTGTAAGATATTTGGGAATTTGGATTTCAGATAGCCCAGATAAGTTAATTGAAGAAAATCATTTAAGGATATTTGAAAAGATAGAAAAAGAAATACAAGAATTTAAAAAAAGTGAAATGTTCATGGTTTGGGAGGTTGACCTTGATGAAAATGATGTTTCTCCCCAAATTGTTGTTTTTATTTATGACTATCCCAATTGAACTTCCTGTAACATTACTTAGGAGTTGGCAAAGAAAGATGGAACAGTTTATAGGGGAAAAGAAAAGGAATAGGATACCTTCTTTATTTTTAAAGAAAAGGAAAGAAGAGGGGAGATTAAATATGCCTAATTTGTTAAAATACTACAAGGCAGCAAGTCTTTTGTCACTTCCCCTTTTGTATGGGAAATAGGAAGGATTGGCAATATTTAGAATTGGGTAGGGATGGGCAAACGCGGTTCAGAAGTTCGAAGTTCGGCCCAAACTCGGCCTGTTCGGACCCAAACACGAACTGACTGAACTGAACTCAATTCCGAAGTCGAAATGACCTAACAGTTTGGTCAGTTGGGATCGCGTTCAGGTGTGTTCGGGTGGCAAAAACGTGTTACTGGAAGGCAAAACGTGACAGGGAGGGGTAATCAGCTGAGGAGCAGACTTCCGGGCACCAGGGCTGGAGAGGCTTGGAGTAGCATCCAGTCTGTCCAATCACCATCCCCTTTCGCCTCAGACCACTGGCTTCGCAGTCTGCGATTGGCCACGGGCTAGGCTGCACGGAGCCAATGGGGCTTGTGGTGAGGCGGGCGCAGCAAGAAACAAAACTGATTGCCTCCCCCCTTCCTAACACCTTCTGAGCTAGTC
>QEPC01002304.1:1950959-2001782 GCA_003113815.1 Sphenodon punctatus | reverse complement strand
CTTACTACAGGGATGACTTGTCAGGAAATATCGAGGAATGGATCTGAGGTTTAAGGGAAAAGGAAACAGGTAACCCACACCACACAAATTCACTACAACTGATGCTGGGAGGACAATAACACAGACAAAACACCTCACTTACCCAACTTCACTCTGACAGGGAAAGGGGAACACAAGGACCAAACACTTACGTTCACACTCACAGGATGGTTCAATAGGAAAGTCAAAGGTTCTACAGGAAAAGCTCTCAGGACACAAGGGGCCAGTCTCTCACAAGTGATTACCGGCGGGGAGCTCAGGCCCCGCCGGTTCCTTTTATGGGAAAAGGTCTAATCAGAGCCAGGTGTGCTCAGGGCAGGGCCCCAACCCACAGCTGAGCTGCATGCTGCTCTCCCCACACTGTGGGCGGAGCCTGCCCTGACACTGCCACTCTAGCCCCAGGACCCACCATCATGGGTCTTGGGCCATCATTCCTCACACGGAGACGATGTCATTCCACCGCATCAAGAAACAGCCACTCCAGCCCCAGGACCCGCCGTCAGGGTTCTGGGGCCAAGTTACAGGCAGGGAGGGCTGTGGCCAATATTTATCTAGAAGCTGCCCTAGAACCCACCCACATGGATCTGGGGCCTACGTTATTGGCAGGGAGGGCTGTGGCGAATATGTATCTAGAAGCTGCCACCTTATCCCCAGGACCCACCTTCATGGGTCTGGGGCCACCATTCCTCCCACAGACAGCCAATTTTCCAAAGCATCAAGAAACAGCCACTTCTCCCCTCCATTGTACTAATATCTTCAATTGAGGCATTTTTTACAGCAGAAGCTGAGTACTCCAATAGAAATGAGAAAAAAACTGAATTAGAATTGTTTTTGGTGTATAAAAAGGGAATTAAAGGTATGTTGACGTGTATGTATAGGTTGTTGTTAAATGAGGAACCAGGAAATTCAAGACCTGGATATGTATTAACGTGGGAAAAAGAATTGAAGGATGTAAGACCTGAGGAGTGGAAGAGAGTTTGGGATTGTATGTATAAATGTACATTAGCAACTTATTTGAATGAAAATGTGTATAAGGTTGTTGCTAGATGGTATCGAACTCTGATAAGGATTGTGAGAATGAATGGTAGTTCCGTTAAGTGTTGGAAATGTAATGAAAAAAGGCGGGATATTTACACTGTTGGTGGAAATGCAAAGAGAAGGCTAAATTTTGGGAAGAAGTATTGGGTATCTGTGCTAAAATATGTGGTTATAATTTAAGGGGCTCACCTAAATGTGTATTGCTGGGTATGATGGAGGTGGAAGTCCTCCAAGAAGATCAGGAAATGGTATTTAATCTTTTGACAGTGGCTAAAATAGTTATAGCGAGGCATTGGAATAAGAGTGGGCAGTTGAAGATAATGGAATGGAAAGATTTGACCAGGGAGGTGTTTAATATGATTAAACTGGCAGATATAGTTCATATAAGGGAAGGGAGGTTTGGAGGTGAGGAGCTGGAGTATAGATGGGGAAAATTTCAGAGGTATATGTTTGAGTGAATGGATTAATTGTGAAATAATGTATTGTAGATTATAAAGATTTATGAACTTGAAATAAAAAAAAAAATTAACGTACATGGATCTTTTCCAAAGGAAAGAGCTGAAGCCACAGCTACGGCATCCCGCCCATCTTGTCTTCACCTTCAAAAATAGCCAGAGGGTTTTCACTGATATGGAGAAGTTTAAAGCCTTTCTGCAAGCTAACCCTGCCTTGGCTAATGATGATGCTCCAGAGTGAGTAAGACAAACTGAGTTTTATTAGGAGATCTGAAGAGTTTTGTATGAGGCTGTTTGTTCTGTTTTTCTTAGAGGAGTTAAAATATTGATTGAGAGACCCTGTTAATTTAACATCTAAGTATTTGGAATTTGGGGGTTGGAAGTTCCTCTGTGTTGATAACAGTTCTTCCGTGGTGAGATATTTTATTTTATTTATTTATAATTATATTTGTATGCCTCCCCCTCCTGCTACAAGCAGTTAACAACATTTTAAAACATATAATAAAATCCATTAAAATTGACATTTTTAACCCCACATTAAAATAGCCCACAACTAAAACAGTAAAACCCCACCCTAGCCCAACCCACCCATCCCATCCCCCATCTAATGTGGTTCATATAACAATACTGGCTTGCTTAATTTAGCAGGTCTACCATACTGGTGGGGGCGGGGCTGCTCAGCTCCACTTGCTCTCAAGACGCCCGCTTCCCAGGCTATGGGGGATGGGGCAGGGGGGAGCAAGAAAGGGGGTTGAGGATTTCTAGATTAATTTGTACTATTCATGGATTTTTGTTGGTGCTGATGGGTAGGAGAGCCAAGTGGTGCGCAAGGGCTATCCCTAAGATTGAGTACAGGCAGGTCACGAGATTTATGAGAGCTGTGGCCCAAGGAGATTGTTTACTTCAGATAATCTATGTTTGTGTGAGCAATGCCTAATTGCTCCTCTTCCACCCACACCACCATACACTAACTAGGACTGCTGGTGTTCCATTTTTACAGTCAGGGAGTTGAGGCTGAGAGAACTGACTTGCTCAAGGGACTCAGGAGTCCCAGTTCCAAAGCCTACATCCTCTGCACCACACTGGGTTCCCATGGAAACAATATAAAAATATCAGAGTTCAATAAAATTGTACCAAACATTTACCAAAATGAGTACTGGTGTACAGGGAATTAAAACTCTTAGGCCTAGACTGTCACAAGTTACTAGGGCTGTAGCGGAATGTCACAGCGGTAGCTATTTCCGCCAGAAACAGCGTTTCCACAATTAGTGGTATGGTGTGGCAGAGGCTTTCATTCCGCTAGTTTCATTCCACTACTTCTGCAGTTCCACTAATTTCATTCCGCTACTTCCACAGGCTTCGCAAAATAGCAGAAACATGACATTTTCGCTACTTCCGCCATTCCGCCAGCACCACAAAATAGCGGAACAGCGGTTTTCTGACAGTTTCCGCAATTTTTCCGCAATTCCGCAATTTGCAGAATGCCGGCAGAATTAGCGGAATGTCCACAGAAAAAACACGGTGTGGCACGGGCAATTCCGAAATGGCGGAATGGAATCGCGGTGTGGTAACAGCTGCTGCCTCATCAGCCCTACACGTTACCTGGGGGGAGGGGGAGGAACTTCAGTGAGAGCATTCTCAGCTGTATTTTCACGGGAATTAGTGCACGTAGCTATTTTGCTTTTACGGCATGACAAAACCCATGATCAGGGCTTAATTTTGGGGGGAGGGGGGGCTTGCCAGGGCTCAGCCCTGGCAGTTAAATTCAAGGGGGGGTTGCGACCCAGGAAATATTGCCACTAGGAGAGTGTACCCAGAAATGTGAAAGGTCAAGGAAAGGCTGATATTGGTCATTTCATGGTTAAGAATGAAAGCTAGAAGAACCCTGCATGGTTTATTTGGTTTTGATTAATGACTTCTGTGCCCCATCCCTTGTGCTGGCCATCAAATAGATTCAATCACAAGAGCTCCTGTTTTATATTCAGCTGTAGAGAGGCAGTTTAATCTAGTGATTAGATGACTAGCTAGAGACCAGGGTTCATTTCTCTGTTCTGACAAGTTTTGGGGCAGGGGGCAATGGGCATGGCTTGCAAGACAGGTTTGGGCCCCAGCAATTCATTTTTTATAAATTAAGCACTGCCCATGATTGTAGAAGCTACATTGGGGGACTTGGTTATGTGCAAGAGTTCTCGCGGCATGAAAGCAGAATAGCACATTCCTACGTGTGCCAATTCCCGTGAGAATACATCCATGATTGCTCTCACAGAAGTCCCCCGTCCCCATAACATGTGAGAGTGGCCGTAACACTGTAGCTATTACTATTATAGCAGCTGTAACAAGTCCCAAAAGTTATGTATATAGCTTTGAGCAGGAAAGGAAACAGCAGGCCCATAGGCAGACTGACAGAAGGCAGAGGGTTGGCAAAAGACCCTGGGTAGGGGGGCAAGTATTAAATGTGCATCATATTACAATCATGCAATAGATGTTTCATTAAATATCACTAAACATATTGGGTATTTTCAGACGTTACAAGATCACAGTGAACCCCCATCAATAATGGGGTCAAAGCGCCCTGAACGTCTGTTAGGCGGCCGCCAGATGTTCGCCATGGTCAATTCCCACATGGGGTCAATTTCAACCACGCTTCCGGGGCTCCCCACCGGACAATCCCCGAAAGCGTGATCAAAGAGATCCCTGCGGGAACCAACAAAAAGTCACGTCTGGCCGGTGACCACGGCCTGGAATCCCCGGTGGGATTCCGGGCCGTGGTCAAATTGGGCGGGCGCCGCGGCCGCATTGGCCGCAACGCCCACCCATCTCCCCAGAGGGTAGGCGGCGGGGAGCGTGGGGGGTGGGGCAGGGTCATGCGGCCGCACGTTGCACCGCGCAACCCCACCCCCTCCCTGATTCCCCGCCGGGATCAGCCGGCACGTCTGTTGGCTGTGCCAGAGTGATCCCGGCGGGGAATCTCAGAGTTGTTTCCGTGATGGGGCAAAGTCGCCCTGTCACGTCTGAAAACACCCAATGATATCTGAATATACATAACGTGTCATGGTCATGCCTTAATACAGACTGCCGGCTGCTGGTCTTGCTTCAGCTGCAGACATATGCAGCAAATGTGGAGTTTAGCTGCCTATTAGGCTCCGATATGGGCAGCCAATAAAGCTGCACTCAATCAGTTATGATTGAACGCCCATCCTGTACTAGAGAAGTAGTTCCCTAGCGTCTCCCCCCTCCCCCCAGGGGGGCAGGAAAGGTATTCGGGGAGAGGGTGGGGAGCGTCAGGCACAAGAGCCACTGGCAATCGCATACCTCCATTGATTGAACTAGAGAAAATCTCCAGAATAATGAAGTACCAGTGGCAAGGGGGAATGAGACCCATGAGAACAAGGGAGAGAGAGGGGAAGCAAGATAGGGCACAACTTCAGCCCTGCTACATGTATAGAGGGTGGATGGTGGTAGGTAGTGGGTGGGGAGGTACTTCTCTAGAAGCACCCCATGCTCGTTGCATTTTTCCCCATTGGTGGGATATAGTTTTATTATATTTATTTATTTACTTATTTATGATTGCTATCCCGCTCCTCTCGCTCCTGGTGACCTGGAGCAGTGCACAACAATAAAATAACACACACACAAAAATATAAAAATACAAAACTAGAGTAAGGTATAAAATGTAAATATAAATAAAGATTTATCACTGCCAGAACAACCACCCCACTCTAACCAACCCGCTCCACCCCCTCTCACCCCCCTGCAAAAAGTTTGACAGACAAGCCAGGACTTACAATTATGGCAAAAGGCCAGGAGATCCAGACTGAGACAGACCTCCACCGGGAGGGTATTCCAAAGTGATGGTGCGGCTGCCGAGAATGCCCTCCTGTCTGTAAGGACCTGCCGATAATGCGGGACCTCCAGGAAGGTGTCCCCAGACAACCACAAGGGCCGCCCCGGGATTCTGGGTGAGGGTGAGCCAAGCTTTCAGATAAGTTGGATCTAGAGCATGTAGGGCTTTATAAGCCAAACCAGCACTTTGAATCGGACCCAGAAGACAATCGGCAGCCAGTACAGTGCACGGAGCACTGGTGTTATGTGCTTCCTGCGGCCTGGCCCTATAAGGAGACAAGTCACTGCATTCTACACCAGCTGCAGCTTCCGAATCATCACAAAGGGCAGTCCTACACAGAGCACATTACAGTAGTCTAGCCTTGAGGTGACAAAGACATGGATGACAGTGGCGAGATCAGCATCTGAGACATACGGGTGTAGCGGTCTTACTAGATGTAGCTGGAGAAAAGCACTCCTGGCCATCACTGACACCTGGAGATCCAGGCACAGCTGTTGATCCAGGAGCATCCCCCAGACTCTGAACAGATGGAACCAGTAGAGGACGGACACCCCCAATAATGGAGGTGGCCTCCTCTCTCAGACCGTTGGCCCAACCGATCAGCATCGCCTCCATCCTGTCGGGATTGTGCTTCAACTGACTTCACCTCATCCAGTCCCCCACAGCCGTCAAACACCATGACAACAAGGAGACAGCAGGACCCGGGTCTGATGAAAAAGACAAATACAGCTGGGTGTCAGGGGTGTAGCTACAATTGGACAAACAGGGACGTTCGTCCCGGAGCCCATACTGGCTGGGGGCCCAATATCCAAGGTAGCTAAGCCACACATCCTCCCCCCCCTTTTAAAAAGAAATTGCCACCTGAGCTGGCTGGGGGCCCTTCCGGCTGTTGCATGGGCCCCTTCCCCTTCCATGCCCACATTGCAACCACAGGCAGGGCGGGGCCCCATGCAGCAGTCTGGTTCAGACCAGGTCACACTCACAAGCCCCCCCCGGCGCCGCGTTGCAAAGGATTTCTCCCCCCACCAGTCTGGACCCAGTCCAGGCATGGCTGGCTCAAAGGAGGCCCAGCCTGTGCGGGAAGGCAGCTCCACTCAATAATGGCCGCCAGACAACCTTCCCACTCTGGCGCTCCCCACATTGAGCCGGCCCAGCCTGCTCCACCCCACCCCGCCCCCGGCCTCTAGGGCTTAGTCACGTGGGCCGGGGCAGCAATGGCACTCCTGCTGCTGGCTACGATGGGCCAGTGCGGGCAGTGAGCTTCAAGGGACAGAGTTCACCGTGGAACCAGCTTGCCGCCAGCCCAGAAGATGGATGGGCCTACCAGCAGGCCACCAGCAGCACGCCGCAGAGAGCAAGTCAGTCCCGAGCACCAGCAGCCCAGCACCCCTGGGCTGGCTGAGCTGGGAGGTGCTTCTAGGCTGGCCGGCAGCTTCACCACTGGCAGGAAAAAAGAGGCAGGGAGGGGCCACGGACATTTCTTGTCCCTGGGCCCATCCCAAACTAACTACGCCTCTGCTGGGTGTCATCCGTGTCTTGATGACAACGGACCCCCCCCCAGCTGAGCACAACCTCCCCCAGTGGCTTCGAGTTCGTATACACATTAAACAAGAGAGGGGACAGGATGGAACCCTGTGGAACCCCACATGAAAGCCCCCCCCCCCAGGGCAGATGTATAATCCCAGAGCACCGCCCACTGGGCTCTACCTGTAAGGTAGGAACAGAACCACTGCAAAATGGTTCAGTCCACACCCAGCCAAATCTCGCAGACAAGTCACCAACATCTCATGGTTCACCGTATCAAAAGCCACTGACAGATCTAATAGAACTACACTATCCAGTTCTACGAGGTCATCCACCAAGGCAACCAATGCCATCTCCGTGCCATACCCTGGACGAAAACCAGACTGCGTGGGATCCAGAAAGCTGATGCAGTTCAGATGCACCTATAGCTGATGGGCCACCACTTGCTCAATAACCTTCCTTAAAAAGGGAAGGTTAGAGACAGGTCGATAACTCACAGGGGCATCAATGTCAAAAGATGGTTTCTTGAGGAGAGGATGAACCACAGCCTCTTTCAGGCACCCTGGCACTCTCCCGTTCCAAAGGGAGGCATTGATAACCCTGGCCAGCATGGTCCCCAAGGTCTCCTTGGCAACTTATACCAGCTAGGATGGGCAAGGGTCTCTCTCACAAGCTGTGACCCTAACAGACCCCAGGGCATCCGCTACATCAGCAGGCATCACCAGTGAAAACGCCTCTCATAAACACTGACCAGACAGGGCATTCCCTACCTCTGGCTCTGCCACTGCATCCAAAATGGTAGAGTCAAAGTCATGCTCAATGCGAGCAATTGTATCCGCAAAGTATGCCAAAAAGCATATCACAGCAGGCTGTGGAAGAATTCAATTCCAGATGGAGAGAGGCTGGACTGACCAAGCCTCTCACCACCTGGAACAGCTTTGCCAGATGCAACTGAGCAGATGCTATAAAGGGAGCAAAGAATCCCTTCTTTGCTGCCCATACAGCCACAGTATAGGCTTTCAATCATGCTCTGTACTGCAACCGGTCAGCCTGGATGTGAGTACGATGCCACCGGTGCTCCAACTGCCGACCCACCAACTACAGCTGCCATAGGTCCTCCGTAAACTACGAGGCCCTGAGGTTTATTGGGGGGGGGGGGGAGGTGGCTTCAATTATCCCAGAGAAGCAGAATGGGGGGTGGAGTTCAAAAAAGTCTGAGAACCACTGGTCTTCTGAACCTGACCCATACCCAATGGGACCTGTCAACAACTGTCAAGTCTGGGTTAGGTGTGTAGCCTTTGCATGAACCATTTGAGCGTGAACTGCGTTGGGTTATGGAATCTGAATCGGTGTGCTGGTTCCAGCATATAGAGGATACTGGACGGACAGTGAAGGTGTATGTATGGTGTGCTCAGCATCCATTGTCATCCATGTCTGGCGTCACTATAGCATGCCCCACACTGAGAGAGCCTTTCTCCCACAAAGGGTGGTGTTGCTCCCAAATGGGAGAGCTGTTGTTCCTGCTTGTGTAAAGTCCTCCTGAGAAGGAGCAAGTTCAAGTTCAAGAGAAGAAGCAGAGAACTCACTATCTTCTACTTCCTCTCTAATTTTCACCAAATAAGCTAGGACAGAACCTCCTAAATGAAGAGTTTATGCCTTCAGTAAAACTAGCTGCTAACTGTTCCCTGACTTGGAACCTTCTCATGCCAGGCCACAAACAACACTCCCAAATAATAGCCTCATTCACCATGATCCACAAACCACTTACTCTGGAGTAGTGCCATTGAAGTCCATACACCCAGGTTGTGACTAAATGTTACTACTTCGTGCACAGAATCTCCAAGGGACAACCTTCTTCACTGTCTAAACTGCAAAAAATTCTCCTGCAAGCTCTGACCATCTACTGTCTTATCCCACCCAGTGACTCCTAAAACTTGGGTTGTGTGACCCCATTTTGAGACTGAAATATAATTCCATCAGCCCAGATAGCAACAGACACTTGGAAAATATGTCAAATATCAGTCAGGTCCAGTAGGATCCATCCACAGATGGCATCACCTCAAGATGGGGTCCTGATTCTCAAGCTGAGCATGGCTTCTATAATAACCTCTTGAGTCCCACTGAACCTCAGAGGGCTTTGATGGAACTGCTCCAGGGCAAGTAGCTTATATGCAAATTTCCCCAGGATACTTATGAAAAATACATGTTGTAGGACCTGCATTGGCATAAGGTGCCAATGCAGGCCCTGCAACATGGATTTTCCATAAGTATCCTGAGAAAGTTTGCATCTATGGTAACTCTAGCTCTAACGAAATTGTTTTGTGATGAGTGGTCTTGGGATGGCAGCCCTAATCTGTCCCTCAGTCTGAACAGCCTGCATGGTGGAGATATTAAAATCTAAAAATAAAACTTGAGAAAGGGGGGGGGGTCAAGGCAGGGAGGAATTAAATTATTTGTAGAAGCAAATCCCTCTTTTGCAAAGGACACTGAAGAACTGTATGAGCAGGAAGTTAATTCCTAAGAGATCAAATTACTTATAACGACTTTGTTTTTCTGCTTCACAAAATTTCAGCATTACCAAAGACAACCACCGCCTCCTCGCTCTGATCTCTCTATAGCAATGACTGAGGAATCGCTGTGATTTGAAAGAGCAGGGGAAAGAAGAAAAAGGAGAGGAGGCACTGACTGAATAACGCACCTGCTTTGGCCTGCCGCCTGACCTGTGGTTGAGCTCGGGTTAGCTGGAGATGCTACAAGCTCTCCTGTCTGTCTCTCCCCCCCTGCTGGCTTTGCAGGCGGATGCGGGCTCGCTGGAAGGTATTACCTGGCAACTCTAGCCTTGTGTCACTGAGCTGGGCCAATCCATCCCAGGCTAGCGCTGAATAATACAAAGCACATTGCGGAGACACAGCCGGTGCCTGAAGAGGGATTAAGCTCTATGTCTGCTTGTAACGGGGAGTGTAGTGTGTCACTCTCATTCATGAATTTCACCCTCATTCTTTGCCTTGGCCTTTTTCTTCCTTGATACCACTTTGATGTGCTTTGGAGTGTAATCAATGGAGGGGTGTGTGGGTGTGGAAGAGGGCGTGTGTGTGATCAGGCCAATGGAGGAATCTGTGTGTGAGAGACAAAATCAGGTGGGATTGAAGAGAGAGAGATTGAAGATTGGAGAGAGAGAGAGAGAGAGAGTATAAAGGTTAAGGTAAGGGCTACATAACTATGTGCATTGTAGTTTGACCCCCCTCATTCCTGCTACTTCTGGAAGATTTGACAATTAGTGGCAGGAGGACGTATGATCCTGATCAGCCTCCAAAGCAACAGTAGTAGACTGTCCTGATCCTGCAGTCTTCTGTCCAAACGCCCCCTGATTGAATTCCAATAGGCAATTGCAGGATCAGTCCTACTAACTAACCCGTTCGCTACTCCTTCTTTTGGATGCCCTCTCTCTGTCGCCACGGCAACTTTTGCTGAATGATCAGAGCACTGGAAGCAAACGAGCCGCTGGCCTTCTCGAGCGGGGAAGGAGGGGGAGGAAAGCGGCTTATTTGCATAAAATGCCTTCAGTGGGTGGCCCGCGTGCGCCGGGAAGGGAACTCCTAGCTCTGCGCGCAGGGAGAGCGCAGCGGCAAGCTCGCCGGGTGGAAAGCAGCCCAGCTCTGCCGCTGCAGAGGTCAGGCAGGCAGAAGAGTCCCTGTGACACGCTTGGCTGATCAAAGGCTGCGTTCCCTGTGCTGCTTGGCCCTGCGGCCCCAGCAGGCAGGCAGATTTGGGAGGCATTCAGTGTGCTTTGCTTGCTGCTTATTTAGCTTGAAAAAGCAGCCGATTTAGGAACGGCCCCCTCCCTTGTGTGGTGGAAACTGCCCAGCCAGCCCCTCACTCCCCCGGTCTCCTCCATGCCCTATCTCTCTTCGTTAGCTCATTCCTGGGCTCTCCTTTAATCTGATGTAACACTAGGAGCCTGAAGTCTTTTCCTTTCTTTCCAGGATTCAAGTCCTTCCCCCTCAGTCTCTGCCACACACGCGCGCACACACGCTGTACCTCCCAGCCTGGATTTTGATGCGACTACAACTGCTCTTAATGCATCTCTTGTTTGTTGAGCTGGCCTGGGATCCAAAAAAGAGCATCAGAGGCCCACGGGACTCCACGTGTAAAATTACAACGAGTCCTTCCAGCCGGGCACAGGAGCAAGCAGTCGGGGGAAGCCAAAGTGGTCTAGCAGGAGCTGGGGGATAACCGAGGGGGGAGGAAGCATAGGGTTGCTCCACTGTTTTCATTGAAACCACCGGGGGGGATAAAGCGGAGCCATCCGAGCCTTTCAGGATTTGGGGTGCTTTTTTGCCATCGCTTTTTTAACCGGATAAGCCTCTTCCCCAACAAGGAAGGGACTTCAAACTTATCCCAGTTCTGCCTAGTCTTTGAAGGGAAGCCACCCAATGACCAGGCTGGCGTGAACCATGAGACCAGACGACATTAACCCCAGGACTGGACTCGTGGTGGCTTTGGTCAGCGTCTTCCTGGTGTTTGGCTTTATGTTCACTGTCTCTGGGATCAAGGGAGAGACACTAGGGGACATCCCCCTCCTGGCCATAGGACCGGCTATTTGCCTGCCCGGCATAGCTGCCATCGCGCTCACCAGGAAAACGGATGGCTGCACCAAGTGGCCCGACAAAAAATGTCCCTGCCGCAAGAAGGCAAAGGACAAGGATGCCCTGGAGCTGCTGAGAACCCCCTCCGATCTGGAATCGGGCAAAGGCAGCTGCGACGAGCTAGCCAGGAAAGCCTATGGCAAGGGCAGGAAGGGGCTATTGAAGAGCGAGGACTCGGCATCCATCTGCACCACCATCACCACCACCACCACGGGGGAATCCAAGAGCCTCAGCAAAAGGGTGGACCAGGAGGAGATGCTGCGCTACCTGGAGAACTGCTACCCGGAGATGCCGGGCAACGTCTTCGTGGCGGATGCCACCACTTACAGTGCCTTAGAGAAGCAGGAGGACTCGGCTCCTGCCGCGACTGCTGCCACGTGGGACAGTGCTGCCTGCCCGGAGATCGAGGACAACATTTTCGTTGCCCCCAAAGACAGCATCATTGTCTGCTCTTACAAGGAGGAGAACAGCCCTTACGACAGATACTGTTGTTATATAAACCCGACCGAAGTCAGCTTGGACCACGACGAGACCATAGTTTGAATGATGCACCCTCTCCTTGTTGATAGTGTCTGTCTCCTTTCCTTTCCTACAAACACTACAACTTCTTCCAGCTCTTCCTAGCAAAGTAGCTGCTGATTGCACTGCATGGGACAATCCTCCTAACTCTGACAAATTTAACCTGGTTTATGTGACATGACGATGCTAAAAAAAAACACCACAAAAACCTTTTGTGCCTGAAATACTCTCTTCTGTAAGTAATAAGCATGTTTAAAAGGTTATGAAACTCCATCTTTTTTCCTTATTATTATTTTTGTAACATTGATGCGGAATGTTTTTTCTTCTATAAAATACCCGAGCAGAATGAAAGTGCTGACTGTCAGTTAAAATCAAGGCAAAGAGTTCAAGGTTTGGAGCGCCCTGTGCAAAATAACAACCTTCCATGCAATATGGATGAGTGGATCTTATTAAGAGTCTCTCTTCCTTTTAGTCTTGCCAGAGCTGATAGAAGCCAATGTTATTAATTATTATTATTANAATTTATTTTATTTATTAGCAAGCATTTATATAGCTCCGGCAATGTACCTGGCACTTTACAATGTAATTGAATAGACACGGTCCCTGCCCTAGGGCTTACAATCTGAGAGGGTGGGGGGGAGATGAAGGAAGGGGAACAGAGGAAAATGTGCAGTCCAATTACTTGGCTGCGCCTAATGCTTTAAATGCTAGCAAGGGCTTTTCAGTTTAATCATTTTACCAATCAGGCAAGGCAAAGTTTAGAAAGCCACACTCTGATTTCTTCAAACAAGGGCATGTAAAATCAAGTAAGAGTAGGCATTGTAACACTGGGGTATTTTGCCCTGTGAGTCTGTGATGTGGGAATAAACAAGAGAGAATTTGTAAAGGGAAATCTGCCAGCAGTGATGTATAAAAGGTGCAACTTTTAACCTATTTTGCTTCATTCTCATCTATCCATCAATGCACTGACTCTGAAAGTATTTCTAACGTGTCTGGAGTCTATAACTGTTCTTTCCTTTACACAAAAAATGCAACATGTCATTGATCAGATAAATGAAGAGACAAGTGAACTGAAGTGACAAGTGTATATGGAAGAACCTCTAAACACATTGAAATCCAGAGCCTGATCCAGTTACTATTAAATTCAATGGTTTGTTTAATTATTTATTTAGGAACACTTTTAGCCCACTCCCTCCTGCCCACCCAGCAGCTCAGGGTGGCCCACAACCAAAATTTAACAATATAAAACAATTCAATACTTAAAATCAACTACATAAAATTACATGCTTTTTGTCCAACCTAGAGAGGTGTTCAATAAGGGAAGGGAAGGGGTTTCTATTGTAACAGCTTAGACTCTTGTGGTGCTGCAACCCTGACTCTAGTGCAGTCAAAACTCCCATTGACTTCAGGGGAGTCAGATTTGTTCCTTTGGTTTCCATCAGAGCTGGATCAGGCTTAGGAAGAGTGATCTTCGTATACCTTTCAGAAGTGGTATATGTTTAGTGGTTTTATCTGGTGTAAATGACATTATGTAGCAGAAACCCCTTTCTCCAGATACCTTGGGGGAAAATGCTTTTTGTTCAACCTAGAGAGGTGTCCCAATAAGGGGAGGGAAGGGGTTTCTATTATAACGGTACTACAGTATGCTTGAGAGTTGTGGGGGACGTAAGAGAAGACATGCCCAGAATATGGAAGGATCTGGATTATAGAGGACTCTGGATACAGGGGTTTCTACTCTATGTGTTTTTTAAAGTGTGGTTAGAATAGGGAATATGTTTGATATGAGTTTTCCACAACCATGTTTTCTGCTTTACCTGACAGATTGCTAATTACAGGTACATAATAATGGCTCCAGGAAGTGAATGATGATTTAGCATAAAACATGTTGGTTAACCCTCCAAAGATTGTGTAGGTTACACCGATGTAATACAAATCACATCTATATTCCTATATAACTATATTCTTATAGCATGTGCATTATATATGTATATTACCCTATATGAGATTATATATATCATACAATATATAGCTAATCTACACAGCCAGTCTTTTAAGGGTTAAACTATGGGGCGAAATAAGTTAAGAGAGCTTAGAGTAATTTTTGTTTCTTTTTCTTTTTTAGCATTGAATAGATTTCCATTAAACTCTGTCAGAGCTCTGATTCAAGGTCTGAACTCTAAAGATGGCTCTGAAAAGCCTCTCAGTTTTGGAAATCTTAATAACTGCTCTTACTGTAGTTATTTTTCAATCAACTCTAATTTGCACCAGACAGATTGAGTGGAAACTACCCACGTAAAAATCCGCACCCAGCCTAACCAGAAGGCTTGGGATATTCTGTAGAAAATGAGGTGGAATTTTCCAACAGAAGACTTATTTTCAACCAGTTCAACTTTATGCCTATGGGTGTTTTTAAATGAGCGCCGCAGGAGGCGGGTTGTCTGTAGCCGCTGAGTGGCACACCCACACACGTTAACGAGTGGCTTCCAGAACGGCTGGCTGCCCCATCCACGGAGGCGGCCACCCTGGCCCACATGGGGCACTCCCGATTTCTCAGGACATGAGTGGCTGCTGTGTGGGTCACGGGAATGCGCCTCCCCACATGCCACCCTCGCACGAGCAGTTGGACGTGTGGATGATGGTGGGCCATGCATGGATGCATCTCATTTTAAAAACACCAATGGGAAAAACATAGCAAACACTGATTTCTGTGTATAGCTAATCATTTTTATGATATGGTGCCTAATGCTGGGGCATCTGATCAATGCCATGACATATAAACACAAGCCGTACAAAGAAAGCTTGCAGGAAATGGGCATGTGTAGCCTATTGAAGAGAAGACTAAGGGAGGAGGCATAGTAGCATTTTTAAAGTATCTTCTAAATGGTTGCTTTCCCCCCTGCTGCCAAAAGATGGAAAACAGTTACTCTCCACTGCTACGAAAGATAGGACAAGAGGGAATGGGCTTAAATTGCAGCAAGGTAGATTTTGGTAAAATATTAGTAACACCTTAACCGTAGAGATTGCCTAGGGATGTTTTTTTAAAAACTGCGTGGACAAGCATCTCTCTGTACTGCTGCTGTAGGGATAGCATAGTGGTTCCCAAACTTTTTGCCTGTGGGACACCAATTTTATAATCAAGTATAATCCCATAACCCCAGACAGCAACAATGACATGCAAAGTGCACCAAATATCAGTCAGGGAATCTTAACCCTGTCAGCAGATGAAGTAACCCTAGTTGAGGTCCTTGGTCCACAGTTTGGAAACCTCTGTTACAGGGTATGCTGCTTTGGAGACAGGATGTTGGATTATTTAACCCGACGTCCCTTCCAACTCTATTGTTCTCTGATTCAAAAATAAACTCTCTACAGTGGCACTTGGATACAGCCAGTTCATAATAATCAATCAATGATGCATCTTGCTTCTGTTGCATTTAATTTCAGGCCTGCCTACACAAATATGCCCTGCAAATACGCCTTGCAAAATTCCAGTTCTTGTGGATTAGGAGAGGGAATGAGTTCAAACTCCAATCCTGAAAAATGATGGTCTAGAAATAACACAAGAGATCTTTAACACTACAACAAAATATGGCTTGTGATTTTACAAGGAATGATTCCTGCTTCCCTTGGAATGGCAAAAATCCAATTGACCCCAATGGTTACAAATTAAGACCATTTTAGTTCTGGGTGTTTTTAAATGAGCAAGGCTTGGGGTGTGTGTGTGTGTGTGCTTGAGGCTGCTGAGTGGCATGGCTGTGGAGCAGCCATGCACTTGGAGCAGGTGGAGAGGGGTTCTAATGGGCGGCTCCAGGATGGGCATTGCGGCCTCCACGCACGTCCACCACCATGGACCAGCCCCGCAAACAACTCCATGGTGTCCCCCAGTCCGGCAACACTCCTCAACCCCAAGCCTTGCCCAATGGCTCACCCTCTGCCATGACACAGCTGCGGACACCATGGAAACATGAAGCTACAGCAGTCAGTAACTCCTTCCTGCCTACGACCCAGGAAGCCGCTGTAGCTGCTAGCAGTCCCAGACAACAACAGAGGCACATACTGGGCAGGACATGAAGAAAGCTGCTGTCCAAACTGTTGTCCTCCATGGCGTTGGCTCTTCTCTCATGTGTTGTGAGGTGGGTTGTTGTGCTCTGAGCCAACATGGTGGGGTATTTTGTGCCTGTGCCTTTTAAGAGCTCATGGCAGTGCTGTGGGTAGGACCAGGGAGCCAGCCGGGCCATGGACCTGTCTGCTGGTGAGGGTGGGTGCCCTGGTTCATACACGCAGGGGATGCTTGGGTGCCTCTCCCCAGGCACCTTTTTGGCTTCCCCAACATGGGGCATTCTGTTTTTTTCAGCAGAGCTCCATACATGGCCATGGGTGGGTGCTGCATGGGTCATGCTGCATGGGTGGGTGCTGCATGGGTGGGTGCTGCACGCAGCCCCCTGCACCACCTTCACACAGACATTCAGATGAGTGGTTGATGGGTGGCCATTCATGGTAGCATCTCATTTAAAAACACCCTCTCTCTCCCTTAGTAAGAGCATAGGATGTATATTTTAAAGAAGGCACTTACCCTTCTGAAGTTCAGGTCTATAGGGAGAAAGGTGGTCTGTTAAGTAAATGAGTTTCCCACCATACTTCAAGATTGCTACCTAAACAATGCCTTGCATTGAAGTAGCAAATGAAGATCACAGACTACTACAAATAATACACAAAGAAGTAGTCTGTAATTTATTCCATTTAGGCTTGCATGGGCTTTGCTAAATCAAAATATGCTAAAAGCAGAAAGGAAAGATACATTTTAGTGATAAAAGGCCTCTCCAAGGGGAAAAGACGCTCTCAATCAATTCTGAAGCAGCCCCTTTATCCCAGTTGCAGGGGTTAGTTGATTGGCTTTTTGTTTTTAGTGAAAGCAGTTCTTTATAAATTAAGGGAAAAGATTTTCCACAATTAGATTGAATGAGAAAAATTGGGAGGATTAATTTGTTAAAAATATTCTTTAAAAGTATTTAGCAGGTCAACCCATTTAGGTAAGAGCAAATAAAAATCTGACGCAAGAGAGGGAAGGGATGAAATATTTCAGAAATATTTCTCCACCTCCTACACTTTCTACACCTGAGAATTTCCCCCCTTTTCCTTGTTCAGAAATCAAATTATCCTTAATTGTTGGACTTCATGAGTGGTTCACAAGGAATGCATCCGGCCCTCTTTAAAAAGTGTGTACAGCATCTGATCTACCGGGATCTCATTCAATTCATTTCAGAGGGCTTTTGCTCTGTCACCAATTTTCAGATTTGGGTGCCCAAATATGGATTGCTAAATCCATATTTTGGCACCTAGATATGAGGTCTGATGTTCAGAATTGCTGATTATCCAGCAGCTCCTTGTAACATCTTGTAAAAGCTGCTAGGGACTCAGAACTTTTGGAAATAAAGTAACATATTTAGACACCTAAATAGACACAGAGACCTAATCTTAAGCACTCCGTTCTGAAAATAATGGCCATAGCACTTAAGAAAGCTAACCGATTGATCACCCTGGAGAACAAAGTCTTTCATTCAGGGGCATAGCTAGGTTGGGGTGGGCCATGGTGTAGAATACGGAATGGGCCCTCCACACTCCACAAACGCTGGGCATGGTTTGGGGGCAGAGGCAGGTGATGCAGCTGCACTGGGGCACAGGGGGCCCCAGGCTTGGGCCCACCTGTCCATATTACCTCTGCTTCCGTTTAGTAACAAAACAAGGACACAGGGCATCCAATATATTTCTGACCCTGATCTGAAAGGGCCGGTTTTAGGAAGGAGAGAGGTGTTTTGTTTAATACCAATATCCCTGCTGGTGCTGCCTAGTTCTGATGGTGGGTGTGGTTTGAGCATGGACAAGTGTCTACCCCCGCAGCCATTTTAAAGCTCTAGTATAGAAGATGGAAGTAGGGACAGTTTTTGCTCGGTTACTCATATTACAGAGTATCTTATGCTGTGGATAGGTTCACCAATTTATATGAAATTGCTTGTGGGGTAAGGGGTAGACTGCAAGCCTCAAAGCACTTACTCTGAAATAGTCCCATGGAAATCCGTAAGTGGTTTCTTGAGTAGTACATAATTACAGTACAATCCTGAAGCTGTTGTCTTGGTACTAGCCCCATTGGGGCCGCGATTGCCCCACGCGCGCACGTACACGCAAACCGCATACATCTCTATAGACATTCATTGTGCCGTGTGGATCCCACTTGGGATTGCGGCTATTAAACTGAATGGGACTTAAAACAGCACAAAGGACTAAGACCAAGGATGTTTTTAAATGAGATGCTACCACACATGGCCACCCAGGAGCCACTCATCTGAGCCTGTCTGAAGATGGAGTTTGGGGATGCGTGCTCCCATGAGTCACTCAGCACCCACTCATGGCCATTCATGGTGCACTGCCATCAAATCTGGAGTGCGCTGTGTGGGGCAAGTCAAAAAAGTGCTGGGCAATGGGCATCCCCTGCCCGTATGGACTGGGATGGCCACCCATATTAGCAGAGAGGTCCCCTGATAATGGCATTGTGTGGGCAGGGGACACAGCCTTTGCAAGTCACAGGAACTGGCCACAGACACTAGGAAGCCTGGTTCCCCAGCGCTCACGCCTGGGACATGTCAGTTTCAAAGGTCAGCCCGGTGCACTTTCCCCTCCCCCATATTCCGTGGCAGAGGGAGGGCGTGGCAGCTGCTATGGTAGCCATGCTGGGAGCTACCTGTTATAATCCCTGCCAACGCATACCACCTGAGTGGCTGCTCCGCAGCTGGGCCACTTAGTAGCCACAGACACCTCCCCTCAAGCCTTGCTCATTTAAAATCACCCCAAATGGCTTCAGTCAGACTACTCATGTGAGTAAACGCATCTGAATGGGATGCCAAGTAATTAATCTATTTTCAGTGATTTATATGAACTTTAAATCACATAATTTTTAAATTTAGGCTGTAAAATCTTCTCTGAGAATGGGCATGGTCTTTTAAATGCATGTAAAGCACCATGAACCATTCACAAGAACAGGGACATGTAAATGATTATGATTAATGGCAAGACTGATGAATGGTGGGTCAGGAATCCAGTTGCTTTGGGGGTAATTTTCAAAGCAATCATAACAACCTCCTTTGGGGCCTGCTCTCATGAGCTACTGGTTGCCACTTACAAGGCACTGAGTACTCTGTGTAACCATTACAGATGTCTCAGCACCTTGCAGGATCAATCCCTGTTCAGGCTGTGCTGAATCCGATGCAGAAACCCTGGTTCTCCTCGGACCCAGTTTTGCCTTAGCAGTTGCGTGGGAGGTTCTGAAGTCTTCCCTCTTCCACACATGGTCCAGCCCATTCCCAGACAATATTTATTGTCCAGCGGCAGCCCCTTTAACAGTACTATTTTGTCCACACAAAGAAATGACAAAAGATGAGAGCAGGGCTTTTTAACCAATCCAACTCTGCTCAGCTTTCACCAACACGGTACCCCCACACAGTGACCTGATTCCTTCCTTGAGTTGTGGGCTTTTATTTATTTCCCCTTGAAGGCAGTAGTCCTCTCCCCGCCTCAGTTGACCATTATACTTAAGTCTCCTTTCATAAGCTTCAGGGGAGGCAGGGGGTTAGCAGGCTAAGAGCAGGGGAATGGAGTCCATTAACCCTCTCAGGAAGGCCCGTTTAACCTGCTGCAATAGATCTTACGGTCAAAGCTGCATGAACAAGTGTTTTTTCTTGAATGGCATGAGCCAACCTCATCAGGGGTGCTCTCAACTCACCTTGTGACAGCTTTAGCAGCTGCACTGTATCTCCCATCCGGGTGATTGTAATCTGCGGCCACTCACTCTGCACATTTCACTCTCACTGAAATAGCTCTACGTTTGTTTATGCTGGCTCCTTTTCTTCCTCATGGGATTCAAAAGGTAGGGGGGGGGGGGTGGTCTTTGGATCAAGTTACCTCTTTACAGAGGGTACAAAATTCCAGCCAGGGCTCATTTATGACAATCAGAGGATAAGTTTTAACTAGAGATGCCAGAGGTTAGCCTCAATCTGTCACTGTAGACTGAACTGCATGTCTTTTATCAGCTGACTGGTTTGGGGCTCCCTTTATTTTTCAGTATGCAAGAAGGGAATATGCTACAGAGCAAGCACTAAAGGTTAGAGCTATATACCCTGATCCTTCTGACAGATGGACTCACAGACCCTTATACTCACATGAAGTCCCACTGATTACACGATCAAGAGACCATGGTGTATCATTCATGGACTTAGACAAAAAAATAAAAACAAAATCAAAACACCTCTGGACCTTAGGGAAGTTCAGATCCAGAGTTAAACTGTTCAGGTTAGATCCAGCTCCCCATTCCTGGGGCTTTCAAATCCCTCTTGTCTTTTGGGAAAGGAGATGCTTTCTCGTAGGTAATTGGATGTTCTATAAAATACACATTGCAGGGCAGGAAACCTGCAGTCTGTGTGGAATTGAATGACTACAGGATTAGACTAGCAAACTCTCATCCAGATGTACCAAGCCCTGGGGCAATGTACAGCCATTAAGTGAAAAAGAAAGCCAGAATAGTTCATTAGGTCCCCCCCCCCCCATCCCCAACCTCTCTATTTTCAGTTTGTCCTTCTGTTCCGCTGTGCCCCAGACTGATCACTTGGGCACTGTGAGCAATGCACCCTGACATATACATTATGTCTGTTGCCAGATTTAGCATAGCTGCCGTGCTAGCCTGTTGGGGTGGGCTGGGACATGGGGTTTCTCCGTGCCCTTTGGTGGAATTCAAACTACATTTTCATCTTATGCTTTAGGGTTAATCCATCAGTGATTCAATGTAAAGCATGTCAGATATGAAGTGAGGTTATGCTTGCCTAGATCCCATTTAGGTCTTCTCAGAATCAGGTCAATACTGCTGCTGATACGTGTAAAAACGGATCCCATCCCATCAAAGATGGGAAACAAAACTCAACTGCTTCTTTTTCATATTGAGGAATAAAGCTGTTTTGCTTTTCAGAATCCAAGTTGCAGAATCAGCTAATTAGGTTAGGCATGTGACAATTTAGTTCACAATATGGGCACTTTCCCATGTGACAAAATGTGCTCAATTTGCCTCCGGGAAAATCTCCGGGAGGCAAATCAGGCAGGCACAGGGTTTGTAATGTGGAAAGATTAACCCATGTGTTTTTGGCAGCAATCCTGTGGGGGATTCAGAGCTGCTGCAAAGTCAGAAAATCCGACCATTCATTCTCTACAGGATTGCCACCAAAAATGCACCGATGAACATTTTCACATTATAAATCCCGTGCCTGATTTGCCTCCTGGAGATTTTCCCAGAGGCAAATTGGGCACATTTTATCACAGGGGAAAGTGCCCTAAGAGAAACAGCCAATTCAGAGCCTCCTGAACTGTGTGTTGGACCCCAAGTGGTTTGTCCCATCTGTGGATGGGATCACAATCCCAATTAATATGTGATATACTTCACGTGTCTTTGGTGCTCTATGTCTATGTTCTGTACAGCGCCAGGTACATGACCAGTGCTATATAAATGTTTATAATAATAATAATAATAATAATAATCTGGGTTCATGGGACTATATTTAAGTCTCAAAAGGAGGTCATACAGGCAAAGGTTTGCGGAACTACTTCTTCAGTCTTTCCACTGGCACATTGGGCAGTCTGCTTTCACCACCAGGTTTGGTCCCGGATTATTATTACTGCCCAGGAGGTACCTACTGCATCCTCAGAATCTTCTGTCACTGCCTTCTGCCAATTTTTCATTGCCCTTCCCATTTTCTCTTCTGTTCCCCAGTTCAGATTCCAACCTCCATAATAAGGTATGTGTGCTTCAGCCACCAAAGCCACCTTCTTGAGTGATATTTTCCATCAAATCCTGTCCTGGCAGCTTCCGTATGCTTGCATTTGTTATTTGATCCTTCCATGAAATATACAGTATCTTCCTCAACCAGCTGCCACGATTTTAGTTTTAAATTTGTATTGCTATTCTCAGCTTTTCCAAGTTGAGAACAATAAGGATTTTGAAAGATGGTCCTAAAGATGCATTATGTAGCCTTCTTGGCCACAATCCATTTACTCTGGAGTAGTCCCATTGAAGCTCTGCAGTAAGAGGTTTGTGGCTAGCTGCCCTTATCTTTAGCTAGCAGTCTTGTCTTATTGCCACTTGAATCAATGGTAAAGTTCTCTTTATTTCAGCAGTGCAGGATCATACCCTAAGAGTAATCATGTCTGATCACGCTAAAACTAGCACAAATTATTAACCTCAGAAATTTGAGCCATGTCATCCTTTCCACTAAGGTTAATGAGAGATGCAAGTGCACAAAGACAGGATAATTAGGCTCCTTGTTGGCAGGTTCAGTTGAGTGACTGAACTTTACCATGGAGACTGAACAGCTCTGACCCCTCCAGCTCTGAGGGTGATTTCAGATGTTACGTTGTCTGAAATCACCTCAGTCAACCACAGGGGGAGGGGGGTGAACGGAGGTGAACGTCTGTTTGCGCGCATCCAGATGTTCACCTGTCAACCACCCCCCGTGGTGAACCTAACCACGCTTTGTTCTCCCGCACCACGGCGGCGAATGAAGCGTGGTTAGGGGGAATCCAGAACGCAGTGAATGAAAAGTAACATATGTTACCTTACCTCCACCACGTTCCGGAGTCCTGGCGGCGGGCAGTGGCAGCGGCCAGATAGGCCGCTGCAGCTGCCTGTCTTGGGGAGGGAGNGCAGGGGGCGGGGCCATGCGGTCACACTCTGCATCACACAGCTCCGCCCCCTCCGGGAGGGGGGGTTGCCCAACAGACGTGACGGGTGGCAGCACTGACCCTGGGCTGTGGTTCGGCGGTCCCCATGGCCGGGGGCAAAGGGGCAAACGTCTGTTGGTGCACCCCTTCACCCCGCCCGTGGTCCGAACCACCCCACAGTCCGGGGTCAAGGCCGTAATGTCTGAAATCACCCTGAGTCTCCTGAGCATAAGTGGAGCCACTTACTCTGGCACCCCTTACGCTATGCCAATTTTGTATCTAAACACACAACTCCAGACTTCAGGGCTTTTGAGTAAGTCAGTCACTTCTACATGCAGTTGTTTCCGATTTTAAAACCTTCACACGTTTGACTCAGGAGAGGTTCATTTTAATATATATATATATATTAAATCCAGGATTCAAAGCACATGTGATAGGTGAAAGAATACACCAACCACTTAGGGCTCATTTATCCAACCCTCTTTTAAAGTGGGGAGTGGCAGAAACCCACATTCTGAGGGTTTGAATGAGCCATTGAAATGCAGGGAAATCAGCAGCTGTGTGAATGCATGACTATGAGATCGACTAACACAGATTAAGGCACAAGTGGTGAGTTTACAAGGAGAAAGGTTGTTGTGAGCATGTGTGTTTAGTTATATAACCGGGGGGGGGGACATGTAAGTAGCAGTAGTAGTTATGTATCTCCAATATCCAGATACCACAGGAGACAAGTTATTTGTTCATATATGAGAGGTATTTAAATATACAGGGCAAGAAAGGTGTTCAGCATGAGAGTAACTTTGGGCTAAAATTTGTGGAGATGCTGACCCACATAAGCTTCACCCCATATCTAGAATTGATTGTGTGTGGGGGTGTGGGAGGGATTTGCAGGGGACATGTTCACTGCTATAACTACTTCCATGCTCAGCACTAATCATCTGTTGAGTGCTTCTCTATTCTGGACATCTTTTTATGTCCCTTTATGTCTAGGACACAGTTCATATCAGGAAATGCAAATGGAACTGGGTATAATTAGCAAAGAGAAAAGAAAATGAAGGTGGAGCATGTTGACAGTCTTCAAATATCTAAGAGAATGCCATTAAAAAGGTGGAAGACATTTGTTCTGCTTTGCCACCAGGGATAGCACAAATAGTAGTAGTGGTTTTTAAAATTGTGGGAAGGTAGGTTTGGCTAAGTACTAGGAAAAATGTCCTGACTGTTAGAACTGTTCAGCAGTGGAGTGAGCTGCCTAGGGGGGGTTGTGGAATCTCTTTCCCTGGAGGTTTGCAAGAGAAGCCCGGACAGGCATCTACCAGAGGTGCTTTAGGCCGAGGGTATCCTGCATCAGGACAGGGTGTTGAAGCTAGGGTGGCCAGATATGCAAATTTTAGAGGACACTTAAGAGAAAATACAGTTTTCAGGGCTGCATTGATGCCAAGATATGCAAATTTTAGAGGACATGTGAAATACAGGTTGCAGGGCTGCACTGGCCCCAATGCAGCCCTGCAAACTGTATTTCTCATAAGTGTCCTCTAAAATTTGCATATATTGCCACCTTAGTTGGAGCAAATGGTGATGTTGAGATTCAGCTCTCCAGTTCCAGCTCTATGATTTTTTTAAGGTAGTACGGGACATAAAACATATTGATAATAGAGAAGGATCTGGATTAGAGAGGTCTGGATCACAAAGGTGTAACTGTAATTATTAGGGATGAAAGCATTAAATCAGGCAGATTGCCCAATTAATGCAAGGATCACAGATTAAAACAGAGTCAATAAAAAAACAAACACAACAAGAAAAAAACCCTTAAAAAGCCACAAAGTTTTTAGATACTATTTTTTTAAAAAGCGAAAAAGAACCAAATGTTTCAAAAATCTAGGTTTTTTTAAATCAAAAAGTCATGAATTGTGTAATGTAAAGCTGTTCTCAGGTTCTGTAGTATTTTTGTACTTAATTGAACAATTAATCACTTTAAAACAATGCCGTTAATCAACCCAAACTTTTATTTGACTGACAGCCCAAAGAGAGGACTTGCAAAAGAGCCATCCCAAACAGGTATACCTGATACATTTCTAGTTCCCAAATTGACGCGACAATGTGGGATACCAAGCAGCACCCTACTGCAACCCGATTTGGGTACCCGATGTCTCAAAATGTCGACATCCGTACCATAATGTCAACTTCTGGTACCGATTTTTTTATTTTCCAACCTGATATACCAATTGGTAATCTGAAAATGCATTACCCATCGGTACTAAATTAAGTACTGGTTTCTGCTCTAGGATTAGCTCTTTTGGATGTGCTGGACTGAAAGGACAACCCCCACCATAAAGCTGCAGTGGGAACAAAGGTTTTACTAAGAGGGCAACCTTGTGGTGGGGAGAGTTAAGATTTGGAAACTGTTCTCGGTTTCCACACTGACTAGTCTTTTTATCCCAGTCACTCTGATCTCATGGATGTTCCATTTTTTTAACTCCCATTGCGAGACTGCATGTGCACTTGCTGCACATTCAGGCTGAGGTGTTGGAAAATGTTTGTACTCAACCCTCTGAAAGGTTCCTGGATTGGCCAAGATAATTTTGGTTTTGAGTGCTGGCTTCTGAACAGCTGCTTCATTCCTCCAACAAGGGGAGCAACTGAACTGTGAGATGGGCAAATGTCGTATGTCCATCTGCATATCCCACACGGTAATCCTTAGTCCTGTAATACCAATTAATCAACAACAAGCAAATCTTAAAGGAGGAGTTACCCTTCTGTTTTGGTTGGTATGAGCTGCCAGAATGTCATTCACTCAGAAAATAAATTCTTTGATAATACCAATTTGAACAAATCCAATTGGGAGGTTTGAGAGATAGGAAAATTAACTTCCTTGAAAAAATAAGAAAAACCTTTAGGGATTTATTTTTCAGACGGATTGTTCCATCAGCATCCTGGTTCACACTGTCTACTTTAGTTTTTTGGTTTTTTAAAAAAATAATTCTATTAAACAAAATTTGTAATTCCTTTTCTGTTTCTTATCATGCCATTTATTTCCTACGCCTCTGTGCATTGTCTGTGTACATAGCCTGTATCAATATGCAATTGCAATAAATCATAGTTAAAAATCTGATCAATATTAAGTGACACTTCATACAAATGGAGTGTTGTTATTATTCTAAACGTGGGTGGTCTTTTTCTGTGACTCAAAACACAGGCACTACAGTTCTGTGACGTGCCAAAATCTTCCCATGAAAGAGGGAGTACTTCTGTCCAGTGCTGTAGCTAGGCTTAATAGGTCCCCCGGGCAAGTCAAATTTCTGGAAAGGGGACAGGGGGAGGCTGAGGTACAGTGGGACAGTGAGACACAAGGAGCATTGGAGTAGGGAGGAAAGTAAGGCACCAGAGCAGACCAGAACTTGAGGAGCATTGGCATAGGGGAGGCAAAAGGGTAGGGAGAGATGTGAAGTGCTGGGGTTAAGTGGCAACTGCTGACAGAAATGGCATCAGTTCCTGGCTCACAGGCAGAGATGATAACGGAGGACATTTTAATGTCCTGATGGGGCTGACCCTACTAGCCTCTCCTGAGAGCCTGGACCCTGGGGCAGTGGCCCCACTTGCCCCACCAATAGCTGTGCTCCTCCCTTCATCTGCGGTCAATGGGAATCTAGAGTGCTGACAAGATCACCAGGGTTCCTAGTTTTCTCTGCCCAAAAATTGGAAATGCTCTAGAAAAAAAATCCTCAATTCCCTGATTAAAAAAACCCCAATCTGCATTTTTTGGCTGTTAAAATTAGAAAATGTTTATTGCAAATTATTCATTTTTTTGTGATAATTTGATGCACTGGTTGCCACTGCTATTCAAATGACAAAATAAAACAATATCCAACACACACCATCCAGCCCTGGCATGGCGCCCCAAGTCTCTCCATACAGGTGGAGGGGTCTGTGTGTGCGTGCCAGTCCAACTCCCTTCTCCCTGCCAGTCCCGGCACAGACCCCAACAGACCTCTGCCTCACCAAAGCCAGATACAGCTGTGTTCTCACACCAAACATCTTCTCTCGGATGCAGGCACACACCAGAACCTCCATAGGGTTTCCACCTTCTTCAAATTTCCACTGGTGCCACAGCCACCGGTGAGTTTTTGCAGGCAGAAATTCTTGGGAAAAACCTAGAATTCTGCATTTTTCTCTGATAAAACAGGAATTCTGTATTTTTCTCTGGTTTTCCATGCTAAACGGAAAACTAGGAACCCTGCTGATCAGTCAGGAACAAAAAAAACCCCAGAGCTCTTTGAAAGAGATTTGGCAGGATGTTTCCTTCCCGAGAGACAAACTGTCAACACGCAGGGAGATCTGAGTGGGGTCTAGCCTTAGGCAAGGTCTGATGGGAACTGTACACTATCTCTAAAGACTGGGAGTATGGGGGTGACATGTCCTTAAACACATCTCCCAGCATTGTGAATGGCCAAAGAGGGACATAAGCCCTGCCCCCTCTCCCAGAAATGCACACTTGCACATGTGCACTCACATATATGCCCACACACCCAGTCTAGTGGTTCCCCTACCTGTTGAGAAGCAGCTTGAAAAGAAGCACCAAAGATTCAGTCAGTCATGGGAATTTAACTAACCTCACATTTCAAGGGTGGTTTGTCCTACAGAGGGCTGATAAACATAATTTTTGTCATAGTAGTTTTTACTTAATTTCTCAGTAGCTGTGTGAGGAAAAAAAATGAAAAGTCATGGGAAGCTTGCCAATTATAGTAGTTTTCACTTCATCAACATACTCAAGAGCTTTTAAATAGAAAAAGCATCTATTTTTAAATGAATGATCAAATACTAATTTCTCTACAACAATATGAAGATGGCTGCTTTTAACAAGGTTAACTTGTGGTGCAGACAATCTTGTGATTCCCACAATTTTGAAAGAGCATATTGTACATGGCCAGATTCAGAATGTCATCCTTGATCTCAACTCTGCCATCGGGTACTTTCAGACATGACGCTAGCCACCCTTTAACCACCCTGGGTGGTTATTTATGCATGTTGCAGGGCTGCATAGGGCACCAATAGAGCCCTGCAACATGCATAAATAACCACCCAGGGTGGTTAAAGGGTGGTTAGCATCATGTCTGAAAGTACCCATCTTGCGAGGCATTTTCGTAGGAAGACAATGTTCTCTCATAGGATTAATCCTCCACCTTTAAAATCACTTTTGAGTCTTATTGTCCACTTCAGTGGTAGAGGCTTGCATCCAAGTCTGTACAATTAACAGACTCAGATAGATTTCTCAAAGTCACCACAGCAAAGTTTGAAGCTCAAGAAAATTCATAGACTTCACCGACCAGCCTGGCATCCATGACAAAGGGTGTTTTTACATGAAACAGGAGGGTGGGGAAGGGGTGTGTGTGTGTCTGCGACTGTCGTGTCGGGGAAGGTGTGTGGGTGCCGTGCACCGGAGAGCGCTTCACATGAGCGGCCCCACACACAGCTGCCCTGCCCACGCACTGCCCACCCCATCCATGCATGGGGCACTCTGGCTTTTTGCTGAAAGCACCGTGGGGCAGGGGCAGAGATATGTGAGCGATGGGTGGGTTTGGGAGCATGCACTGCCCCCACCCCTTCAGCATTCAGAAGAAATGGGCCCCATGCAGGGACAGGCAGTCCTTGAGTGGGGTTGTCTCATTTTAAAACACTCACAATGGTAGCTCTAGACATAAGGCCTAATATCTAGTGATGTAAAATAGAACGTTTCCATTTAATTCAATAAAGAGTTATGGAGCAATCCATTGCCAAGGAAAAACAGGGGTGCTTATACTGGCGATCTCCATGTACTATAATTCTTAGATGCATAATCCTTATGCAGCCTGATGACTGCTAAGATCAATAGTAGATTCTCAGTTCTATTCAACAGACTGGAATAGACGCAAAGAAATGCTCTAATTCTCCAGGACCGCCAACTCAACAATTTCCTGAGCATCGTCCATCACACAAATTTGGTTAGAAAAGCAACATTAAAAATGCTCACAGCACTCCCTTGTATTGAGAACAATTTTGACTCAGATAATGTTACTTTTTACTATCATTTAATCCTAGCATCTAAAATAAATGTAAAACAGAAGATTCACAGTTTCACTAAAAATGAATATACAGTAGATAGAGGGAGGGGATGCTATCATATTCACTTTTTCTATAAGTGAAAAGTGAGAGGTTCCCCCACCTCATAAATACAATTATTTTAACATGTTGAAAAATGCCAGTTAATTAAACAAAACAATAAAGCAAAATATATAATGCATAAGCTATGTTAAAGTGTTTCAGGAGCATACATAATCAGCAAAAATGGGAAGCCATTGACTTAAAGGATGTTACTATGCTGCGGCTTACTAGGAGTCAAAGACCCTTTTCAAATGGCCCATGGTAGGTGGAGGTGGGTGTGCGCCCATGGGAATGGCATAGGCAATGCAACCGGCATTGGAGCCTGTTGCTCCATGCATGGGTGACGGGTGGAGCGTGGGAGCACGCACCCCCACCCACTGCGGGTGCCGTTCCTACAGGCACCCACCCATTCCTCCAGCACCGTGGGTGGCATTCACCTGGGCGCCCCCCCCCCCCGCACATGTGTGCAGTGGAGTGGGGGGTGCCAGTGTGAAAAGGCCCTTAGTTTATTGGGTATGAGTTCAAGACAGTCATACTTCATTGATCTGAAATTTACAATGAATAAAAATGCAACTTTTCATAGTAGACAAATGGAAAATATATTTTTAAAAGATTTACATTTTAAAACCAGACTGTTGATGTAGTGTCAAATCAGTAAAGAAAGTGGGTTTTGATTTTTCTTTACTGGAATTTTCAAATAAGCCTAAAGCCATAGGTACCACAACAATCTTATTGCAATTCAGTGAAAGTTGGACACCTAACTTCCTTTGCCATCTCTGAATAGTCTAGCCTACTATTACATTTGCCTCTCAAAGCACAAGGAAGTTGAATTGGGAGCTGCAACATCAAAAAGTCTTTTAATCTCTTTGTCTGTAAAATATATATTTGATATAAAATATGCTAGCAGTGGGGCATGAATCAGTAAATTACTATATTAAGATTAGCCAATTTCAGGGTTTCATCCAGTTCAAATATACTTACATTATTAGTGTACTTCAGCCCTGCAACTAAGTCTACTTTAATTCAGCTTACTTTCACGACGGCAACTGTATAACATGCAAACAGAATCTACTTGATGTCTGCTGTCCGTTTAAATATAATTGTTGTCCATTAAAAGAGAATATGACCACAAATTGTATACACCCTTCACAATATGCACTGCATTCAGAGAAGATAATAACTGATGGATCTTGAGTGAGAGGCCACTCCCACAAATTCACACGATTCAAGCTGGCATGGATAGTGCTTGTGCAAGGTTTCTCTTAACAACAAATGCTTGTCAAAAGCAGCAACCCTGTTACTGGATAGGTATTTTTAAATATTTGAAAGGCTACTATAAAAAAGATGGAGAGCAGTTGTTCTACAAGGCCAGAAGGCAGATATAGGTTAAATATTACAAGCCACTTCCTTCCAGAGAAATAGAATGAATTGCCTAGGGAAGGTGTGGATTCTCCTGCGTTTTTAAGAAAAGGTAGGATAAACTGTCAGGAATGTTACAATGAATCCTCAGTTACATGAGTTTGGATTAGATGACCCTGGAGATCTGCTCTAGCTCTATGATTCTGTCCTTCTTCAGAAATGAGCCTGTATAGCCGGCCAGGGTTGTATCCAGCTTCTTCAATGAGTCAGAAGCTCTCTAGCTTTTGAGTGAATTTGCAGGCATAGACTGTGTAAAACAAGAGGATAGTCCACACCAGAGGGGTGTTTAGTAGCTGTTTGCTGCCTATTTTATTAGGTGCCTGCCAGATGTTAGCTGCCACCTGCCACGTGGTCACCACACACCCACCACTCATGGCATACGCTAGGGAGTGTGTGGGCCCACTGTGCAGGTGAATCCAGGCTAATGTGCACCCACATGGCCTTGTCCTGTCAATTAGGTTGCATGCAGCCTCCTCATGTCCAGGCCTGCTAGCACCATAGAGTCACAAATGAAAAATCTACAGTGTTCTGAACAGCAACTGCTTCCTGCCCCTCTTTCTGCTCTCACTCGCATTCTCACTGGCACCTTAAAAGCCCAATGTGTGCCAAGTTCAAATATGCATTGTCCCAGCTCATCCTGGTTTACAGTGCAGCCCAGGCCAGGGCAGGTCACCTCTGGTGGGGGCAGTGGGTGGTCAGGCATCCTTGCCGTGGGTAGAGCTGTCTGAACAACACAGATCCATACCAGAATTGCCCGGGTGAGTGAGGTCCGAGTCTGGGATCTGCCTTCCTAACCTCTCCCTAGGTGCTGGCACAGGCAGGGGATGAGGGGACAGGCCCGGTCACCTCGCACCCTCCTTCTCCTGCCTGAGCCCCATTCTTCCCCAGTGAAGACTCCAGCCTGGCTGATCCCTACCTGCGCCAGAGCTGCTAGAAGCCAATCTGCTCCGGCTCCAACCGCTCCTGCACCCCACATGGAAGCTGTGACAGCTAGCGGAAATCCCTTCATGCCCATCTCTGACCTGGAGCCAGCAACGTTCATAAAGGAGGTGGAGGAGAACAGCAAGTTAATGCACCAAAAGGGGGTGGGGCTACATTTGCATACCTTCATGATAAAGGCTTCAGTTTATTGCTATCCAATTATGTGGGCTTTTTTCTTTACTGCATTCATAGGTGACCAGGAGCATGCTGGCAAGTAGCAGGATACTCCCTAGGACACAACAGCAACAGATGTGGAGAGTGTGCATGGGAAGTAGAGGAGAAAGGCACCATGGCAGCACAGTGGAATGGTGAGGAGGGAGAGGCACTATTCCTGTTTGGCTAGGAAAGGCGGCCGTTAGATCAGGTGGGAAGGGTGGGCAGGGGCTCGAGAGGAGACTGGGTGGGCTGGGGGAGGGTGCAACGCTGAGTGCAAGGCTCAAGCCGCTCTGGCTGCCACTAGCACAGAACTGACCCAAATGGGCATCTGGGTCCTCTCCCAGCCGCATGAGCAAACAGGGGATGCTCAGGAACTGGCCTTGCCCAGCTCAGCAGTTGGAGCGCCCAGGGATTTTCTCTGCTCCTGGACCGCTGGCTGCAAAGCCCAGAGGAGACACCAAGCCCCAGCTGGGGTACTGTGCTCTGCATAGGCATCTCTGCCAGGTCCTTCTGCTGGCTCCTGGGGCTGCGGGGCACTGTGAGCAGCCCAGCTATTTAGTCTCCAGCAAAAATCCTTGCACCAGCCCTGCCACCCATATATCACCGGCAGAAACCGGGTGGTGACAACATGCAAAGACGGATTGCTTTCTGAATTTTTACTTTTGCTTTTTTATGCACAGAGCTGTTTTTATGTGCATGTATTTATATATGTTTTTATATTTATAGTTTTAACCATTTTTGATATGGATGTTTTATTATTGATATATTTTACCTTTTGGACGCCACCCCAAGTCACCATTGGCAAGAGGGGCAGGGTAGAAATGTTAATATAATATAAATAAATATAAATAAATGTTCACTGTTAGGTGCTCAACAGAGTATGCAATTTGCTCCATAAACTAAGCATTGTGTGCATAACAAACGTTAAATTCCAGGCGCCAACTGTTGCCGGAAATGCATGCCTGGGTATTGATTGCATTGTCTAGCTGCTGGGGTAACACCCAACTCCCAAAGGATGTTCATGTTAGGGAATTAACTATTTGTCCCCAACACATACACTGCCCCAAGCCTGAGAGTTCAAGCCCATAAGGCAACAAACCTGGTTCCAGCCTACACCACCAAAGATCTTGTTCAGTTCTTCCTAGGCTTAACAAAGAAAGTCCACACCTGGGTGCACTGTTCCTGCAATGAGGAGTCTGCTGTGGTCACCAGAACCTTTCTCCAGACTTCCTGAGCTGGGGCTCTTTTAGCCCTGGAGCTGCTTCTCCAGTCCTGGGTAGACAAGCCCAGCTCTTCTCCTGTCAGTAGCCCCCCTTCAAATGGAAGCAAACTTCAGTATAAAACACCTGTCCCAGCTCCACAGCTGCAGCCATTAGCCTTTCCTCAGGCTAGCTTACTGTCTCTCTTAAAGGGCCCACAGTCCCTTTCTGCTGTTCCAGTCTAAAAGCAATTAGTACTAAATAGCCATTAGTAAAAGACTGGTAGGGACTATATTTCCTTGAGTTAATGGGGCATCTTCAGCTCATTAACAGTCCAGGGAACATGCACCATCTTGTCTTTTGTATCACAAGCTCCGTCTTTACAACTGTATGCTAGCTGTCAGTAAGCGGTGTTTGTACTGTGATCAGCTAAATTTTCAACTAATACAGATCGAATAAACTCAGCATTCTGTGTATAGCAAAAGGTTACTTCCAGCTGCAAAGTTCTGACAGGTACAAACCTCCATGGGAGGGCAGGGATAATAGGTGCTGGACTGCCTCCCGGGTGAGAATAGCTCAGAAGAAAGAAACAGCTGGGTGGCTTCTTCCCATAGTTCACTGCAGCTGCGTGTCATGGGATACTGGGAGAGATGAGCCGAGCACAGTGTCTGCCCATGTAATAGGTTTGTTGCACTAAACAAACTGCACCCCTGCTGAGGGGAGGAGGTACAGGCATAGGGGACCAGGGGTGTGATGTGGTGCCACAGACACCCAGGGAGAGGTTGGGCATGTACAGGCATGGAGTAAAGGGGTTGTGCCATGCCCCCCCCCCCAGTGAGAGGGGGTATAGGGCAACAGGGAATTTGGGGTGGGGTGCCAAAGTCCCCCAGTGAGAGGGGGCACAGGAAAGAGTTTTATTCATGTGGGACAGGAAATGGGGGTGCCTGGGAAAGAGAAGACTAATTTTAATTCAGTTTTTTTAAACTTTGTGTAATGTTTAATTTGGTCTTTTTTTATTTCTTTTGTAATTTTTTGTGATTAATTAAAAAAAATGTGTAGCCACTCTGAGTCTTTTGGAAGAAGAGTGGGATATAAATCTAAATGAATAATTATAATAAACCTGTGAGTGGGAGCTGCCTGCACACATGAATACACGCAGGGGGCTGCCTGTTTATTAGCTCTATATGCTAAAATATGTGAGTGGGATGTGTCGGGGGCTGCACGGACCAAACACAGAGTCCTGTGGACTATCGTCTCATTTGAAAACACCCAATATTGCACTCACGCCCACTATCCCGCTTGGCAAACGAAGAGGCACCTAGTGGAACTCAAGTGTGCCAACTTGGCATCCCAGAGAGCTCAGTGCTAAGACACAAACTGTTGTTACATCCTTTCTTCCATCTGTTTTTAATCTCCTCCTACTCTACCAAGCCCCTCAGTTCTGACAGAATTCATATTTCAGCCTTTCAAAATGTCAAGCATATCAACCACGTGAGGCTTATCACCAGCACAGAGCTCACACTATCCTTCTGCCTTCTTCCACCAAGAGGAGTTAATGGTCTGGAATCTCCATGTCTGATCAAAGGGACTATTTACAAGGAGTTCCTCCAACAAAAGGAAAGGGACATCTGTACAGGTCTGATATGGACCCTAGACCACTACCCCTGGAGAGAATCCATTTCACATGAATCTGGGGTGGAACTTCCAGAGATTTCTTTTTATTTCTGCATATTTTTTTTAGCCCTGCTAGGGTTAGGGAAACATCTATAATTAATGACCATCTGCAGGTACAGATAGCCTAAGGAGACAAACAAGCATCTATTTTCTTGCTTTGTCTCCAGATGAACGAAGAAAGTGGAAATACTCCAGGCCCTTCTGGATTACAGGTGAGGTTTGCCAAGTAGATCGTAAAGTCTGAAAGCAATGAGAAATGGGAACAAGCAGAAAATAATTCATGTCTTTTAAGCTTGACTTGAGAGGGGATCACTGGATACAACTCCTGGGATCAAGCTGAAAGCATTTCTGTTGAGATGTTGGGTGGTGGCTGTAGGGGTGAGGGCTTCTTTTTGGATTGCAGTAGCCTGCTTTCCTTCTACCCAATAGGTTACCATGTCTCCTTTCCCCTATGGAGAAAAACAAAGCAAGATGGAAAGAACCCTTTATCTCTGAGCGACTGTCACTGATTTTCAGTAAGGACATACCAGCACTTCAAGTACAAGAGAGCAAAGGGGAATTGGTTTGCCCTCTGCTTTCAGTTGATGCTGCTGTAACATGATTACAATTTATAGCTCGGTTTTGGCCCTAGCTGTGTTTTAAACATGCCCTGCTACTGGGCCAATGGCCTTCGGAAAAGGCTTTTCAATGGCTGCATCGGGGCTTGAGCTGCGTTAGAAGACAATGTTAAAATTGGGCGTTATCCAGTCTACAAACTGTAAAAGTGATATAACCGAGTCTCCAATCTAACCGTATTTCTAGCTTTGAAATGTGGACTTTTTAAAAAATCAAACAAAACAAGCCATTTCTCAAACAGTATTGTAACAACTGGAAGCTCCTCAATGGCGCAGTCACAAAACACAAGAACATGGGGTAAGCAATAAGCATGTCTTCCCCATATCTTCCCTTGTGGGTCAGGCTTGTTTTGCACAAGTTTGCCAGTGAGACAAAACTATTCACATAACACTGGGTGTTAACAAATGAGGTGATATCCCTTTGCAGTCTGTGTTCAGTCTGCGCAACCCCCACTCAGCCCCTGTTCACGTGTTTAGCATGTCCAACATAATAAATGGGAAGCCCCCTACATGTATTTTATGTGCTTGTGAGCAGCCGCCACTTGTGGTGTGAGTGAGAGTGGAGAGAGAGGCAGTAAGTGGTAGCTTTTCAGATGCTCTAGGATTTCCGCCCACAACTCTATGGTGCTGGTGGACCTTTTCATGTGGAGGCACAGCACGCAACCTAATTGATGGGACGCAGACACAAGGGTTCACATTAGCCTACATATGCCTGCATGGCAGGCTCCAAATTCTCCAAGACCCCACAGTGGGTGAAAACAGACATGACGCTAACCACCCTTTAACCACCCTTGGTGGTCATTTATGCATGTTTCAGGGCTGCATAGGGCACCAATACAGCCCCGCAACATGCATAAATAACCACCAAGGGTGGTTAAAGGGTGGTTAGCGTCATGTCTGTTTTCACCCAGTGAGTGAGAGCTGTGGATACAGTGGGTGGAGGCCATGTGGCTGGTGGGGGCGAACACCTAATAAAGAAGCTGGTGGACATCCACCTAGTGTGGGCTAATGTCTCACTTGTTAACACCCACTCAGATGCCTGCGAGAAGGCAGCACAGGTCATGCTCAGTGTGCTTTGCCCTGTGTTTAGGATGTTTTGTGAATAAGCCTGAAGTAGCAAGCAGTCGAGTAGCAAAGGTTTTACACATGCATGTGACTGGGCAGTGAATACACAGTGATAAGCTCCTCTTGTAGGCCCCCACATACTTGCATCACTGTGTGACATCCCAGGGTGCATTGTTCCCGATCCTGAGTGGAAGGCAATATAGAACATCCCTGCCTGGACCTTTCCTTTCCATGTTTTCACTATGGGTGAAAATAAACATAACACTGGCCTGCTATGGCCCAGGGACTCACTCAGACATCTATTTCCAGGCTGCCAGATGTTGACCTGATGCTACTCCAGCCTAGGTCACTGGCTGACCTGGAATGAGTCCTCCTGATGATCCCATGTGTTCAGGCCAGGCCAAGAGCTGCTCAGGCAGGCCATAGCTGGCCAGCGTGTCAGTTTTCTGCACCATCCCTGCCAGGTATTTGGGGCTGCCATGGCCAGTCCCACTTTACCCCGCTTTAACCCACGGTCCACCATGACACTAGTTCCCGGGCACCATATGTTGCTATAGAATTGATCCCGGCCGAGTTGGTGGCTAGTGTGGGCTGTGACTCGGGAAAGTCTCCAAGTCACAGCACGTGCTAGCCACCAACACGGCTGGGATCCGGTCGCTCGACTGGGTGTAAAGCAAGCTATCTGTTACTGGGGTAGGGGAAGGGGTGCACACACACTCACACTGCCACAGGGTATCGAGGTCAGAGCAGGGAGCGACCGGTTGTAGAATGCCTGTCAGGATAGTATTTGGGCTCTCACCTCTAATTAAAGAGAACGAGCCCCTATCATCATAGGGCGCTGCTGACCACGAACCTAAGGCTGCCCCACACTCGCCGCACACTCGCTCGTGTTGAAACGCACGAAGAGGGGGGAAGAGTGGAGTTGTTCACCCTGGGGGGTGTAGGGTCCCAGGAGGGGGGAAGGGACATGGGACGCAGGGCACTCACCTCCGAGGAACAGGACACCAAACAGGGGGAACGGAAGGGCACTCGCTTTTACTCACACTGACTCACGCACTCACGTATTCCAGGGGGGTTCAACGAAAGTCCACACGCACGGGCAATTTCAGACACAAGGGTTGCTTGCAGCTCACGCTCACACTGCACACAAAGGGCCGGTCTCTGTGAATCACCAGCGCCGTTCCTCAGGTGGCGCTGGTTCTTATTGCCCAAGCCCCACCCTTGTACGAGCCCGCAGCCTCTCTGAGCGGCGCTGCGGGGGCGGGGGAATTGCCACAAGCTGTTTCCCTGGTGGGGGCGTGGTCTCTGCTCGGCGTTCCATCGCCGTTACCACAGGCAGTTGTGGGGGCGTTCCCTGCGGGGCCGGGGCCCGCCCTCCCTGACTACTCACTCCTGGGGGCATGGCTACAGCTCTAGGCCCCGCCGCTGTTGTTTGCAGGGGCCGTGGGACTGCTTCCGGCGGCACCAGGGAACGTCCTGCCTGTCGGCTTCTGACTGGGGGGGTGTCGTCAGGGCGAGGCCCTATTGCTGCTATTGGAGGGGGACCCGAGGGAGCTTTTTGCCTCTGTGGGCTGCAAGGTTGGTTTGGGGATTGTGGGGGCAACTTCGGGGGCCTGCGTCCTTGCCTCCCCCATATGCTACGTGTGCTCCTGACAGTACCCCCCCCTCGAGGTCGCCGGATCCCATGCCGAAGGGGCCCCGGTTTCTGGGGATGGCATAGATGAAAGGTACAAAGCAGTCTGGGAGCCAACACATTGGAAGCGGGCTCCCAGGAATGGTAGTCGGGGCCGTAGCCCACCCAATCTATCAAATAGTACAACCGTCCCCGCCACAGCTTGGCGTCAAGGATTGCCTGTACTTCAAACTCAGGGCCGGCGACGGACCATTCCGTGGGGCCAGGGGGAGCAACGCCCATTTGGACCTGTGCGGGATCAGCCTTTCTTAACATCGACACGTGGAACATGGGGTGGAGGCGAATATGAGGGGGGAATTGTACCTTATAGGTTACTTCATTGAGTTGTTGAGTAATCGGGAACGGCCCGATGTAACGGGCGTCTAGTTTTGCCGATGGACAAGCGGATGGGTAGTGGCGTCGATCGACCCATACCAAATCCCCTGGGCGTAGAGGGGTCTCCTGATGGCGGTGTTTGTCACTTTGAGTTTTATAACATTGCCGGGCTTGGTGCAAAACTTGATGGGCTATAGTTTGAGCTTCATGGATGTGCTGGACGAGGGCCCCTGCGGCGGGTACCTCAATCCCCGAGGTGTCACATATTCCCAGCTGAGGGTGGAACCCGTAGGTCACAAAGAAGGGTGACGTGCCAAGAGAGGCATTGGGGGCATTGCTGTAGGTGAATTCGGCCAGGGGGAGCCACGTATACCAGTCATCTTGGAGATAGTTCGTATAGCAGCGGAGGTATTGTTCCATATTCTGGTTCACACGCTCCACCTGGCCATTTGCTTGGGGGTGGTATGCTGTGGTGGGTTTTAGCGTCACTTGAAGGGATTGGAACAGGGCCTTCCAGAATCGCGCCGTAAACTGTGTTCCCCGGTCGCTAAATATTTCGCGGGGCCATCCATGCAGTTTGAATACATGGCGGATACAGAGTAGTGCGGTACGTTTAGCCGAAGGCAAGCCCTTGCATGCGATGAAGTGTGCTAGTTTTGTAAGATGATCGACTACTACCAAGACTGTAGTATATTGGCGTGATGGGGGGAGTTCGACCACAAAGTTGAGTCCTATGCGCTGCCATGGTCCCAAGGGTAACGGGAGGACTTGGAGGACACGACGGGGCACGACGGGGCACCTTGGTCCGCGCACAAGTAGCGCAGGCCGCAACGTGCTGTTGCACGTCATGGTGTAGAGATGGCCACCAAAAGGAGCGCATGATTAATTGTTGGGTTCATTCTATTCCTGGGTGTCCGGCCATAGGGGCTTCATGGTGCGCCCAGAGGACTTGGGCCCGGCACGATGGGGGTACAACGATACGCCCCTGATGTCTCTGAAGTCCATCCGCGGTGTCTGGCAGGAGTTGTGCCGTGGGGGTTAATTCCTGATGAGTAGCTTCTCGCAGGGCTTCAGACAATAAATATGTTGCCAAAAAGGTTTTAGATTCTAAAATAGGTTCAGAAGGTAGTGCGTCACTAGGCTGGTCGTCTAGATAACGGGACAGAGCATCTGCCAGAACTTGTAATTTGCCTGGCCGATAACGGATACGAAAATTAAAACGGGCAAAAAAGAGGGTCCAGCGCGCATGGCGGGCATTGGCGATATGGGCACCTTGCAGGAACGTCAGGTTCTTGTGATCGGTGAGCACCAAAATAGGGTGCTGGGCCCCTTCCAAGTAGTGGCGCCATGTGGTAAAGGCTGCCTTAATAGCAAGGAGTTCTCTATCTAGGATGGAGTAGTTCCTTTCGGCAGGCGTTAATTGCCGCGAGTAATATGCACACGGGAGGAGCGTGTCAGGATCTGATGTGGGTTGCAGCAAAACCGCTCCAATGGCCTTCCCGGAGGCGTCAGCTTCCACGCAGAAGGGTTTTTCAAAATTTGGGTGTTGCAACAAGGGGGCCGTCGTGAAGGTTTGCTTGAGGAAGTCAAAGCTCCGTTGTTGTTCTGCTCCCCAATGATATGGTTGGTTCTTCTTCAGAAGCTGTGTGAGAGCTGCCGTGATTTCGGCATAGTTGGGAATGTACTGGCGGTAGTAGTTGGTGCTTCCCAGGAAATGCTGTAGTGGTTTTACCGCCTTGGGCGGGGACCAGTGTCGCAGAGCCTCTTCCTTAGAGGCCTCCATCATGACTCCTGCGGGGCTGATGACGAATCCCAGGAAGCTTACCGTGGTGAGGTGGAAGAAGCACTTTTCTTGTTTACAGTACAGTTTGTTACGTCGCAAACGTTGTAACACTTCCCGTACATGTGACATGTGTTCTTCTAGGGTTAGCGAGTAAATAAGGATATCGTCGAGGTAGGCAATAATGTAGATGTCCAAAATGTCTCGAAAGACATCGTTGATAAGGTGTTGAAATGCAACTGGGATGTTCGCAAGGCCAAACAGCATCACACAATACTCAAATAACCCATAGCGGGTTCGAAAGGCGGTTTTCCATTCGTCTCCAGGCCACACCCGTAACAAGTTATACGCCCCCCAGAGGTCTAACTTTGTGAAGAGTCGTGCGCCTTGACGACGATTCAGTAATTCCGGTATGAGTGGAAGCGGGTACCTATTCTTGATAGTGATTTGGTTTAGGCCACGATAGTCAACGCACGGTCGTAAACCTCCATCTTTTTTTGCTACAAAGAAAATAGAGGCCCCCGCAGGGGATGTAGAGTGGCGAATGAACCCCTGTCGGAGGTTGTCATCGAGGTAGGTGCGGAGCGCCTGAAGTTCGGGTGCGGCTAAGGCATAGATCTGTCCAAATGGGGGCTCGGTGCTTGGAAGGAGATCAATGGGGCAATCGTAGGGATGGTGGGGGGAGAGTTCGGTGGCTTGCATTTTGCTGAAAACATCAGCGTAGTCCAGATAGGCCTCAGGTAGCACGTCTTCACCCGGTGTGAGCTCGGCTTTGGCTGTGGCCCCTAGGGTTGCTCGGGGTTGGGAACGTAGGCAACTCATGGCACATTGCGGAGAAAGGAATTGGAGCTGTTTGGTGGACCACGTAATATAGGGGTCATGGGCCTGTAGCCACAGGGCACCTAGCACTAGCTGAAAGAGCGGGATACATACAACATCGAAAGGGAGTTGCTCGTAGTGGTTTCCAATAACACACCACAGCGGGTTTGTACACAAGGTTATGGGTCCTGATACTAGGGGGGAACCATCAATGGAATGTACTGCCTCTGGTGGGACCTTGGGCTGGGTCGGAATGGCCCACTGAGCCACGAGGGGGCTATGAATAAAATTCCCTGAAGCCCCGGAGTCCACAAGGGCCCAGACAACCACAGAAACCAGTGGAGCAAGGATGAGCGTGACGGGTACCTGCAGATGCGGGCCCCCACCGAGGAAGGGAGTTGGGGCTTTAAGTACCCTCACGACCGGGGCGACCCCAGTCCTCCCCGGTCTTGACCATTTCCAGCTCCTCGGTGGTGGGGAGGCAGGGCTGGGAATTCCCCAATAAAGTGAGTAGGTTCCCCACAATAAAAGCAGGAGCGAGAGGCCCGTCGCCTTTCTCGCTCCTCCTTGGACAGGGGCCTCGAGATACCCCGAGCTGCATGGGCTCTGGGTCAGGAAGTCGTGGGGGCCCAGGAAGCGGGAGAGGTTGGACCCAAGCAGGACGCACCTCTTGTCGCTTCTCCTGTCGGCGTTCAGCCAGCCGAGCTTCTATTTGTAGAGCAAGGTTGGCTAGGGCTTCCCAGGTATTCGGGGTTTCGACTAGAGCCAGCTGATCCTTAATCTCATCTCCCAACCCGTGTTTAAACATGACCTTCAATACCCCATTAGGCCACTGGAGTTCCAGGGCGAGCTGCTGGAACTGGGTGAGGTATTCTAAAACACCCCCCTTGGCCTGCCGCAGGGTCAAAATTAGGGCTTCTGCATCCCGGGTTTGATGGGGATGGTCGAACAGGAACGTCAGTTCTCTTACAAACTCAGAGTAATTGCTTAGCAAGGGGCTATCCCCCTTAAGGAGGGTTGTTGCCCACTTCAAGGCCGTACCCCCCAAGTTGCCAATGATAAAGGCCACCTTTTGTTCGTCGCTGACGTAGGTGGCTGGCTGAACCTTAAATGTAAGTCAACATAGGGCAAAAAATCCCTGAAAGGCTTGCCTATCCCCAAGAAATTTTTCCACCCTAGGCCCTTTTGGTTCACGGGGCCCCAAGGGAATGGCTGCTGCTACGGGTGGCGGCGGTGGTTCGGGGTCCGCCATTCCTGTTCCTGGCCCAGCAGCGGCCCCTTGTAATTGGATTACTGCTGTGGCCAATCCTGTCTGTTGGGCCTGGAGGTCTTTCATCTCCATGGCCAGGGACTGTACGGCACGTGTTAATTGCGAAATTTCCTTGGAAATATCCATTCTCTCTCAAGCCCGTCCTTGGGCCAACAGTGGGCTGGTGATTTGTTACCGGGGTAGGGGAAGGGGTGCACACACACTCACACTGCCACAGGGTATCGAGGTCAGAGCAGGGAGCGACCGGTTGTAGAATGCCCGTCAGGATAGTATTTGGGCTCTCACCTCTAATTAAGGAGAACGAGCCCCTATCATCATAGGGCGCTGCTGACCATGAACCTAAGGCTGCCCCGCACTCGCTCACCACATTCAATGTGCACGAAGAGGAGGGAAGAGTGGAGTTGTTCACCCTGGGGGGTGTAGGGTCCCAGGAGGGGGGAAGGGACACGGGACACAGGGCACTCACCTCCGAGGAACAGGACACCAAACAGGGGGAACGGAAGGGCACTCGCTTTTACTCACACTGACTCACGCACTCACGTATTCCAGGGGGGTTCAACGAAAGTCCACACGCACGGGTAATTTCAGACACAACGGTTGCTTGCAGCTCATGCTCACGCTCACACTGCACACAAAGGGCCGGTCTCTGCGAATCACCAGCGCCGTTCCTCAGGCGGCGCTGGTTCTTATTGCCCAAACCCCGCCCTTGTACGAGCCCGCAGCCTCTCTGAGCGGCGCTGCGGGGGCGGGGGAATTGCCACAAGCTGTTTCCCTGGCAGGGGCGTGGTCTCTGCTCGGCGTTCCATCGCCGTTACCACAGGCAGTTGTGGGGGCATTCCCTGCGGGGCCGGGGCCCGACCTCCCTGACTACTCACTCCTGGGGGCGTGGCTACAGCTCTAGGCCCCGCCGCTGTTGTTTGCGGGGGCCGTGGGACTGCTTCCGGCGGCGCCGGGGAACGTCCTGCCTGTCGGCTTCTGACTGGGGGTGTGTCGTCAGGGCGAGGCCCTGTTGCTGCTATTGGAGGGGGACCCGAGGGAGCCTTTTGCCTCTGTGGGCTGCAAGGTTGGTTTGGGGATTGCGGGGGCAACTTCGGGGGCCTGTGTCCTTGCCTCCCTCGTATGCTACGTGCGCTCCTGACACTATCATGTTTGAAGACCCACTTTTCCTGACCCGGTCTGGAATGCACGCCAGGTCTAGGCACCATGGCGGCTACCATTGACTGCCATGGCTGCCCGTCGGGGTTGGGGGGGCGCTGGACGCAGCACATCCATGTGTCTCCCCACCCTCCCCAGCAGCCAGGCCCCTGTCATATCAGTTCGGGGCTCCCCAGCTGCAGTGGCGACCCAACTCGGGACTGGGTAAGTCCATGGCCGTGGCTTGCTGCTGCCACATGTAAAAACACCCAGTGGCTGAACAACTGAACTCACACCTAACCAATATCAACCTATGTTCACTGCATTTTTCCCATTAGTGGCATTGGGGAAAGTACAGTCCACATGGGTCACTGCCTATAGTAGAGGTTTTTTGCACAGACAATGAGCTGTGACCCCCCCAAGTGGAGTCATCCCATCTCTGGATGAAGTCATGATCCTGACTGATATCTGATATACTCTGCATGTCTTTGTTGCCGTCGGGGGTCATGTGATTATATTTAAATCTTAAAATGGGGTCACAAAATCAACATTTGGGAATCCCCCTTAAGGCTCTGGAGCTTGCTATCCAAGGCAAACCCATGGGGCACATCACCATGTGTTTGTGTGCTAGTCCAGTGCTGATCCAGCAAAGCAACTTGTCAACTCAAGTGAGACCCAAATGAAAAACTGGGATCAGAATTACAAACCTCTAAAAGCTTCCGTGTATTTAGATAAAGAGTTTGGTTCAACAGAGAGAATCAGACTGCAAAATTCAAAGTTGTTTGGATACTAGATTCAGACAGTTTGGATCACAGTATCTTCGCCTTGGAAGGGACCTCAAGGGACACGTGGTCCACTACAACCTCCTATTTGGATGCAGAATGATTACAGCTACAACATCCCTGAGATGTTGCATCAACCTTCCTCAACTCCTCGTGGTGGCCAGGCCCATTTTTACCACAGATTGGGAAAATACGCCATGAGAATGAAGGTGCTTCCCCCCAAATGGCCAATTAACAGTCACCTACTGAAAAACATTTATTACAGTACCATCGTTAAGAAGATATGCAGGGTGACTCTCCCAAGTAGTGGTCTGAACCAGGATCTCAAACTTCGTTCCCCATTCGGAATCTGACCCTGCAAGCTGTTGAACATACTGCTATAATCCAGCCATTCATTTAATAAGATGCTTAACTTTAAGCTCTTGAACAACACCATTGAACTCACACACATGCTTTCAGCTAAGCATGTGCTTAAGTGCTTGGCTGGATCAGGGCAGAGCGCTAAGCACCTTGCAGGGATAAGTCCTCTTTGAAGTTGGCTGGGTGTGGGAGAGCCATTTGCCACCTTACATAAGTCTCTCTGATAGACTCCCATCCCAAGCAGTCCTAGAGGGAGCTTTCTTCACAGATGCGGGTTAGACCAATTAGGGGCCTTTGAGAGGTTGGGCTAGAAAGGGTGAAAATTACAGCATTCCAAAGGAGCATCACACGTTTCCCCTCTGAAAAGCAGAACACAAATGCTGCATATTTACCTTAACTTGTAAATTCCCACGACATACCAATATGTATTCGCCAATCTGTTCCAGCAGCTGGTGAGTATTTGAACTGCACTGGATTTTAAGAGCTGAGGAGGGGGAAGGTCACTGGGTTAGTATCAAAACTATTTATCTCTTTAAAATATAACCATCTCTGAATGCTGTCCACACTTCCTCACACTCCTCAGGCTGTATTAGCACTGGACAACCCCCAGCTCTCCTCATTTATTTGCTCGTACTGTCCTGTTATTATGAAGTGCTCCTAGATAAATCAGGAGTCTGTTGTTTGTGAGGCATCTCTCAGAACATTTATGTGGCTGTCAACAAATACTTTGCATCACATCCTGCATCTGAGATTATTTTTCTGCCCTTTATAGCTGCCTGGCTGGAGCTGCTGACAAGTGACCCTTTAATCTCACAGTGAGGAATAGAAATCCACACGGACTCTTCCTTGGTGGCTATTCAAAAACTACTGCTTCTTTTTGTGCAGGCAGTTTCAAACAAAGATTAAATTAACAGAAATGACCACTTCCCCCAGCTTGGAAATACATAAAAAGAGGGAGGATGTGTTGTTCCCATTAAGTATGTGAAATATTTCCACAAATTATTCAGGCAAACATGATCTCCTTTTCTTTAAGCCAAGTAAAGACAGATATGCAGACTGGCTGTGATTCGCAAAATGCCAGTGCAGGCCCCTGAGAACTGAAACCACGAAATGCTTATAGTCCTTTTGGCTTTTCTACCAGTCAGTGTTGAAGAGGGAGGGTACACATGGCCAGTGCCATACATTTGATGCTTGCATAGCAACAACATCTGCTCCACACACCTGGTGAGCTCAAGTAAAAATAAATAGATTATTTTTAAAAAAGAAATGAGGGATGAGGATTTACACCCATGAATTGAATTTAGTCCTCAGAATATGGCTTCTCTACATCTCATGAAAACATACTTGATTTTGTGAGACTTTTACCTTCGCTGGTAGATTCCATCCTGGAAGCAGTGTTCACAGTATCCCCAAATAAGCAGTAGCGGGGCATTTTGGTTCCAACGACTCCAGCCACAACTGGCCCTAGAGATGGGGAGGGGGGGAAACCAAGCAGTCTGAGAAGGGTATTTAAGGCCCTTTTCTAATGGACATGGGTGCGTGGGGGCATCAGTGGGCAGCACGGTGGGTGGGTGGGGAGTGCGTGGGGCTGTGTTCCCATGGACCCCCACCCACCCCTATGCACGGAGCATCAGACACTGGTGCCCTTTGCTCCATGCGTGGATGATGGGTGAAAGTTGGTGGAACGTGGGAGCCCCCAACCCCATTACCCACAGCATTCCCACGGGTGCCCACCGATCCCCCTTGCACTCACCGCAGCATTCGCACGGGCACATGCACCCCACTCGCACATGTGTGCGAGGGAGGGAATCCATGTGAAAACGGCCTATCTCACACTCATGACTAGCCTTACACCCAGGTGACCTGTATGGCTGCACAGAGCTTTCTACCATACATATCCCTGGTCTGCTGCCTCCAGTACTAGCTCCAGTGGTCCAGCTGTGATATACATGAAGGTGTGAGGGGTACAGGGCCTGGCCACAGGAAGAGAAAGAACTAGATGGACCTCAAGAGGTGTTATTCATTTAAGGCCCCACAAAACCATTGGTTGGCCTTTCTCCCACCAAGCATTTGGGAAAGCAAAAGCCAAGTTCTTATACTGATAGGGACAGCAAATAACTTCTCATTCCTGTATATGTCTATGGGCTTCGATTGCCTAGTATTCCTTAATTTACAACCACTGTGCTTTAAAATAAGAAAGGTTCGATCTGTCAGAGATAACTGGAGCTTGCAAATACTGTGCTCTTTAGAGCTCAGCTTCAAAGAACCGTTTCCCTATATATATAAATCTATATTACTCTACCAGTCATGCAGATAGACCAAGAATCAGCTGGTGGCCAAGATGAGGAGAACAAGGAGCCTGAGTCACACGCCATTTTTACATGGACGACCTTCCCACACTGGGTGTGCGGGGGGGGGGGGGGGGTTCGTCCTTATAAACAGCATGGTGGGGGGGATGGGTGGCCTCCCGTGGAAACACCATGGGCGGTGGGTGTAGGTGGGTGCGCGCTACTGGCCCACACCCATCTCCACCCATCACCCACCCACGGAGCCATCTGGAAAAATGGAGGAAGCTCCGTGGGTGGGTGTGGGTGTGGGAAAGGGCACACACCCACCTCCACCCACCATGGCAGCACACCGTGGCAGCACACCTACCCACTGCTACCTATGTAAAAAGGGCCACAGATGTGAGATGACACTTGATGCTTTAGGCAAGGAATAACAGCATTTCTATTACCAATAGAGCAGGGGAAAACATTCTGCATGTACACACACAACCCCCAAGTTTAGACAAAAATGTGGGGGATTTTTAAAGAAAAAATATTCACAAAAATTCCACTTATAGGTCCTTTTTACATGGGCAGCGGTGGGGTGGGGGGGGGGAGATGGGTGTGCTGCTGCGGTGGGTGGAGGTTGATGTGTACCCTTTCCCATGGACACACACACACCTCCACCCAGGGAGCCTCCTCCATTTTTCCAGATAGTTCCATGAGTGGGTGATGGGTGGAGATGGGTATGCGCTGGTAGTGCACACCCACCTCCACTCACTGCCCTTGGTGTTTCCACGGGCGGCCACCCATCCCCCCACCCACCACCACACTGTTTACATGGATGGCCCCCCACCTGCACACCCACACGCACTCCCACACGCACTTTGTAAAATGTTTCTTGGCATTTTCTTGAATTTCCCCCCCACCCCCTACACACCTCAATCCCTTTTATTTTTCATAAAATTCCCTTGATTTTTCATAAACTCCCCCCCCCATATTTAGTGTGTTTTCCCCATGTAACTTTCCTGTTGTGAAAATTTTCAGAAGCATTTCTCTGCTAAAAGATATCAAATAAATGAAACCCCCCCAAAACATTTAATTGAAATGCAAAGTCAAAAATATATATCAGAGTTTCAAAATTTTCCATGAAAATGTAAAAAAGAAATTGGCCAATTCTAACCCATAATTTTCCACACATACTATGAGCAGGTGTAATATGCTCTGCACAAATCTGTCCAATGGGAAAGTAACTTGTGAAAACACCTTAGCAAGGAGTGCGTAGAAGGCCATTTAAAACTCTGGCCGTTTTCACACAAGACACTCTCCACCCACTACCCACCCACCATTATTATTATTATTATTATTATTATTATTATTAACAAACATTTATATAGCGACAGCAGTGTACCTGGCACTTTACAAAGTAATAAAATAGACACGGTCCCTGCCCCTAGGGCTTACAATCTGAGAGACAGGAGCTGGGGGAGAGACTTAGGAAGGGGAACAGAGGGAGAGACAAGGGGTCTAACATTCATGAAGATGCGAGGTCTCAAGTGCACGTACTTGGCTTGGTTACGATGAGAATGACAGCAGGCAGGTCCATGTTGCAAGGATAAGGGTAAACCGATCGTAGGTATAGGAATAGTGGCTCAGCAGGATAAAGAGTCAGACAGAGCAGAGCGAAAGAGGTGAGTTTTAAGGAGAGATTTGAAGGTATGAAGGGAGGGGGCAAGGCGGATGTGGACAGGGAGGGAGTTCCAGGCATGGGGGGCAGCAAGTGAGAAGGGACGAAGGCGCTTAGGGGAGCAGGGAAGGCGTGGAAGGGTGAGAGAAGGGACAGAGGAGGAGCGAAGTGCACGGGCTGGAGTATGGAGGGCGATAAGTGCAGAGAGGTAGGGGGGAGCAAGGTTGTGAAGAGCTTTATAGGTGAAGACTAGGAGCTTGTGCAGGATTCGTTCAGGAAGGGGAAGCCAGTGAAGCGAAGAGAGGAGGGGCTGCACATGGTCGAAGCGACTGGCGAGGTAGATGACCCTGGCAGCAGAGTTTTGGACAGAGATGAGGGGAGAAAGGTGAGACCGGGGAAGGCCAGTGAGAAGGAGGTTACAGTAATCGAGGCGAGAGATGACCAGAGCATGAACAAGAGTTTTGGCAGACGAGACAGAGAGAAAAGGGCGAATCTTAGCAATGTTATGGAGGGAGAAGCGACAGGATTTAGCAACAGAGTCAATGTAGGGTTTAAAAGAAAGGGCTGAGTCAAAGATGAAGCCTAGGCTACGGGCTTGGGGGACTATACATGTTGCTGGGCTGCAGTGTTGCCCTATGGGTTCCCGGTAACATGTATAGTGGGTAGGAGGTGGGTGGGTAGTGGGTGGATAGTGTCTTGTGTGAAAACACCCTATGTTCAGTCTACAGAAGGTATACAAATCTGTTTCAGCTTAATTATGGATCCTGGCTTTTAGCCTACGCTGTGGCAGCTCACATGTTTAGTTCCGGAAGCCTCCAGTTCAATCTTCAGTTTGTTGGCCAAGCAATCAGCCATCACATGAACATCCACCTGTGAGACACTTAGCAACTCAGCTTGCTCTTTAATACACATAACCAGTACTGCCCTTGGCTGTGTCCAAAGCCGAAGGAAGAGAGGGTCTGGGCTGGGGACAGGTGTGGGTGTGACTACAAATATGGGGCAGGGCTTTCTGTATGTCTGATGTGGCAAGGGTGGAGCTACAGCCATGAGGGATGCAGTATGTGTAGATTTATGATTGTGAGAAATGGGGCAAAAGTGGTGACTGGCATGGCAAGGGTAGGACTTCAGCTGTGAGCCTGGCACTTGGAAAGCCAGTGGGTTCTGTTCTGTTCTGCACCCCCTGGTTACGGCACACTATGGAAATGCCTAGCTAAACTTATGCCATTCTTGATTTTCCAAAGACAAGGTACCATTACAAACACATGACATTTCTTTAACAGAATTCCTGCTGCGTACATACCTGAGTGGATTCCTGCTCGTATCTTTAGCTGGGTGTTGGGCTTATGTGGAATCTTAAACGTCTTGCACACCAAGACCAGATCCAGAGCCATACTTGCAATTTCCTTGGCATGAAGAATGCCGTTCTCGTTGGGCACTCCTGAAACTACCATGTCTAAAACCAAAAACACATCATCAGCCATAAGTTCCACAAAAGGGTACCTCATTTTTATGTGAGGAAGTGGACTTCCAGGAGCAGGAGTTCATGAGCAGAGTGTCCACGAAGAAGTAAAGAATGACCAGGCATTGCTTTGCTCATATCTCCATGTCTTATTATACAGCTGGTGATTGCAAGTCTGAAGTAAACAAGTGCAATCACTCATTTGTTATGCTGGCTGTGGGTGAGGGAAAATGTGGAGCAATTGCACCAGTGTTCTAAGGGGTGCCTGACACGGGTCTGGAATGTTGCAAGACCCATGTGTGTGTGCGTTCATGTGAACAAAAGCATGTGTGCTTGGGTGCACAGATGTGTGGATAATGCAATATATAGCAACCACCTATAAAGTGTTATGTGTTTATATGTAAGAAAAAGTACTGTTAGACCAGCATCAGAGCTTCTCCTTTCGCATTATTTTATTACTCTGGTTCAGTCTAGTAACTGGATGTCAAATCCCCTTTCTCTTTCCCTATTGCTTCTCATGCTTATTCCAGAACCCACATTTGCTCATAGAAATACAATAATGTGACCCTTCTGAACACTCACATGCATCTCCTATTGTCTCCACCTTGTAGACATCGTAGTTGTCTATGATTTCATCAAAGGTGGTGTAGAGCTTGTTCAGGAAATCCACCACTTGGTAAGGTGTGCTGGTGCTTGAGAGCTGGGTGAAGCCAACAATGTCACTGGCAAGGTGCAATAGGAAAGGAAAACAAAAACACAAATACTCTACAGTCAGGTGGTTGATAGGATGGAGCAGTAATGGCAGATCTACTCATTTAGTAACACATCCTCATCTTGGGGTTTGGGTATTTCTCCATCCCCTCTATCTTGACTTGCTTTTCGCTTTGCTGTGTTTTGGAGTCCAACTCCAGCTTAACATGTAATAAAGGGTGTGATTTTAATACCTCAGCCAGATGTATTAATTAACATATTGCAATGCTCATATGCTAAGACTATCACAATTTAAGCACGTTAGCTCTCTGAGTTACACCCAATGTCCTTCAGGGCTAGCTGTGTGGTAGCCTATCATTTTAACACATTAGCTAACATCTTGGCTGATGTGTTAAAATGCAAACCTTATCACATATTTAACCTGCAATAGACGAGGAGCTCTTTGGTTAGAAATTTTAAAGCAGCAGCTGAGCTTCTCCCTCCCCCTTT
>QEPC01002304.1:1927754-1950063 GCA_003113815.1 Sphenodon punctatus | reverse complement strand
TCCCTGGGCCCTACCCCCTCCTTACCGGGCACTTCTTCCCCACGCTCCCCTCCTGTCCCTCCTGGAGTGTGGGTGTTGCGTGTTGGGGAAAGCGTGGGTTCCTGTGGCTCAGGCTCCTGCTCCTCACCAAGCGCCCTATGATGATAGGGGCCTAAGTTCCAGGTGCGGAAGCCCACGGAACGGCCCACACACTATCCTGACGGGCTTGTATTCCCAGAGAGAACCTTTTTCCAGTAGGAGCCTGAGCGGGTGCGTGAGGTTATTAGATAGGTGGGAGGGTAGGCCCAGGGCCCCTCTAGGGCCCACCCGGCTCTCCGCCCCCTTTCCCTTCCCACCTGACACTGTTGCATTTTCATAGCATTGCTGCCGAAGGCTAGAATTCACGCAACTATGGGTGAAAACAGACATGACGCTAACTACCCTTTAACCACCCTTGGTGGTCATTTATGCATGGGTGTTTTCAGACATGACGGGGCTGCTTTGCCCCATCACGAAATCAATCTATTGATCCCCCACCAGGATGACCCCGTCACGCCGTATCAGAAGTGCCGGGGGATCCCGGCGGGGAATCGGGGAGGGGGCGGGGTCGCGCGGCGCAATGTGCGGCCGCATGGCCCCGCCCCTCCACGCTCCCCGCCGCCCACCCTCTGGGGAGATGGGTGGGCGGTGGGGCCAATGCCGCCGCAGCGTCTGGCCGAATTCACCACGGCCAAACTCCAGCCGGTGAGTCCGGACCGTGGCGACCGACCAGACGTTACTTTTCTTTGATCCCCGCTGGGATTCATTTTCACCACGCTTCCCGGGGAATTGGTGCGGCTAGCCCGGGAAGCGTGGTTGAAAATGACCCCATGTGGGGATTGAGCGTGGCGAACATCTGGCGGCCGCCAAACAGACGTGCGAGTCACAGTGACCACAGGTGGGTATTCACCGCGGATCACTGTGATCTCGTAACATCTGAAAATACCCCATGTTGCAGGACTGCATAGGGCACTAATAGAGCCCTGCAACAAGCATAAATAACCACCAAGGGTGGTTAAAGGGTGGTTAGCATCATGTCTGTTTTCACCCTATTTTACAGTTTCAGTCAAATACAAAACTTTGTCATCTTTATGTTTTCCAGGGGGGTTGGGAGGGAGAGGGTTTGGTTTTTGAAAAATCTCTTTTATAAAAACCAATACTGTGGTCATACATTGCAAACAAGTTGTATTCCTAGCTCTGCCCATTCCCACTCACCTAAAAAAGATGGTGGTACTTATGTAACTCTGAGCTTGTGAAGACTTTCCTTGCCTTAAGTCATCTGCTACTTGTTTTGGCAACATGCCTATTTGACAAGATAAAGCAAAATTAGCAGTTATTATTGCATGAATGGATATGAAGACAAAGCCACATTAATGTGATTTTTTCCCCCCTCAGAGATGCTGAAAACGAAAGAAACGTTAATGTTAAATGAATCACACATGGCCTAAATCTGCCCTTGATGATGTAAGACTGCTGAAATCAGTGAAGTTATTTTAGATTTGCATTGGTGTAAGACAGCACTGGATTTGGCCCTAGGTATTTGACAATATTATTTTCCTTCTGGCTAGACTGATGGGCCTGATTGGGAATTTTATATATTCAGATCCCAATCTAAGTTTCCTAACTGGCCATGGTTCCATCAGCCTTGAATATAAACATCCTTCCAGTTCCTTTCTTCCTCTCTATTTCTCCTTTGGTCTTTACATTCTCCTTCCCTGCCTTTCTCAACCTCCATATTTCCTACACCCATTACCTCTCTCCCCTTATGTTCTTGAAGAATTTTATAGTAGACAGTCTACCTCAAGAAACATTAGGCTGAAATGGGTATCCAATTTAATACCTGCAGGTAATACCTGCAATTTTGGGTACTGTGTTGCGTACACAACAGGCTACCCAAGTACCAGTTGGGTACCAGATTACTTGAAAAATTGGTATTTACCATTTCTGATTTACCAGTTATAAAACTGTAAATTGGGCTGGAAACTTGGAAAAATGGGACAAAAACTAAAATAAAACAAACAAACAAACAAACAAAAATGTACCCTGAAACAGAAGTCAGTATTTTAGTACCAGAAGTCAGTATTTTGTAGGGATGGGAAAAGCGGAATCAGTTTTCCCCAATTTCCCCAATTTTTATTGCTTTGGATTGCTTCCTATTAATCTGATTCCGGTGCAAAAACGGATACGTCTTGCATTGCCCACTGGAACGAATAGATTCGGTTTCCCATTGACTTCAATAGGGGAAAAAAAATCCGATTAAAGTCAGTGGGGGAAAAATACGAACTGATCCCGATTCCTTTCTGATTCAAATCTGAAGCAATTGATTCTGATTCCCCATACGATTTCCCATCCCTAGTATTTTGATATGAAAATTAGCATTTTAGGACATGTGCTGATTAGTACCCAAATTTGTGGGTCGATTCGAATACTGGAAATTTGACAGGTATTCCCATTTTTTGTGGGTGCTCATTTCAGCTCTGATCCTAACACCCGTGACCAACCATAGAGCCAGGACTCCCCAGCATTCTTTGGGCGTGATCCAACTCCCATTGAAGTCAATGGCTAAACTCCCATTGACCAGTGGAATTGGTCAATGGCACACTGACCTCCCTCTGCCTTTTCAGAGAGGCCTCTGCCTCTCCCTCACTCCCTGGCCGAGGCAGACAGTGGAGGGGGTCAGGGAGAGAGGGAGAGGTGGGTCCTCTGACTCTCCTTCACTCCCTGTCAGACAGACAGTGGCTGGGAGCTAGGGGCCCTGAGCGTGGGGGCCCCCCAGGAGTAAGGCCCAAGCAGCCACCCCGAACTGCCCCGCGATAAGGCTGGCCCTGGTGGCCACCCGTTGCCACTGACCTTTTGGTGTGCCCCACATGGAGCACTCCAGATTTCTCACTAATGCTCTGTGAGTGGCCATGAGTGGGTGCTGCCTGGCTCACGGGAGCACTTACCCCCTCTCCACCTGCAGATGGGTGTTCGGATGTATGGCTCCTGGGTGGCCATGTAGCATCTCATTTAAAAATACCCTTTCTCTTGAGAGAGGGACTTTGACCCCTGAAAGAGGGACAGTGGGATTCAGCACCCAAAGAGGGACTGACCCTCCTAAATAGAGACTATTGGGAGGTATGTAATTCCCAGGTAAAGAACATTTTATATGAACAGACCCTTTGGCTGATACTAGATGGGAGACCCAGCTAAATAAAATGTTCTCAGAAGAACAGAGAGGCCAAGATGCTAGCTAGTCATGATTTTTGGAAGAATTAAACTAATAATAATAATCATGGTTGCAATCTACAGTCACTTACTCTGGAGTCGCCCATTGAAGCCCATCCGAAGTAATTCCAGCCTATATCAATTAGTTTTGTCACATGGGAGCTATATTAAAGCATGGGCTATACTAAATGGCCCAGTGTTTGCAGAGGTTACTGGCCATAATATCTTGCATTTATGTGATATCCTTCACTTACTATACAACAAACGGTCTGTCTTCTGTTTTTCGTGCATCAAGTCCTGAGTTCTCTCTGCTACAATGACTTCCAGGTGCTTGCTGTATTTCTCCATCTAATTAGCACAAGCAAAACATCCTGTCACACAATCCATTTACTAAGGTTTCATGTTTGCAAATGCAAGAGGTTGTAGATTGAACAGTCATGATTAGAAACAGGTCTCTGCCCTGAAAGACTTAGAATTTAGGATGGATAAGGAAGGGGAGGGAAACATAGGGAGGCAGAGGGATACATTAGTGACACTGAGGAGTTGCAGGTGCTTAGCTTAGTTACAAGGAGTGGAGGGGGGCTCTGAAAGATGAGACAATATAAGGAGAAGCATAAATGAGCAGTCTATGTGGGTAAGGAGCTAGGGAAAGTTTGGCAGAAGAATTAGATTTCTAATCTATGAAAGATATGAAGGTCAGGAGGGAAAGAACAGATAGCATGAGCTTGGGGAAGGAGTTTCAGGCATTGGAGAAGGGCCAAAGACAGTTTAAAAAGCATGAGTCTGGGACTGGGGGGTGGGGGGCAGCAGTGGAGTGATGTTCCTGGAAGGTCAGGGGGTGGGACATAGAGGAAATGTAAGCAGAAAGATAGGGAGGAGCAAAGCCATGAAGAGCCTTGAAGACGAGGACAGGACGTTTGTGCTGGATGAGGGAGAGGGAGCCAGAAGAGGGAGAAGGCGCAAAATGTGATCAGATAAAAATTGGTGATAGTGGCTCCACTTTTACTTGTTGACAATGCTAGTGGGAGACCTTCTGGGGAAGGTTTCCCCCATACACAATTTTACAATGTAAAAAACCATAATATATATTTTGAACACAGTTAGTCCTTGAAGAATTTGCCTGAGAAAGTTGAGGGAGGCCAGGCCCCTCCGCAAATAAAGTTCACAGCATTACCTCACAGCACCCCATAGGGACCACGTCCATGTTGGTAAGGGGCAGAAGAATGCCTTAGCCTTTGCCCCTTTTCTGAGGTAGTCCCACCTGTTATGGAGCCTTATGAGGTCATGGTGGTCTGTGGGAGCAGGACTGAGCAGACACAGAGGACTCAGGCCTGGGTTGGACCCAATGTGCTTGGGCTCAGGCTCAGCTTGGGCCCAAGTTTATAGCCTGAGTAGGGCTCTAGTTCCAGTGACTGGAAGGCAGATTAGGCAGCACTTTCAGATGGGCATGTTAACACCTTCCTGGGATGTTTTTTGGTTTGATTAAGAATCTGTTATACTCACCAGGGTCATCATCATATCAACAGGACTGATTTTGTTAGGATTCATCTTATACAGCAGCTTCTTGACTTGCTCAAAGGTTGGCCTTTGAACCGGATTGTTTCTCCTGCACCTCCTAATCAGCTGTGACAGAGAAAATGGAAACGAAAGCCAATGGCTCTAAGTCAAGATACAGATAATCCCTTCCTCGAGGTCTGCTGTTTGGATAAGAACATAAGAAGTGCCATACTGGGTCAGACCAATGGTTCATCTAGCCCAGCATCCTGTCTCTGACAGTGGCTAATCACGGTGACTTGGGAAAAACACACAACAGGTCACAATCGGGGCTCCATTCTCTGTTGTTTTCCCCCAGCTCCTGTCATGTTCCCTGATCCTGTCTGTCTAATAGCTGCTAATGGACCTATCTTCCAGAAACTTGTCCAAACCTCTTTTAAACTCATCTTTAGTACTGGCCCTTACCTCAGCCTCTGGCAGTAGATTCCACAACCCAATTATACGCTGAGTGAAAATATATTTTCTTTTATTTGTTTTAAACTTGCCACCCATGAGTTTCATGGAGTGTTCCTTAGTTCTAGTACTAGCTGAGAGGGTAAATAACTGTTCCTTGTTTATTAGTTCCACACCACTCATGATTTTATTGACCTCTGTCATATCTCCTCTCAGTCGTCTCTTCTCCAAACTGAAGAGCCCCAATCTACCAAGTCTCTCCTCATACAGGAGCCCTTCCATGCCCTGGATCATTTTTGTTCCCCTTCTCTGTACCTTTTCTAGTTCAGCTATGTCTTTTTTGAGATGGGGCAACCAGCACTGCACACAATATTTGAGGTGTGGTCGCATCATTGATTTGTACAGAGGCATTATGACATCCTCGGTTTTATTCTGTATCCACTTCTAAATAATTCCTAACATTCTGTTTGTTTTTTTGACTGCTGCCGCACACTGCGCTGTGGATTTCATTGTATTGTCCATAGTCACCCCAGATCCTTTTCCTGAGTGGTAACTCCTAGCTTAGTACCCAGATTTGTGTACACATAGTTTGGATTATTTTTCCCTACGTACATCATTTTGTACTTGTCCACATTAAATCTCATTTGCCATTTAGATGCCCAGGCACCCAGTGTCATAAGATCCTGTTGCAATTCCTCACAGTCTGCTTGTGTTTTAACTACATTGAATAACTTGGTGTCGTCTGCAAATATGATCACCTCACTCTTAACACACTTTTCCAAATCATGAATTAATACATTAAACAGCACCGGTCCCAATTCAGATCCCTGAGGCACACCACTTCTTACATCTCTCCATTGTGAAAACTGACCATTTAGTCCTACCCTTTGCTTTGCTTTCTATCTTTTAACCAGTTTCTGATCCATAGTAAGACACTACCCCCTATCCCACGACTTTCTAATTTGCTCAAGAGTCTCTCATGAGGCACCTTATCAAATGCTTTCTGGAAATCCAGGTACACTATATCGACTGGGATGCACTTCATCATTACCATTTGGCAATGTGGAGTCAAAACTTTAAACCAAGCTTTAAACACTGAAGCTACTGGAATGCCATTAATTTACACCACCTGGGGATTTGGCCCATATAATTTAGGGTCACTAACACATGAATGTGATCTTGGAGGAGAGATGCTTTACATGCACGCCTTCATCCACTGAAATCAATGCTTAGCTCCCATTGGCCCTTTAGACACAGTCGGCACCCATGCATGAACACCCAGAAATCTGTGTGTTCATGCATGGGTGCTGCCCGTGTAAATCCCATAGTGGGTGTGTGGGTGGGTGTGCGTGCATATGTGCTCCCACACACATGTATGCACACCCATCTATGCCCATCCCCCACGCATGAAGCAACCAGCAAAAACAGTGGTTGCTCTGTGCATTTTGATGGGTGGGTGGTGGGTGTAGATGGGTGTGCACCTATCTATGCCCTCCCCCCCACCCACCGCACACAGGCCGTGGTGCACACTGACCCCCCCCCCCAATGCCACAGCCTATGTATGGCCATTTTTAAACGGACCATGGTGGGTGGGGGGGATGGGTGTGTCGCTGTAGTGAATGGAGGTGGGTGTGCTCCCATTCCCACCTCCATCCATCTCCACCCACGGGACATTGCGCACTGGAGTCCATTGTTCCATGGGTAGGTGATGGGTAGAGGTGTGTGTTGCACAGGAAAGTGCATGCACCCCCACCCATCCCCCATGGCATTCACACGGGCACCTCCACCCATCTCTACACAGTAAAACCACGTGGACCTGGGTGGGGGCGTCTCGTGTGAAACGAGCCTATAAAAGGCCATTGACATTCTGAATCTGCTGGGGATTCAGAATGTGCCTGAATTACATTTATTCCACTTCAAATCCATTTATTCCATTAGTACTTTGAGCCCAAATTTGTATTTATATTGAAGACACTTTAATCTGCTGGGGATTCAGAATGTGCCTGAATTACATTTATTCCACTTCAAATCACCTTCAGAAGTGTCAAAGTGGTGGAAAGTGACCTTGAGTCACTTCTTCCCTATGCACAGAAGTTAGATTGGTTAGCTGCAAAACAGATTTAGTTAAACCTGTGCAAGTCTTCGTGTAGACATTCTTATTTTAAAGGCGGCTTGGTTTAGCCTATGTAAACTAATTAATTTAATATAAATATACTGATAGCAGTATAAAGCAATGTAAGGCATTCTTTAAGGTAAGAGTGCCTTTACACAAACTTGCACTGATTGGGTCACAGATTTGTTTTACAATAGCCCTGTTATCTAAACTGTCAGATGCTTGTGTTATGGACAAATCACAAATGGAGTCCTTTATTGCTTTAAAAAAATGTATAAGTTTGCCAAGTCACATACTTTTACATCCCGATAGCTAGCTTTTAAATATGGAGATGGAAAACTTCACGCATATTAAATTATGATTGTGCTGTTGACACTTTCTAACAAAATAAAGTCACAAAATCCCAGCGTGACTGAATATTAAAAACATCATTTACTGCATTAATTTTTTGTTGGACAAGTGGAAATATCAGTCTGTCAGAGTAATGAGTCTTTTTGAAAATTATATTAAAGCTATATACTATGTTAGGGTTGCCTTGTTTGAGGGATTGCAAACTCCAGCCTATTTTCTTGGGTTCCTGACTTTTTAAAATATCGCACATTTTTGAATGGTAATACTAACTGAAACCACTGAAACCTCAGCTCCATTTTTGGAAAGAAAAAAAAAGTGAGGAGAACTCCCCCCATCCCCTCTGTTTAAGGGGACACTCTATTGTCTTATTTACCTCCACATAGTCTGTAGGGCATGGACAGGCATTCTCTGACTTCCCCGAAATCAACTCTGCCAGAGGGAGGCACGAGGAATGTTCTACTGAATGAGAATCATCCTTTGGGAAAACACAGAGTAAACAAGTACACAATGAGAGAACTGGAATGGGGAAAACATTGAAAAGAAATCAATATCAGTGATTGCTTTGGATACACCAATCAATCAGTTTTAAAAACAATCTCATGGTTCTGGCATAGTGTGTTTAAAACAAACCATTTCTGTCAGATATACTTGTGCCCATCACCTTTATCATCCCTTTCCCTGGAAATGGTCCAGAGCAGTGCTTTCATGTCTCAGTACAGAAACAGCCTGCACTTTTTTACGTTTCTCACTCAGCCACAGACAGCTCTGTCTCCAACCCACCAGGAGCGGAAATGGGCAGAACGTTTGCTCTGCCTCCAGCTTGGCCCATTTCTGTGTCCTGGTTGAAGTGGCCTCTTAAATAAAAATTTCATGATTTTTAATCCAACTGTATGATTTTGGGGTAGATTTGACATGATTTTTTAAATTAAGAATGTGATTGTTATTTTTGTCACAAGTATGAAAGAGACAAGTAATTAAAATGATATCTTTTATTGGATCAACTTCTGCTGATGAGTATATGCAAGACTCCAAGCTGCACGGGAGCCCTTGTTCAGGAAATAAGATGTAAAAGAGCTCTGTGTAGCTTGAAATTTTGTATGCAATCACCAATAGAACTTGGCCTTATAGAAGACATCATCTGAAATATTTTATCCTTTGTCTGCCATGCAATTTATTTATTTTTTAACATATGGCTCTCCCCGGGGTTTGGGAAAAATCTAGTATAGGCAGCATTATATTCCCCACTGCATTCTTCTTGGTGGTTCCAGGGCTGGGGGAAAACACCTGTTGATATGAATGCTTTGGAGAAGGATTTGCATCAGTGCAACCAAGAGAAGAATCTGCCATTGGGTGTTGCCACACGTGACGCCAAGAGGGAGGAGGCCCGACCCAGCTCAGGAACACACTGCCAACATGGTCCTGACTGGGTCTGGCCACAGAGCAAATGTTCCTGTAGCCACACTGCTGCGGAGGGTGGGTAGCCACATGAACATGTGGCCGCCTGCCCCTGTGCTGTGCCCAGCACTGCACCCCATGCCATGATGGGCAGCCATGGCGGCCTATGACGGTTACCATGGCAGCTGGTCATGGAGGACTCGAGTCAGACTGGGCCATGGCAGGCTACACCACACATAAGTAGCCTGCTGTAGCCTGCTCCGGCCCGGTCGGGCAGACCGTAGCCCAGACTGTGATCCCGGAAGTCTCCGGGATCACAGCCTGGGCTTGCCACTGACATGCCCAGAAGCAATCCCGGGCCAACATCTGGTGACACAACAACAAATGTGCTGGTGGCTCACAGGCCTCAGCAGGCCACGGTCATATTTGTTAATACCTCCTAAGTTAGCACTGAATATTTTGGCCCTTGATGAAGTTTGGATATGAAGTTGGTTACCAATCAAATATTATGAGATTAATCCTGCTCTTTATGAAGCCACATGGATTTTTATTGTTAATTTCAAAGGAAGTAGAGACAAAATCATTTGAGGAGCATCACCACTCTTACCGGCAGAGGGTCACTTCTTGTTGCGATCTCTAATAAAATGATGGCATAACTGTAAAAATGACAGACAATCACTGTAGTGAACAAATATAATCGAAATAAACACCATGCAAAGAATGGAGAGTTGAATGAGTAGCTGCTGATCTCTACCCACTTCTGAAAGTTAGCCCTCATAAGGGGCACCCAAACAAATCTCACCAAAAATCACTAGAACAGAAACATTCTGTTCTAAGACTAAGAGCATCACACGGCAGAAATAAGTGCACAGCTACAAAAGGGATAGGTGTTGCAGCTGCACCAGGGCCCACAAGCCATGGGGCCCCACACTGATCCTCTGCTGCTGGGAGGAGGAGCCCTATTCCATCTTCTGCACCAGGGTCCATTCTAACCTAGATATATCCCAAAGCAGAAATATCAAGTAAAGATCAACATAAAGGCAAATAGGGCTATAGGAGGGTGTGCAGGTCATTTTTGTTATTACAATAACAATAACGAAAATTGTCATTTTCGTTTTCGTTATTGCAATAACAAAAACGACAACTGAAAATAACAACAAAAATAATGAAAACTATGCCGTTATCACTGTTATTATTAGTGCTGTGGCAGTTGGGTATTGGAGGGAAAATGTGGAGAGAGGAGGAGGGAGCAGACATCTCGGAGCCCTAAACAGGGTTGAACTCTTGAACTGTGCCTGTATTGGGCGGGGCGAGCAGCTCAGCAGTATCTGATGGATGTATCTAGGGATGTGTGAACTCGGTTTGGAAGTTCAGAGTTAGGCCCGAACTTGGGGTGTTTGGCCCGTTTGCAAACACCCCAAATCCGAACTGACCCCCATCCGAACTGACCGTACAAAGTTCGGGTTCTGAATGCATTCAGGAGGAGGGCGGGGGACAGGGAGGAACCCAATTTTCCCTCTCCCCCTCCTGGCTGCACAGGTGGAAGGGGCGCCGGGGAGCACCCCCTCCCTCCCTGCCCAGTCTGGGAATTAATTTTTTTAACCCCCCCACCCTGGGGATTGCCCTAACTGGTGGTGTCGGGGCTTCAGCCCTGGGTCCAGTGGTGGTAGCGGTGGCGGCAGCAGCGGCAGCGGCAGCGGCGCTCCGGAGCACTTCAGGCTGCTACTAGGCCTTCTGGGTCAAACCAGAAGGCCTGGTAGTGGCCTGAAGCACTCTGGAGCACCACCGCCACCGGACCCCCCGTCGCTGCTGCCGCCACTGCCGGACCCGTACCCTGACCTACCTGGTGCCGGGGCCATGGCTCTAGGTCCGGCGGTGGCAGCAGCAGTGGCGGTGGGCTTCAGGCCACTACTAGGCCTTCTGGTTTGAACAGAAGGCCTAGTAGTGGCCTGAAGCACTCCAGAGTGCCACCACTGCCGGACCTGCCGCTGGTGCTGCCGCCACCGCCATGTCCAGGGTCAGAGCCCCAGCACCACCAGGTAGGGCAATCCCTAGGGTGTGTGGGTTAAAAAAAAAAATTAAATTCCCAGGCTCAGCAGGGTGGTGGTGGTGAGGTGTTCCCTGGCGCCCGTTCCATCCGTACAGCCTGGAGGGGGGAGGGAAAACTTCCCCCCCCAAACGGGTTCGGCCCCTCGGGCCAAATGGTTTCAGGTTCGGCCAAACCCCGAACAGGCCAAACCCGGACCCCCCGGGCGTTCGCACATCCTTAGATGTATCGCTGGCCAATGAGCACTGCAAGCAGGCCCCAGCAGTCTCATGGCACTCTGTGATTGCTCAACGCCTGCTGCCTCCCATAACAAATCAAGGGGGGCTCTGGGGGAGTGCACTGCAACCCTTTATAATGAGAGGGCCAGGCTTTTTCTCTCCATTCTGTGAAAGCTCTGCTTGTCAGCTTGCATTTACAGAACTGTGCTGCTTCCACACAAAAAATCCTCCCTAGCCTTAATTGTATTACCAATACCTTTCCTTCCTCATACCCTACATTTTACCTTCTCTCTTTCTCTGCCAGTCTTCCCCCTGTACATTATATATAGACAGGTAGTATAGATTCAATAAATTATAGACATATAGATTAGATTCCATAATAAAAAAATCTTCGATTTATAAGAAGAGTTAAGGCTCTTGCAAATTCAATCATGCACTATAAAGCATGGAAATTGCAACTTAAGGCTCCTACCTTAATGTCCGTGTCATCCTAGCAGTAAAGACATTGTACAGTCTCACATATTGTGCTCACTTACAACTTGGGCTCCATGCACCCACACTTTGTCTTTGTCTTTCAGCCCCAATTCTCTTCCTCTTTGCAGGTTGGGGACAACACTGAAGCTGGGGACAGGAGGGTGTGAGCTGGCCCCTCACCCCCTCTGTTTCCTCTTTAAGAAAGAGAGAGCTTAGGAGTTCTGGCTCTCACCCCTTCTCCCCCTCTAATCTACTTGGTCCCAGCCCTGTAACAGAGAACTCTGGACTCATGACTTCCAGCCTCTCCACCCCACTCTAATCCAGTAGGCTGCAATTCCTTCACAGGCAACTCAATAGTCCTTGGTCTGAGCCTGTTCTCCTCTCCCCCACCTCACAACCTTTTAACAGACAATCCTAGGAGTCTTGGGTCCAAGTCGCCCCTCTAACCATGTAGCCACCACTCCCCTCACAGAGAACTCAAAAGTCCTGGAAAATATGTTTGTCTGTATGGGTGATTTCAGATGAGATGGGGCGGTATTTGTCCCATCCTAGAATAACCCAAATGATTCCCCGCCGGGATCACTCTGGCACATCCAACAGATGTGCCAGCTGATCCCGGCGGGGAATCGGGGAGGGGGCAGGGCGGGGCCGGGTCAGGCCTCGCGGCGCAACGTGCGGCTGCACGCCCCCCCCATGCTCCCCCACCGCCCACCCTCTGGGGAGATGGGCAGGCGCCGCGGCCAATGCGGCTGCAGCACCCGCCCAATTTGACCACAGCCCGGAATTCCGCCAGGGATTCCGGGCTGTGGTCGCTGGCCAGACATGACTTTTTGTTGGTTCCTGCCGGGGATCTCTTTGACCACATTTTTGGGGATTGTCCAACGGGGAGCCCCGGAAGCATGGTTGAAATTGACCCCCTGTGGGAATCGACCATGGTGAACATCTGGCAGCCGCCTAACAGACGTTCAGGGCGCTGTGGCCCCATGTGGGTATTGACCGTGGTTCACTGTGATCTCATCAAGTCTGAAAATACCCTATGTGTCATATGGAACAGAAGGGTGTATGTATAATGACAAAAAACCCAAAAAACAAAAACAAAACACAGGAGAGGAAATGGAACAACAGGGAGGGAGGCTATTAGGAGTCAAAGGATAGGGAATCAGCTATGGTAACTGGGTTAAATGATAGGACTGCTTCCCCTGGTATCCCATCAGTCTTCTGAATCAGTTATTTCACTCAGAACCTTGTTATTGTAACTGTTTCTAATTCCTCCTGTCATTCCACCAACTTAATTAATCCTGGATGCTCTTTGTACTTTACCCTGTCATTCTAACCATTTCACTTACTGCATCTGGTGCCTTCCTTATCATTTCACACCCTCTTGCCTTCCCTATGTACGACCAAAGATACAGCTGTGTTGTATAATTTAACAATCACTTAATTGGATGTTGGAATGGCAACAGTATTTATTTAGAAATTGGCACTGCTGTTGCCTCCATTCTTTCCAATGGCTATTCCATTTTATTGATTTCAATGCATACCCAACTTAGTTTTAATTAAACATTTGTATATGACTGTACCCAGCTTCACTGTGCTCTGGGAGGGCAGTGGAGACTAGTGGGTAAGAGGGCAGTTGTGAGCCATTAGTCATCAGTCCCATTCTCTCCAACTGAAATGAAAGGACAGAGGGAAAGGAGGGGGTGAGGGGCCAGCTCACAAGCTCCTGTCCCCAGCTTCAGTGTTGTCCCCAACCTGCAAAGGGGAAGAAAAATGTGGCTGAAAGATGAAGGCAAAGTGTGGGTGCATGGAGCATAAGTTGTAAGTGAGCACAATATGTGAGACTGTACAATGTCTTTACTGCTAACATGGCACGGAAACTAAGATGGGGAGCCTTAACTTGCAATTTCCATGCTTTTTAGTGCATGATTGAATTTGCAAGAGCCGTAACTTCTTGTAAACTGAAGGTTTTTTGATTATGGAATATCCAAGTTTTTTGTTAAATACAATGCAATGGAGAAAATTTGTCTTTCTGGCGCAGTAGAATGCTGAGAGTAGCATAACCACTATGGGAACAGGGCTTAGGGGAGGTCAAGGTGGAAGAGCTGCTCCCTTCTGTTAGAAGGTTGTTACTTCCTTCAAATAGCAAGCAAGGTGAAGCTGGATTTTTACTGGTAGCTCCCTGCTTTACTAAGAATACAACTACTTTTTAAAAACTGCTCTCTATGAACTCTCTAGCTCATGGCTTGTACAGGAGTCTTCCACTCTACTCCCCACCATCAGTGCTCTTTTCCTTGTGCAACACTGGCCATTCTGCTTTCTAGGACCTCCCCCTGTACAGGACCCCTGGCTAGTTCACTCCTTGTACAGGGCTCCCTGACTCTGCTGTGCCCATGTACAGGACTCTTCACCTGGCATAATGCTGCTCATCCTGCAGCTCTCCCCCTGTACAAAGCACCCTCACTCAGTTCTCCTCTGTCCAGGGCTCGCTCTCAGCACAATTGTGGACATTATTCTGCAGCTCTCTATCTCTACAACACTCGCCCACTATACTCTCCTTTGGACAGGGCCCCCTTTCTTGCACAATGCTGCCCACTCTGCAGATTTCCCCTGTACTGGGTTCCATATTCTGTATCCCCAATAAAGCTGCTCCCTCTAAAGTGCTCCCCCTTGTGCATGACTTCCACTATGGAAGCTATTTACAGAGGTTCTTCCCCTGCACTCTCCCCTTAATGCCCCCCCCTTTGTGTGTGGTCCCTCCCTCCCTGCTCCCCCATAGGATTTCCCTCCTTGGGCTGAGGCTTGCTCTTAGGCCGCTTTTAGACGATCGTGGCGGCGCCCGCTCTTGTTTTTCGAAACTACCGGGAGGCGGGTTTACATGTGACACCGCCACCGATTATGCGCATGTGTGTGCGCCACGTGTCCATTTCCGGCCGCGAGCTGACCGGGTCACTGATCGAGGGTGGACATACGTGGCCAGAAATGGACTCGCGTCGCCCACACGTGCACATAATCGGCAGAGGTGTCATGTGTAAACTCGCCTCCTGGTAGTTTTGAAAAACAAGGCCGGGCACCATCGTGATAGTCTAAAAGCGGCCAGAGAGTCCTCCCAAGAGGACTACACTTGCCACTCTGCCCCACAGGGCTGCTCTGCACAAGACTCCACCATCTCCCTGCCCCCCTCCCGCAGAACACCCACTGTATCAGCCCAGAGCACCCGCTTATCCCTCGTTCCTTAGTGGGGTTGGGAAAGTTGGAGGGAGAAGTGCTGAAAGATCGATTCCATCCCACCTGTAGCCTCCTGTCCCTGTCTCTGGGATAAGCCTCCGCCCTCTTCCTGCACCAGGGACCATCCCAGGCAAACTCCAGTGCTCCGGCCCCAGCCACGCTCCTCCAATGGGGCACCCTATTGGAGCTGCGGGTTCCCCCACATTTTTGGAGGGGGAAAGGCTGTTGCTGAAATCCATGTGCCCTATGGTTCTGGGCAGGTTTAGGGGGCAAGATCAGCCACCCCAGACATCACTGCAGTATTAGATAGCTCTGTTGTTTAGCCATCTTAGCATCTCTGGCCCTCAAGCTGAGGTGCCTGCTGTGCGGGATCAGATCAGAATGACCTTCAGCTCTCTCCCTTCCACAGGCTTTGCCTTTCCCCACCAGATCAGCTCTTAACATGGCTGATCAGTCACTCACACTGCCCCCTGGGAGGTGCAGTTTCCTCTCTTTCCCCAGCCCTGATAAGCTCTACCAAGCTGTGCCTGCTGGGAGTTGTAGTCCTCAGTATTCAAGACTGTTTGCTTTCAAACAGTCTCTGCATTACACATAGAACGTTTGCAAGCACTCCACGCTCAGGATGGTCTCCATAGGCTAACATTGAATTTTCAAGTTGTCATAACTTAAAAACTACTAACCAGATTTACAAAAACTAACCACAAGGCACCCCCTGGCAGCCTTCTTGAATTTTTTTAAAGGCTTACACCTCCTCCCAACCAACATAAAACCCCTTTACCCTGCTGAGTAGGGTATCCAACCGATTTGGCTGAAAATTTGACAGCATGAACCGCTTGCTCCAGTGATCCTTCACCACAAATTTCACAATCCTAACTTTAAACATGCCAATTTTATAGCAAATAGAAGGTTTGGGCTTAATAATGGAGGGTATAGCACACCTTAACTATTAGAGGGCTCCCACACTCTAATAATTAGATTAGAATAGTTATATAGATAATTGATTAGATAATAGATAATTTTCCTTTTCCCTTCCCCCTCTCCCTTAGATTTAGATAGATATTAGTTGTGTACATATATAGAGTGATTAGATATTATATACGTATTTAGGCTGGTCTGTTTTATTATATATAATAGGATTATAGGATAGGCATATTTTATAAATATTTGCGCACGGGAATCACATGGGAATAGATATCGTTAACTAGACCAATACCAATACCAAAAATAAAATCTTTGTTTGAAACGATACCGATAACAACAACGATAACGAAAATGACATTGTCATTTATAACAATAACAAAAACAATATTTTTAATAACAAAAATGAAAAACAACCTGGGGGCCTGGTATACACCCCTAACAGGAAGCCACAAAACATGTCCTATACTCTGCCAACCTACTGATCCAGTCATCTACAATTTAGCTGATTGTATCTATGAGTTCTATATCAAAATCAAAAGAGCTATAAAGCTTGTTTTAGCCTGTAAAAAAAATAAAAATAAATCATCTCATTCAGTAAATAGGTTAACATTGACATAATCCCAAAGAGAAAGATTTTTAATCTGGAGCTCTGAGTCAACTCCTTGAGCATGTGAGGATGAGACTTCAAATCTGATATGATTCCTTCATAACAGAACTCCTACAGTCCCTACTCGGCTGATTATTTAGGCCAAATTCTCATTAGCATCAATAGAACTTTTGCATAGAGCTGAAACAAATATTTGCAGTGAATATGGTATCCAGTGATTTTTCCCACTTCGAATTGGGTCCTAAGAAACATTTGCCTTTATGTTATTTGGCTCTTGCTTCATTTCTGGAAACAAATGTCTGTTTCAGTTATTTTGGTTCTGTTGGTCACTTTGTTATGGCAGTTATTTTGTTTCAGCCTGCTAGTAGTGCTGAAATGAAGCAGTTGAAAAAAGCAAATTGAAAACCTGAATAAATGGACATGCAATTAATATCATTTCCCTGGTGAATAATTCCTTATTTGGCTATTCAGTGGGCTTGGCTATCCAAAAATGCAAGTAATATTTCTGAATATGAATATGCCTATTCGTTTCAGCTCTAATTTTTTGTATAAGTACAGACTCAAGAATGTAGGATCAGACTCACGGGGCTCATCCCCTGTGGGGAAGCACATAGAATTACAACCCTTGTCGCCTTCCCCCATGGGTTGGGTGCTGTGTGAAGGGATTTGCCACACTAGAAAACCTACCCAATATGCAGGTTTTGCACAGGTTTACCAGCACAGCAGACCCCTTCATACAACACCTACCCCAGGGAGAAGGTAAGAAAGTCGCATCAGTCCTAGACTACTCTGTATTCAAATTAATCTACTGCTAATGATTTGCCAGCAATGGATTCTCAGTCCATCTATGGTATAACACAATGGAGTTTATCTCAATAGTAACTAAATAATATTTGATCAGAAAGGAGGACATATTCCAATGGTTATCATCACCTGTACACATCTGCAGCAGAAGTGGGTTCAAAGTTGGACACTGAATGGCCCTCTGGAGCCAGGTATATCTGCCTTAAATGCTGCTGATAGGCGTCAGTAGTGTTAGAGGAATCTTCTTGTCTGTAGGACTGCAAACCATAGTCTACCAGAAAAGAAAGAGGGGAGCAGGTACTCAGTAAGAGTTATACACTTCTCTGCCAATCTGGTATTACCTCTGGTTTAAAGAAATGTAAGCTCAATGCGGGAATTACACACCTTGGTTTTAGAAACAGCATTAGTTTATGATTGTTGCTTGTCTACCCAGGTCTACATGAGAGAATTGCAACTGGTACCCAAGCAGTGCACAATGGAGGTGCCTTGAATCACACAGTATTGAATTCTGGCTGTAGAGCTAGTATATATCCAGCTCCAAGAAGTGTGCACCTTGTAAGGGTGGCATAGAGAAAGTCAATACACTCCCATGTTCTTCTTGCTACCATCAATAGAGTGAATAGAAGATAAAGGGTAAGTCATAGATTTTATGGTCAAAAGTAACCATGAGAATATCTAGTCTGAGCACTTCTATAACATTCAAGGTCACTGAACGTTTTCCAACTATTATTACAACCTTATGGCCTTGGTCAACAACCTGCACTTGGAGATTGACAAGGGAAATTCTACCCTGTTGATCTTGTTAGCTCTTTCAGCACCCTTTGATCATGAGTTGTTGTTGACAACTGCAGGATCTGGCAGGGGTGCATGGGACCACTCTTAGTTGGTTCCGTTCCTTCCTGTTGGGGAGGTACCTGAGGGTGGTGATGGGTGACTGCTCATCGTCCTCTCAGGACCTACCCTGTGGGGTCCTGCAGGGTTCTATTCTATCTCCCCTTCTGTTCAACGTGTACATGAGGCTGCTGGGCAAGGTCATTCGGAAGTTTGGGGTGAAGTGCCATCAGTATGCTGATGACACCCTGCTCTGCCTCTCTTTTTCATCCAACCCAGGCCCTGCACTCTTGGACCCTCAGTACTTACCCGATGCCTGGCTGCTGTTGGGTAGTGGATAAGGGTGAGCTGTGCCAACTGAAGCTGAATCCAGACAAAACAGAGATGATGATGGCTGGTCACTCTTGTGACCTGGGATGGGGGAGGGAATTGGGACTCCTGTTATTGACAAAGTCCTGCCCCCTTTGGTCAATCAGGTTCACAGCCTTGGAGTGTTTGTGGACCCACTGCTGTGCCTGGATTGTCAGGTTGCAGCAGTGGCCAGGAGTGCTTTTCATCAACACCATCAGTTGAGGAGGCTGCAGCCTTTTCTTTCTGATTCGGATATGGCCACCGTCATATATGTTTTCATCACCTTGAGGCTAGATTACTGCAATGCGCTCTACATGGGGCTACCTTTGATGACTATTTGGAAACTGCAGATGGTGCAGAATGTGTCTGCTTGCCTCCTTTTGGGGATGAGTCACAGGGAGCACATTACACCGGTGCTCCAAAATCTGCACTTGCTCCCTATAGCTTTCCGGGCACAATTCAAGGTGCTGGTTTTGACTTTTAAAGCCCTAAATGGTCTGGGCCCCACATATCTGAAAGACCGCCTGTCCTTCCATGGACCATTGCAGCCTCTGCAACCAGCTAGTAGCACCTCCCTGTGGGTACCATCTGTTATCTTTTGCTCATACCAGAAGGGCTCGCAGAGGCGTTCTCAGTTGCTGCCCCAGTCCCTTCCCCAGGAGCTTCGTTTGAGCCCGAGCATCTTCTGGAGGCAGTGTAAGAACTTTTTATTTTAGAAGGCATTTGGCAGGTGGGGATAGGAGATTGGGGTTAGGTGGTATCTGGTTTCAGGGTAGAGGTGTAATGGGGCGGTTGGGTGGGAAGGTGGTATTGGGTGGAGTTTTGGGATTCTTTTAAAGGTTTTTTCTATTAGTTTAAAATGTTTTTGTGTATTGTAAGCTGCCCTGAACCTCTGGGAAGAGCGGCATATAAATTTAAATAAAATAAATAAATAAATAAATAAATACCCCCCCCCCAAAAAAAAAGCCCACTAATTCATGTTTGGTTAATGTGTATCTTTTAGAGTCTTTATTTGAAGCCTGCACACTAGGGATACAGCAAATACATCAATTAGTACTTGCAGGTAATACCCATATTTTGGGGCACCATATCGAGCACCCAAAAGACTACAAGGCCACCCATCAGGTGCTCAGATGCCTCCCCCCCAAAAAAAAAACACACCCCACCTCGGAAGTGGACATTCCTAGATTTTCCCAGACTTTTTGGATGGTGATCCCGGTTCTTGCCTACATCCACACACTTCTTGGGCTGACTTACCTGCCTGGCTGCTCCTCCTCCCGGCCGCTGCTCAGCTGAGCCAGGTTCTTCCTGCTCTGCTTTTCTATGTGGGAGTGGAATAAGAAGGCCTCTCCAAGCATCTTCCAACTATAAAATCAATGGGCACACAGTGAACCACAAGCTCTATAGCGTTGTCTTGTACACGTGGGTTGCGCACGCCATGCTTTTAGTCAGGTGAGTGCATTGGGAGAGGCACACACACACACACACACACACACACTCAGAAAAGCCAAGAAAGAACCTGACTTAGCTGAGCAGTGGCCAGGAAGGGCAGAGCCGGGCAAGTGAATAATCCCTGGGAGCATGAGGGTGTGGACAGGAGCTGGGAACAACTTCCCGGGGCATTCCAGAAAGTCCAGGAGAGTACACTTTGGGGATGTTGGGTAGTCTGTCATGCCAACTGGTGCCCGAACATGACTGGGTTGAGTTGGGCACTGAAGATATGATGGGATGCCCGCTTTTGCAGGTGCTTGGTTGCACTTCTACTGCACACAATGGAGAAACCATTTCCTTCCTTCCAATGCTGTGATGACTGGCAGCTCTGCCTTCAGCCCTTTGGGGCAATAAAAAACCAGCCCCAATGTTTCAAACCAGACTGAGGAATCTTCTAGTGAACCAGATCTACACAATGGGTGTAAACAAATGGACATGGAGGCTCAGGCTGCCTGCCCCCAGAGCTGCTCCAAGGATGCAGCCCCACTTGGGTCCATTTTAGTTGGTTTCCTTGGCCTGCGGTCTTCCCGTGCAGTGCCCCCACACATCATAGAGTTGCAGGCGGATCACCTGATGCTCTAGGCTGGTGCCCGCAACTCTATGGTGTTGCCTGAGGCAAGAGTCGGCCGAAAGCGTATCTGCAGTGTGGGTCCACTGAGCAGATGGACTGCAACTCTGCTCTGCTTCAGGTCAGTGCTCAGGGCCCCTAAACCTTCTCTTCTCTTTGCGGCTTCTGTAGAATCTTGTGCAGTGCAATCACAGTCCTCACCAAACTCCAAACTGCCTCTGCAGGCTCACATTCCCATTCCCACAGATCCTATGTTTGTCATCTCAGGAAACCCCATTTATTCAGTGTGTTTGGACCATACCAAAGCCAGACAGTTGGGTTGGGCCAGGGGTAGCCCTATTCCCTTTTCCTCTAGGATCATTGTTACATAAAGGGCTTAACTGCCTTATGCAATCAGGTGTGAGCCACCCAGTGCTGCTTCCAGAGTTGTTTAAAGGGAAGGTGCAACTCACAAGCTTCCACCATAACATTAACTCCAACATCTGTGACATATGGTTTGTATACAGGTGGAAATGTTAGATGGAGGGCTGGACAACAGAATTTAACACATTTACTTTGCCAGTAGCTTGCCATTAACAAAGGTGGCTTTAGATTGAATTTCACCCTGGATTTGCAGTCCTCATGAATGGCTGGGAAACTCACCTCCATTTGCAGTGTAATTTGACTGCTTATTGAGTTTTCGTGTATCTTTTCTTTACCTGAAATTTTACAAACCCAGCGGTCATCTATTACGCAGTTACTTGACTTTAACCTTCCATGATACATCTTGTGCTGATGAAGGTAAGCCATTCCCTGGGCAACGTCTGTGGTGAAAGAAAACCTGAGAAGCACAAAATCATTAAAGCTGAACCAAGATGCTCTCTTGGGCCCTAGTCTAAGCCTATTAAATTCAACAGAAAGATAACCATTGACTTCAAGAAGATTTGGGTTATTGCTTATAGCTACCCTCTGCAAGCACTGTTCTGTGAATTTCTTAGTGCTGTTCACAGGGAGTTTGACGGGGGCTCAATACCTTATCTTTGAGTCCTGTGTACAGGTATTTGCAAGAGGTACACAGACCTCTCTGCTATTAGCTCACTCACTCTTCAGAGTGTAGTTATACATTTAGGAGAGTAAGAGGGAATTATTATCTTATACAAAAGTTCATTTGAAGTCAATGATTATGCATAATTATTAAGTGGTAGGGATGGTCGAACGCTGTTCAGAAGTTCGGAGTTCGGTCCAAACTTGGCCTGTTCGGATGACCGAACCCAAACCCGAACACAAACTGACCAAACTGAACTCACTTCTGAACATCGAAATGACCAAACAGTTCGGTCAGTTCGGATCGCGTTCGGGTGAGTTCGGGTGGCAAAAACGTGTGACTGGAAGGCAAAACGTGACAGGGAGGGGTAGCCAGCTGAGGAGCAGACTTCCAGGCACCAGAGGTGGAGAAGCTTGGAGCAGCAGCCAGTCTGTCCAATCACCATCCCTTTTTGCCTCAGACCACTGGCTTCACAGTCTGCGATTGGCGACGGGCTAAGCTGCACAGAGCCAATGGGGCTTGCGGTGAGGTGGGCGCAGGAAGAAACAAAGCTGTCTGCCTCCCCTCTTCCCAACACCTTCTGAGCTAGTCACTGTTCCTGAACAGCAGGCGTTTCAGAAGGCTCCCTCTCCCAGCATTTCCCAGCTCCTGCCATCCTCCTCCCATTTCACCAATCCAACCCATCTACCCCACACATTCTCATTCATTTATTTAGCG
>QEPC01002304.1:1884778-1926865 GCA_003113815.1 Sphenodon punctatus | reverse complement strand
TTCCAATGTTCCTACAGGGCCACCAATGTCCCCCACTGTCGAGGCGATCCCCAGCAGTCCAGAGGTGGTGGATCCCACCCCGGCTGATAGAGGCAGGGCCCGATCCCCGGGCAATGTCAGTAGGGAGAGGAGTAGCAGCAGCGGCAGCAGCACTAGAAGCTACAGAGGGGGGCACAGGGAGAGTGCCAGCAGCATGGTGGGCACGAGAAGTCTAGCCTCAGGGTCCTAGTACTCCCTTTCACAGGACATCACTGTGATCGCGGACAGTGAGGAAGAGGCAGACACTAGTGCCGCAGAGGAGGTGTCTGGAGCTGAGGCGATGTCTGACCCTCCTCCCAGAGCTGTGTCGCCAGTGCCATGAAGTTCTCCCCCTCCCAGCAGCGCTGGCAGCAGTGCATCCGCTGGGGCAGGCAAGAAGGCAGAAGGGGGGAATAAATCCTCAGTCTGGGATCATTTTAAGCAGGTGCGGGCAGATGATCCCAGAGAGGTGCAGTGCACGCTGTGCAATAAGCTGGTGAAGCGTGGGCAGGTGCTCGGCAACCTTGGGACAACTGCAATGGCGAGGCACCTCAAGGCATGCCACAATGCTCTGTTGCTCAGCGGGAAGGCAGGGGAAGTGGATGCCAGCGGGTTCCCGACTTCAGCGTCTAGTCGCCCGGGTCCGTCAGCGGGCCAGTGTCCTGCACCAACTGCTGCTGCCTCTAGCAGCGGGAGCAGTATGGGGACACAACAGCAGCAGAAGCTTCCCCACCAGCACTGTCAGTCCACGATGGAGGAGATGGGGTGGGGGGATCTGACCAGGCCATCGTCAGGGCACTGTGGCACTAGCTTCCAAGGGAAAGCCAAGCACCTGTTGGCAGAAATGATTGCCCTGGATGGGCAGCCCGTGCCAACTGTGGAGGACAAGGGCTTCAGGCGGCCGATTGGGTTCCTGGCCCCCAACTTTAAGATGCCTTCCCGCTCCACGCTGAGTTGGACCATGGTGCCAAAGCTCTACAGGGCTTTGAAGGAGTGGGTGAGTGAGCTGCTGGCAAGGGCTGGGGGGACCACGGTCCACTTCACCACCGACCTGTGGTCCGCCAGAAATGCCCAACATGCTTACCTGGCAGTGACTGCACACTGGTGGCAGGACCCAGAGGCAGCGCTTGGCAGTGGCAGGAGGGGACCTCCTGGGCACAAGTCATGGACAGCTCTCATACCTCGAGGAACCTCGAGGCAGCCCTGGCCACCATAGTGAGGGAGTGGGTCACGCCAGGCATGGCCTTCATCAAGGGGTGTGTGGTCATGGACAATACGGCCAATATACTAAAGGCAGTCCGTGACGGGGGATTCACAAGCATCCCTGCGCCGCACACACCCTCCATCTCATGGTGAAGAACGCTCTGGGCTTGGGGGAGAAGGGGATTGGGCCAGGCATCCTTAGCTCCCTGGTCGAGCGGGGGAGGAAGGTGGCGGGCTTCTTCAACCACAGCATGAAGGGCACTGAGCTCCTCTGGGAGAAGCAGGTCAAGCAAGGGTCCCCAGTGCACACGCTGGTCCAGGATGTCTCCACCAGGTGGAATTCCACCTTCCTGATGCTCAAGCGGCTTCTTGAACAGAAAGCTGCCCTGCATCAGGTGGAACTGGAGAGAGACATTGAGGCACCTCCAGGGTACAACAATGAGGAGTGGGAGATTATAGCTCACACAGTCTTTGTCCTGAGACCATTCCTGGCTGTCACAAAGACCTTGAGCAGCACCACCACCACCATCAGCCGGGTGACCCCGTTGGTGCATAGTCTCTGCAGCAGCCTGGATGAGATTCGGGGGGGAGGGGATTGTGGCCCTCAGGGCAGAAGGATGTCAGATAAAGCGACTGACCTTGCACGTAAGCTGAAGGCGGGGCTGAGTGCGCGCTTTGACGAGCTCCTGCACCGAGATGACTATGTCCTGGCAACCATGCTGGACCCCAGGATCAAGGGCAGCATGGCACGTAAGACAGCAGTCTATGGCCTCCAGAAGGTTGCGCTGGTGCAGAAGGTCAGGCAGGCAGAGCAAACCATGCAGAAGGACACCCCTGGGGATGGTGGGAGTAGGAGCAGCAACCCCTTCCAGCNGCTTTGATGCGCTCCTGCGCCAGGAGGACTATGTCCTGGCAACCATGCTGGACCCCAGGATCAAGGGCAGCATGGCACGTAAGACAGCAGTCTATGGCCTCCAGAAGGTTGCGCTGGTGCAGAAGGTCAGGCAGGCAGAGCAAACCATGCAGAAGGACACCCCTGGGGATGGTGGGAGTAGGAGCAGCAACCCCTTCCAGCCATCTGCTTCTATCCCTGGCCCCAGTCCTAGTGGTAGCAGCAGCACCAGCAGTAGGATGAGCAGCAGCAGCAGCAGGACCCCTACTAGTGCCAGCAGCTCCTCCTGTGTGCAGTCCACTCTGGGGAGCCTGGGGCCCAGCACAAAAGGGCAAGCAGTGTGGCTGAGGGCAGTGGGGCAGAGGGAGTATGATGGCGCCTCAGCAGCAGTGGAGACCTACCTGGAGGAGGAGCCATGCATTGATCCCAGCAGCGATCCCTTGGCCTACTGGGCTGGCAAGGCCAACATGTGGCTGGCCATGTGCAAAGTGGCCATGGGTATCCTGTCCTGCCCACCAACCAGAGTCCCCAGAGAGAGAGTGTTCCCCATCACGGGGGATATTTGCGCCCCGCACCGTCTGAGACTGGGGGCCAAGTTGGCAGAGCAATTGCTGTTCCTGAAGGTGAACCTTCCGCTACTGTGATTCCCTGAGCTGCCCCTGGACAAGGAGTGATGTTGCAGTGGCACACGCCATCCCATGCCAGGGGCAGTCTTGGGACGGGGCTGCTGCTCCTCCTCCTCCTCCTCCTCAATCTGGGCTATGGCTACTGCTCCTGTGCTGCTGAGGTGCTGTCCCTCCCTCCCAATGCCTGGCACCCGCCCTGTCTCTCTCTCTCTCTCTCTGATACTAGATGACCTCGGCTGCCTTATCTGACTGACCTCATGATGCAGGGTGGCATTGGGAAACAAACTATAAGCCTGTGAGCAGGCCAATGGCTACACGATCTCAGCCCGCCTATGTGACACTGACTGGCTCTCTTTGCACAGTCTTTTCTAGTCTATCTGAGTGCCCTGCTGCCAATGTCTCAGCCTGCCTGCCCTACTGCCTCCAATGCCACGCTGCCTGTCTGCCTGCCCAGCTTGCCGCCAAGCTCAAAGCATGTCTCAGTCCACCTTCCTGCCTCCCATGCCAAGGTGCCTGTCTGTCCACCCAGGTTGACTAGCTCAAAGTCTTCCAAAGCCTGCCTCCCCTACTGCCTCTCATGCCACACTGCCTGCCTGCCCACTTGCCTACCCAGGTTGAAAAGATCAAACCCTGCCTCAGTCTGCCTGACTGACGCTCATGCCACGCCTCCTGACTGCCTGACCGGCAACCAATGTCTGCTGGTGTTAGTGCCAATGGCCCCCAGGCCAGGCCTATATGTGTCTGTGCCAAGGGTTCTGTACCCTAGCAACCAATGTCTGCTGGTGCTAGTGCCAATGGCCGCAGGGCCTATATGCTGTCTGTGCCATGGGTTCTGGCAATCCAATGTCTGCTGCTGCTGCCAATGCCACCCATTCTTTCTGTGCCATGGGTTCTGGGGCCCATCATTCCACTCGCAGAGAGCCATCGTTCAACTGCATCAAGAAGCAGTCACTCCAGCCCCAGGACCCGCCGCCAGGGCTCTGGGTCCAAGTTACAGGCAGGGAGGGCTGTGGCCAAGATCCAGAAGCTGCTACTCTAGCCCCAGGACCCAGTGTCATGTCAACACGCTGCCACTCTTCTAGCCCTAGGACCCACCGTGATGGGTCTGGGGCCATCATTCCACTCACAGGGCGCTGTCAATCCTGCTTCTGCTGTCTGCTGTACCATGGGTACTGTGCCCTGGCAATCCAATATCTGCCGCTGCTGCCAATGCCGCCTATGCTGTCTGTGCCATGGGTTCTAGCCCAGCAACCCAATGTCTGCTGCTGCTGCTGCTATTGCACATCAGCCATTTGCTCCTGAATCTTGTAGACTGCAAGAGCCCGGATGAGTGCGCTGGCAGGCAGGGGCTGGGTGAACATTACAATGGGGTGGAATGGGAGATCCTGTACCCATCTACCTTTCAATCGGCTGCGGGAAACGGAGGCTATAGGCGATCACCCGTCCCTTCGCAACAACGCTCGCCTATCTCTTAGGATCGACTGTCTAAGAGATGCTTGGTCTATATGCTATCCGTGCCAAGGGTTCTGTACAATGACCACCAATGTCTGCTTCTTCCAGTGCCAATGGCCCCCAGGCTAGGCCTATATGCTGTCTGTGCCATGATACCATGGCATAAAGAAACAGCTGCTGCTGCCAGGCCTATATGCTGTCTGTGCCAAGGGTTCTGTACCCCAGGTTGCCGCAAAGCTCAAAGCCTGCCTCATCCCGCCTTCCTGCCTCTCATGACAAGGTGCCTGTCTGCCCACCCAGGTTGCTGCCGAGAGAGAGAGAGAAATAAGAGAGAGAGAGAGAAAGTCCACCCACTGCTTGAAGGAGAGAAAGACACGATCCCATCCATGCTGTTACCTGCACTATATGGCCAGAGAGAGCGAGGTTCCCAGCTAGAACGAGGGAGATGGGGTTAGAGGGGGAAAGGTAGGTATATCCTCTGGCTGCCACCTGCCAGAACCAGGAAGAACTCCCATCTGTGCTCATGCACCCAATGCCCATTGTCCACATCCAGCACACAGCAAACCTACCGTAATGAGATGGAATATAACACAGAACGTTTATATGTGCCTGCCTGTCTGCCTTTGCGCATTCCTATACCTGCTGCTACCACCAACTTCAGCACATAGGGATAAAAGATTGGACAGGTCACACGAAGCTCATAAAAAGAAATACAACAACTTTTATTAAAACTATTTACATAACAATAAAAACAACAACAACATTATAAAAAACAAAAGCAAACATTCAAAGGAAACTTATAAATGAAACTAAGAGTCTCTGGTCCTGTCCCCCGTGACTTGGGGGAAAGGCAACAGCCGTTGGGGCACAGCACAGGGCTGAGGGACAGCCACCCGGGACTCTAGCAGCTCGTATCTGTGGGAGACAGCAAAGTTCAGGGCCCCTTCCATGTCCCGATGCCACCTGGAGAGCGCCACCATTTGTAGGTGGTCCATCTCGGCGGAGACGTACTGCCCGTACGCCTCTACCTTCTGCCTCTCCACTTGGACCGCCTGAAACTGCTCCACCAGGCGGTTCTCCATGGTGGCTGCAGACTACTGGTCCTTGGCCACGAAGTCCCAGGTAGGCTGCTGCAACTGGACCCAAAAGGGCTGGGTCTCTGCATTCTTCCATGGGCCGGGGGTCTCCACATCAGGGCTGGAAGGGGGGCGGGGAAGGGCATACATGCCTTCGTTTTTGGGTTGCCTTCCCCCCCTTTTTCTGGAGCTGAGGCTCCTCGGCCACACCAGACTCATCCTCCTGCCGCCTCACTGTCATGCCAATGGTGCGCTCAATGTGGGAGATGAGCCCTGAAGTGGTCCCCTCCTTCTGCTGCCACAATCTTTTCTTGCAGTGCTAAAAAGAGCAGAAAAAGATAGGAACATAAGAAGTGCCATACTGTGTCAGACCAATGGTCTGTCTGTCAAGCCCTGCCTGCATTCTGTCTCCACAAGTGGGTGGACCGGGTGGCCAATCTCTCTCTGCAGGGGACATCTGTTCCTAACATGTCAGGTCATAGGGCAATTCATTCCCTGTTGTTCCAGTCCCCGTGCCATACCTTGCATGTGGCGAATCCGTTGCCCTTGTCAAAAAACCTCCAGACATCCTACTTCTGGTGCCAAATGTCTGAGGGTGTCACTGGCAGTGGCGATGGCGACCTCCACCTAGGGGTCCTCCTCCTTGGCCTGGTCCTGGCAACAGCGCTGAGGCCGGCATCTGATTCCTCTCTGAAATGGGAACACATTAAGAACACCAGAGTAATATCATGCATTTATGATGATGATGCCTCTAGTCCTCCCTCCTTGGGGTGCTAGGGATTACAACTAGAAAGCACGTCCAAATCCTGCCCTCCCAGGGGTGCTAGGGGATGATAGGGATTGCAGCTAGAAAGCCCCAGGCTGGCACATGCAAATCCTGAACTCCCTGGGGTGCTTGGGAGACCCTGGATGGCACGTGCAAATCCTGCCCTCCTGGGGGTGATAGGGGATGCTAGGGATTGCAACTAGGAAGGTCCTGGCTGGCACATGCAAATCCTGCCCTTATTTGGGGGTGCATAGGGAATGGGATGGCAACTGGAGAGTGGAGACCCTTGCTAGCCTAGCACATGTTTGGGTGAGGGTGCTGCTCGTGCCAGAGCCCCCCACCCTACAGTACCCTTTCTCTCTGTGGCAGACATCCGCTGCCACCCACTGATGCCCACTGTTTGTGCCTGACTGATGCCCACCACCCACGCACCCACCCACACGTCATTGAGCTCGTTCTAACGGATAGTCTTTCTTGTCCTCAAAGTTAAAAAAAAGTGTACAAACCTGGCAGCACCTCCTGAGCTCGACGCTCCTCAGCTGAGGAGTTGGACACCACCACCGGAGATGNCGCTGCTGCCAATGCCGCCTATGCTGTCTGTGCCATGGGTTCTAGCCCAGCAACCCAATGTCTGCTGCTGCTGCTGCTATTGCACATCAGCCATTTGCTCCTGAATCTTGTAGACTGCAAGAGCCCGGATGAGTGCGCTGGCAGGCAGGGGCTGGGTGAACATTACAATGGGGTGGAATGGGAGATCCTGTACCCATCTACCTTTCAATCGGCTGCGGGAAACGGAGGCTATAGGCGATCACCCGTCCCTTCGCAACAACGCTCGCCTATCTCTTAGGATCGACTGTCTAAGAGATGCTTGGTCTATATGCTATCCGTGCCAAGGGTTCTGTACAATGACCACCAATGTCTGCTTCTTCCAGTGCCAATGGCCCCCAGGCTAGGCCTATATGCTGTCTGTGCCATGATACCATGGCATAAAGAAACAGCTGCTGCTGCCAGGCCTATATGCTGTCTGTGCCAAGGGTTCTGTACCCCAGGTTGCCGCAAAGCTCAAAGCCTGCCTCATCCCGCCTTCCTGCCTCTCATGACAAGGTGCCTGTCTGCCCACCCAGGTTGCTGCCGAGAGAGAGAGAGAAATAAGAGAGAGAGAGAGAAAGTCCACCCACTGCTTGAAGGAGAGAAAGACACGATCCCATCCATGCTGTTACCTGCACTATATGGCCAGAGAGAGCGAGGTTCCCAGCTAGAACGAGGGAGATGGGGTTAGAGGGGGAAAGGTAGGTATATCCTCTGGCTGCCACCTGCCAGAACCAGGAAGAACTCCCATCTGTGCTCATGCACCCAATGCCCATTGTCCACATCCAGCACACAGCAAACCTACCGTAATGAGATGGAATATAACACAGAACGTTTATATGTGCCTGCCTGTCTGCCTTTGCGCATTCCTATACCTGCTGCTACCACCAACTTCAGCACATAGGGATAAAAGATTGGACAGGTCACACGAAGCTCATAAAAAGAAATACAACAACTTTTATTAAAACTATTTACATAACAATAAAAACAACAACAACATTATAAAAAACAAAAGCAAACATTCAAAGGAAACTTATAAATGAAACTAAGAGTCTCTGGTCCTGTCCCCCGTGACTTGGGGGAAAGGCAACAGCCGTTGGGGCACAGCACAGGGCTGAGGGACAGCCACCCGGGACTCTAGCAGCTCGTATCTGTGGGAGACAGCAAAGTTCAGGGCCCCTTCCATGTCCCGATGCCACCTGGAGAGCGCCACCATTTGTAGGTGGTCCATCTCGGCGGAGACGTACTGCCCGTACGCCTCTACCTTCTGCCTCTCCACTTGGACCACCTGAAACTGCTCCACCAGGCGGTTCTCCATGGTGGCTGCAGACTACTGGTCCTTGGCCACGAAGTCCCAGGTAGGCTGCTGCAACTGGACCCAAAAGGGCTGGGTCTCTGCATTCTTCCATGGGCCGGGGGTCTCCACATCAGGGCTGGAAGGGGGGCGGGGAAGGGCATACATGCCTTCGTTTTTGGGTTGCCTTCCCCCCCTTTTTCTGGAGCTGAGGCTCCTCGGCCACACCAGACTCATCCTCCTGCCGCCTCACTGTCATGCCAATGGTGCGCTCAATGTGGGAGATGAGCCCTGAAGTGGTCCCCTCCTTCTGCTGCCACAATCTTTTCTTGCAGTGCTAAAAAGAGCAGAAAAAGATAGGAACATAAGAAGTGCCATACTGTGTCAGACCAATGGTCTGTCTGTCAAGCCCTGCCTGCATTCTGTCTCCACAAGTGGGTGGACCGGGTGGCCAATCTCTCTCTGCAGGGGACATCTGTTCCTAACATGTCAGGTCATAGGGCAATTCATTCCCTGTTGTTCCAGTCCCCGTGCCATACCTTGCATGTGGCGAATCCGTTGCCTTTGTCAAAAAACCTCCAGACATCCTACTTCTGGTGCCAAATGTCTGAGGGTGTCACTGGCAGTGGCGATGGCGACCTCCACCTAGGGGTCCTCCTCCTTGGCCTGGTCCTGGCAACAGCGCTGAGGCCGGCATCTGATTCCTCTCTGAAATGGGAACACATTAAGAACACCAGAGTAATATCATGCATTTATGATGATGATGCCTCTAGTCCTCCCTCCTTGGGGTGCTAGGGATTACAACTAGAAAGCACGTCCAAATCCTGCCCTCCCAGGGGTGCTAGGGGATGATAGGGATTGCAGCTAGAAAGCCCCAGGCTGGCACATGCAAATCCTGAACTCCCTGGGGTGCTTGGGAGACCCTGGATGGCACGTGCAAATCCTGCCCTCCTGGGGGTGATAGGGGATGCTAGGGATTGCAACTAGGAAGGTCCTGGCTGGCACATGCAAATCCTGCCCTTATTTGGGGGTGCATAGGGAATGGGATGGCAACTGGAGAGTGGAGACCCTTGCTAGCCTAGCACATGTTTGGGTGAGGGTGCTGCTCGTGCCAGAGCCCCCCACCCTACAGTACCCTTTCTCTCTGTGGCAGACATCCGCTGCCACCCACTGATGCCCACTGTTTGTGCCTGACTGATGCCCACCACCCACGCACCCACCCACACGTCATTGAGCTCGTTCTAACGGATAGTCTTTCTTGTCCTCAAAGTTAAAAAAAAGTGTACAAACCTGGCAGCACCTCCTGAGCTCGACGCTCCTCAGCTGAGGAGTTGGACACCACCACCGGAGATGTAGTAGGAGCAGTGCCAGTGACCTGTACCTCTTCCTCCTTCTCCTCCTTAAGTGGCAAGTTGGCCCCCAGCCGCTCAATAAGAACTGCAGCCTTCTTCATTTTTTTTTAAAACAGTCACCCCACCCACAGCCAAAACAGTCCCCCACAACACACACCAACACTCACCAACCACAACCACAACAACAACACAGCCAAACCCAACCCAAACACAGCCAAAAACACACAAACCGAACAGCCACCCAGCCAAACACACACTCACTTGTCACACACTCTGCACGCACTCGAATTTCCTGTTTCCGGCGCAATTATGGCTTCACGTGCTTGCATAATAATTTTTTCCGAACGGCCGAACCCGAACCAAACAGCCGAACTGAACGGCCAAACCCGAATCCGGCGAACGAACCGAACGGCTGAACCAAACGCAGCCAAACCGAACTGAACAACCGAACCCAAACCGCAATCTGTTCGCCCATCCCTATTAAGTGGTTTGTGTACAGCTAGTTTGGGGAAGTAATTCCAATTGTAGGCTTCTAGCTGTATTAGTCCTTTCACCACTGGATCCCCAGGAGCACTGCCAATGGGGAAAATGCGGTGAAAATGGGTTCCTGAATAGTTGAGATTATCTGCAAAAAAACTATCTGTTTACAAACCATAGTTAAGGTGGGTTCACAATCATGAACCGTACAGATTTCCAACAAAAAACCTATCCATTCACAAAACATACTTCAGGCAGTTCACACTCTATCAAACAACAAAACCCCAGCATATTCCTAGTTAAGGTCTAACACCCGCCTCTTCGAAAGGTGGTTTCCACTGGAGAACTGAGACTACAGCAGCTTAAGATACCTGCCTTAACTTCTGTGGCCTGTTTTTATATTTGTGTGCCTGTGGTTTTGTGTGGGTTTTTTTATTTTTGGTGGTTATTTCTTATTTTGGATTTTGTTTGTAACGTGGTGTTTAGTATTTGTTTGTTGCTTAAGAATAAGTTTTCTCTTAGGAATAAGTTTTTCTGTAATTTGTTGGTTTCTGTTTAGTAATGTTCACATTTGGCAATAAGTAGAGTTTTGTAAAAAAAAAAAGTCAATAAATAGGACTGCAGGTACTCTATATTTTCTTTAACTTATTGAAATGTTTGTTTTGTTTCTTCTCTTGTATTTTCTTCTTCTTCTGGATTCTGTTTCCTCCTCCCTTTCTCCCCTGGCCATGATCCTACACCACCACCACCCGCTCCCTTCCTCCCCTGCCCACCTAGACCCTATCTGCGTCCTACCTCCCCCAACCACCTGGACTCGAACTGCCTTTCCCTACCTGGACCCTTTCTGCCCCTCCTGCTCTCCCTGGGCCCCCCTTCTCTCATACCTGATGTGGCCCCTCTGCTCCCTTCCTCCCCTGCCCTCCCATGACGTATTTGTTCCCTCAGTTCCCTTCCTTCCCCATCTATACTATTTGTGGTTGCATTTGTAGCCTGATTTGCTGGTTCTTTTCTTTTCTTTTCTTTTCTTGCACTGTACATATACTGAAGATTTGCAGTGTTGCAGTACTGCTGTTTTTTCCTTTCTGACTTTGTTTCTCCCAAATTATATATAATCTTCCACAGAAGTTAAGGCAGGTATCTTAAGCTGCTGCAGTTGCAATTCTCCAGTGGTAACTACCTTTCAAAGAGGTGGGTGTTAGGCCTTAACTAGGAATATCCTGGGGTTTTGTTGTTTGATAGAGTGTGACCTGCCTGAAGTATGTTTTGTGAACAGATAGGTTTTTTGTTGGAAATCTGTACGGTTCATGACTGTGAACCCGCCCTAACTTTGGTTTGCAAACCAATAGGTTTTTTTGCAGGTAATCTGTATGGTTTTTGATTATGCAAATACATTATACTGGAAGTGCAATGGATAGATATCAGTTATTAAGTTTAATTGAGCTTAGTTTGGAACCAGTACATTATTGTCTCCTTCCCTTTCACTTTTCATTGGCAAGCCTGCTGTCCCCTGTCTTAGCCCCTGGGTCCCATCAGTACTTCAGTCCTCAGGTCTGTTAATGTGAGCTTCCTGGCTCCCATCTTCTTTGATACCCACAGCACTTCTCAGTCTGGCTGCACACACACCCTTCCTCCCCCCAGCACACACTCTCTCACACACACCATTCATTCCCCCTGAACACACACACACACACACACACACACCCTTCCTCCATCCAGCATACACTCTCTCACACACCCCCTTCTTCCCCCTTGCACTCACTCACACCCTTCCTTTCCCCCTGCACTGTCTCTCTCACACACACCCTTCCTCCCCCTTTGCACTCACTCTCACTCACACACCCTTCCCCAGCTCACTCACACCTTTCCTTCCCCCTGAACACTGTGTCTCTCTCTCACACACCCTTCCTTCCCCCCTGCACATGGTGTCTCTCACGCACACACCCTTCCTCCCCCCTTGCACTCACGCACAGTCAATATATCTTAAGAGAGGGATCTGAGCAACGCATTTCTGCCATTGCTGCTCCTATTGCCGCTGCCACCGCCTGGGCTCCACCACGGCCAGCCCCAGGGAAGCTCCACTGCCACTGCTGCAACACAAGTCAATCTGTCTGTGGCACCCTGCGCATGCACAGTGAGGTGGGTGCCATTTTCTCACTGCGCACGTGCTGGGCACCACAGCAGGTTGAATCGCATTGCAGCAGTTTGCTCACTGTGCATGTGTGCGGTGCCGCGAGCAGATTAAATTGCGTTGCAGTGGCAGTGTGTCCCTGGGGCTGGCAGTGGCGGAGCCCAGGCGGTGGCAGCGGCAATGGGAGCAGCAGCGAGTCCTTGGGGGAGGGGAGGAAAACAGGTAGCTGTTCCTCCCCCCCCAGGCAGATGTCTGGTCAGGCGGGGGGCTGCATAAGTTCCTAACTCCCACCACACCACCACCGAGGGTAACCTGCTGCCACCAGTAAACCCCCCCCTTCCTCCATACAGTCAGCCCTGGTGGCAGACAAAAGCCACCTGCATAGGCTACAGAATGTTCAGCATGATCAAAGCCCCATACCCACAAAATGGGATCTTAAATATCTCACATTGTCCTCTCCCTCCAACACAACAATGTGTCACCACCACCAGATGTTGCAACACCCCTCCCTTCAATTTTCAGAGCCATTTACACCACGACACACCCTCCCATTACCTAGCTATCCCGTCCAAAAACAGGGTCACCTACCTGGAAGTAATGTGCCTCAGAAACACAATACAAGTCAATGGAGAACATTCAGCAGAAACTCCCACCCTCCTTACTAATGCTCTATAATCAGTAGAACACCACCGTGTGCAGGAAACATGTGGTAGCAGGAAAAGCAGGATATCTACCTATTTCCAGTCTCTAAAAGACCACGGGATCCACAGCAACAGAATTTTAGGCTTATGTAATGGTAGGGTGCCATCCCACTTCCACTGAGCCCATCAGTCAGTCTGTCTCTACTGCCCACTCTGGATAGCCAGGAAGATGAGGCTGAGAGAGAAGTGAAGGCCAACACCTACCCAACGTTACCCAGCAAGACCTGGACTTGAGACTCAGACCTCCAGTTCTAAGTCCCACACTAGCTACTGGATCACATTGACTCTCAAAGAAAGGTTCTATCTGTGAGATCAAAGGTTTTAAAATGTGTTACAGCATAGCTAGAAAGTAGATGAAGGAGCTCGGCATTGATATGACCAATGGAAGTGTCGAGCTGTCTGTAAGCCAGAGCCAGCCTTATCAAAGGGCGAACTGGGGTGACGTCCCTGGGCCCTGCTATTTTCTCTACTTCAGGGGTCCTGCAGTGGCCCCTGTTTTCAATAGGGAAGGGTACAGGGCCACCACTCACTCCCAGTGGGGTCCCAAACATGATTACCTCTAGGGCCCCTTGTAGTATGCCCCCAAGGGGGCTTGGCCACGGGAAAGGTCATGGGGCCATAAGGGGCCCTGCATTATATCTTCTCTCTAGGCACTGCAAAAAAGGGCAGTTCTGCCATACGTCATACTGAAAAATTCAAATATCTGATTTCTGCTGCAACTAATAGATCTCTTCCTGTCATTTCAGAAGATTATTCCATGGTCTACATCACAGCACCATCTCAGTGACTTAATGATGTTTCACTATAATTAAAATCCTTTTTTTCATAGAAAGTGCCATCTGGTGATGTTATTTCTACTGCTCATCATATCGAGAGTCATTGTGTTGGTTCTCATAACTGTGTTTTCTTTTTACCTGAAGCCCCAGTTTAGAGGGATGTCTTCATTGAGCAGGACATCACTCAGACTCCCCTTTGGGCAGTATTCAGTCACAATGGCAATGTTTGGCACTTCAATACAGCCTCCAATGAACTTGCAGAGGTTGGGATGATCGAGTTCTCTGTGATAATAAACAGGAATCACACTGTGTTTGTCTGGAGCATCCTTTCTGAGGGCATTTTCAGACGGACAAACTCTCCCGGGATAATTAGAATAATCTCCAGTGATTATTATCCTGGGATAACAAAGTGGTACCTGTTTAGATGGACATTTCCATCCTGGGATAACTTAATTCTGGGATAGTCCATGTGAACAGTACATTGTGATTAGAGCTCTGGGAGGAACAAAAAATCCCACGGTGCTTTTCTGTTGAGTTAACCACAATGTTTTCCAGGACTCAAATGTCACATCCTTTCTCTGCAACGTCACATCCTCTGTGCAGCTAAGCATTCCTGAGTATTTCTGAGCACATACCTTGCCGGTATACTCTGTGGTGCTAATCATCAGGATAGTTGACTATCCTGGGATATATCATTCAGACGGACATTATTCTGGGATATTTTAACAACCAGCTGTTATAAACCCCAATGATTGGGGTTTTATAACACCCTGATTTTTTTTTATCCCAGGATAATAATCACTGTTGACAGCATTTAGACGGACAAACTATCCCAGTGATAATGTTCTTATCCCAGGATAAGTGTCTGTCTGAAAACACCCTGAGTCTGTCCCTTCTGTAAAAACAATTCTATGAAACACGATCCTTAACGTGTAAAGTAGCATAGCTCTATTGCCCTCAATGAAGATATATCAATTTATACCTGGTAAGAATCTGGCAACATATCATTTGAACATGGAAAATTACTTCTCTGGCACAGAATTTGGATGTAAATGTTAAAAATGCACAAGATCATGATCACATAATCAGCCACCATCAGAGGATACATTCACACATCCTCATCTAAAATGGGACAGCTCTTGGAAAGATCCATTTAGTAATTCTTAGGGGTGGGACTACCAGATCATCCGGTATCCGATACTGCCGTTATTTTGGTGTACCGGCAGTATTGGATTATTCCGGTATTATTGGGTCTGGTACAGGATCCCCCATGCCGGATTTTTTTACATTACGGCCATTCAAATGAATGGCCGCAATGTTAAACTCAGAAAACCCCAAACACTTTCCCTCCCCAAGTCCAGGCTGCGCAGGTGGAAGGGGGGACACCCCCCACCCACCCTGCCCAGCCTGGATTTAAACAACAACAAAAATTTCCCCAAAGTCCCTAGTGCGGGCTCCGGGCCGCCACCGGCGACCCAGAGCCAGCACCAGGTAAGTACTGGTACTGTACTGATCCCTGGGGTGGGGGGTGGTTTAACACACACCCCACCCCAGGTATCACCCTCCCTCCCCACCCAGGGATCACCTACCTTGAGCTCCGGGCGGCGGAAGTTCCCCGGAAGGCCTAGTAGCATGCTGAAGCCGGCAGCCACAGCCAGTGCTGAAGCCGCCGGACTGCTGCCACCACCACCCAGAGCTCAAGGTAGGCAATGGCATTAGGCAATCCCTGGGTGTGGAGGTAGGGTGATTCCTGGGGTGGTGGAGGTGTTAAACCACCCCCACCCCAGGGATCAGTACAGTACCGGCACCATAGGCTATTACCTGCTGCTGGTGCGGGCTCTGGGTCGCCGGCGGTGGCCCAGAGCCCGCACTAGGGGACTTAGGGGAAATGTTTGTTGTTGTTTAAATCCAGCCTGGGCGGGGTGGGTGGGGGGTGCCCCCCCTTCCACCCACACAGTCTGGGAGGGGGAGGGGGGAGGTTTTTGTTTTTCCCCATTGATTTCAATGGGGACAGTTCCCCATTGAAATCAATGTAAAAGATCCGGTACCAGTAAACTGGTATTAATCCGGTAAGCCGGGTTTTTTAAATCCGGGAACCCGTAAAACCGGTACCCGGTATTTGCCCTGATGTCCCACCCAATTCCCTGTGTATTTGCTTGTGATCTGTGAACACTTCTATCAGTGGTAAATCCATGGTGCCCTGAACATTATTATGAGCTACCACATGAATAACCACAGAGAACTTTTCATTACTTTGGGGGGCATTTTTCCATTTGAAAATCATGAGATATGAAAGTATCCAAAGTAAAATGATTTGACACAGAAAACAGTTAACACAAGTGACATTATGACAAGTTCCAATCTCATTTATACTGCTGTGAATCTGGAATGACATCCAATGCTGAGGTTTCATTCCTTACCTTACGTGTTTTACTTCCTTACGTATGGCTTTCGAAAGGCTGAATGACTTCTTCATTATTTTCTTAATGGCGACTGTTCTACCATCACTGCAACAAGATGAAGACACTTTCCTAAACCCTGGAATCCCAACATTAAGTGCAGCAGGAGCAGGTTGGCTGGGATAGCGCATAAGCACTAATTAGTTGAAGGCTAACTGGGGCCTGCTGAGTCTGGGTGTGACCAGGCCAGTTTAGGGATAGAAAGGCTACGCTAAACCCAGGAAAGAGAGAAGGAGGTATGAAAGAGGCAGGAGCCAGGAAGGGCTTCATCTCTAAGCTGGGTACGGGAAAGACTGTGCCTGGCCAGCAGAATGAGGGGAAAGACTCTACCTGAGGGCTACATGGAGGCAACTAAGCCGGTCGTCTGAATCAGATGCTGGAGGGTTGCAGGGGGGCAACAGAGCTGGAAACCAGAAGGGAACATCCTGGTTGTAGGAGGGACCGTGCCTGACCAAGAGAGGTGCAACCTGCAAGGTACTGGAACAAACTATGGGGAGGGGTTGATCAGGGCTGGCCTTAAGATTTATGAGGCCAGGGCAAAGATAGAATGTGGGGCTCCTGATGACCCCTTCCCCTTGGGGGCAACCTCTGCGGTGCCCTGAAGGTGGTCATGTTTGGGGCCCCACTGAAGTGGAGTGGTGCCCCCACAACCTGTCCTGGTGAAAATAGAGACCACTGCAGTGCCCTCAGGAAGAGTGGGGCCTGGGGCAGCCACCTCAGGTCGCCCTGCGGTAAGGCCTGCCCTGGGGTTGATACCTGGCTGGGAGAGATTGTGCCCAGCCAGGTGGGACCTGAAGAAGAGGCACCCCTGAACTCTGTCTAAATAGTGCTGTTGGTGGATGAAGAATAAAGAATGCTTTTAAGCAAAGATCCTGTATGGACAAATCCTGGAAGCATGCACCCTTCAGGCCCCCGCCCTGTTACACAGGTGAGAATACAGATATTTTATTATTCATAGAGCTGGTTTGGAATTATGACTTTTATCCTGCAAAAGAATGATTGTTTTTCCTCTTCCACAACCAAGAAGAAATTTTCTTCATAATAAAAATCCTGAAAATTTGGTCAAAAATGTTTTGTTTTGATTGCACTGAGCACATGCTGTACATTTTTCATGCATGATATATTTGAAAAGGAAAAAAAATGGTTTTAAATGTGCATGGGCTATGAATACAAAAAAATTCTACATTTTAGTTTTAAAAAAAACAGAATGGAATTGCATTTTTTAAAAAACATTTCTGATTTTCCATCAAAAATGGACATTTATAGGATTTTCCCCAAAAATGAGGGAGGGGTGGTTGCCCAGGTTGCTAGGTCCTCTTAAGGGCCTGCTTTATAATGCAAAGATCTATTGTATTCTGAGATTCCTTAGTTCAAAGAGTTGGGGGATCAGAAAATATTTGTATTCCATTTATTAGGGCTGAACGAGAAAACAAATTTTCCCGTGAGAAAACTTGAGGTTTCAAGAACCGGGTCAGGGACCAAGATCTCATAAGATCTTGGTCCTGGAACAAGTTACTGAGCAAGAAAATAAAATAATTTTTTAAAAAATCATTGTGTATGTGCAAAATGGTCACTGGACGGTTTTGTGCATGTGCAAAATGGTCACCACTCTTAACCAAAATGGAAGCAATGGTGTTGCTGCCATTTTGGTTAAGGTCAGTAGATCGTACCTGCACAAAATGGCTGGACTGTTTTGCACATGCACAAATGACCACTGCCCTTAGCCAAAATGGCAGTAACACTATTGACGCCATTTTGGTTTATTTCTTTTATTTCTTTCACAGTATTTATATCCCGCCTTATTCTGACTACGCAGCTCAGGGCAGCTGCCATTTTTCACATGCATAAAACAGTCTGGCAGCCATTTTGTGCATTCACAATGATTTTTTAGATAAAATAATTTTCTCACTGAGTATTTGGCAAAACACTCCCAGTTCTCGATTTGTCCGAGATGACCCCAGAACTGGGATTTCTACAAGATTTTGTTGCTTTTGCGAGATCTCATTTAAACCCTACCATTTATAGATTTAAGAAGGACCCGGCCTAAAAGTCTGGATCCAGACACATCAAGATGTTGCAGGAGGGGATGTTCCAAATGGAATCCAAGCTTTGCAGCTCAGGCCTAGCTTTAAAGTTTCAACAAGAGGTAGAGAAGTATAAACAACAACAAACAAACCCCCACAGCAAAATGGTTGGTGGATCAGAAAATAACCTTCTAATTGAGTTTACTGCAAAGCCCAATCTAATTGATATAGTTTTAATGCTGTGACCTTAATGGGTGGCTATAAGCTCTGCCATTATACAGGTAGTGAAAATATCAATCTCACAGAAGTATAGCAAAATGCCAATAGAACAATCCATAGGTAAGCCTACTATATGCCAGTCTGGGTGAAATACTGCTTCTTGGCAGTGGAGATGGCTCCTGTGCAAGAACTCAGTGCGGTGAGGCAGCTGGCACTGGAGTCACTGGGTGCACGGGGCACACTGAGAACGCTCCCCATGGCGGTCCGTATCATGCGATCTAAATATTAAAAACATTGAAATTTGCATTGCATGAGGGCACATCTTCCAGAACATTCCCAGATCATGCAGTCATGTAAAGTTCTGAATCTGCCCTCATCTACACTTACATATAATTTAGAAGTTGACAAAGAAAATTCAGGATCAGGTAGTGTTCCTCAAACAGGGTGGGGAGAGGGGCTCAAGGAGAACACAGAAGCCATTCAGGGAGAATGAGCATAGAGAAGGCACATATATGGAAAACACCTAGCTCTACTCCAAGCCAGGGGAAATTTTCAAAGTGATGAAGTAGCAAGGGAGAGAGATTGTGTCAGAGAATAAGGGGCAGGGAGAGGGGAAGCAGCAGGAGGGTGGGAAGGGGGAGAGGGAGGGAAGGAAGGAGTAAGGGTGTGTGTGGTTGTGAGTGGAGCCTTAACTACCACAGATAAAAGGAAGGGGGGGCATGGTTTGAAAAGTTTGAGAACCACTGGAATAAAGCATCAGTTGATGAGGATAAGTGATAGATAACATTCAGTCTGCTACCAATATCAGCAGCAAATCAAGTTCCTCTGTTCTGAAAACTATTACCCCACTATGAAAAAGTTTAAAATAGTGATGGGTCAAATCTGGCTCATGTCTGATTTTTATTTAGCCCCTTTCCAATTCTTGGATTTTATCCAGTTCCTACAAGCAAGTATTGAAAGAGTGAGCTTAGGGGATGGGACTGGAAATGGGACATGTACACAAGAACAGGGGTTAAATCCATGATCTGGACCCTCCTCTTCCTCCCCCCCCCATCCCGAGCACACTCCTTAAGCACCCCCAACCCAAATCCTTTGTTGCCCACGGAGCTGGGACTAATTTTCAAAGTGGTGAAAAAGTTTAAAACACTACAGATGCCACTTGATGAGTGGTAGTTTGTGGCTATTACTATTAAGAGGTAAGCTACTGCCTGCTAATATAGTGTGTGAACACCAGTAAAAAGTAACAATTATGGATAGGAATTTCTTGTAGCATTACACACACTCCAGAGCTTTGAGAGTAGATATCAACAGAGTAGATACCCATTGATTTTATTGCCATAGAGTATCCCCCATCAATGTAAAGCATGATCAAGACATGGATTTCATTTGGTTATTTCCTGCCCATGCTTCTAGCATCTCTTTGGCTGCTTTTAGATGAATGCCGCCTGCTCATGCCATGAAATCATGCAGCTTGTAAAAGTGCCATGGGCGGCTTTTAGACGCGCCTAGACACGCAGTATTTACGGTCGCACATCTTTAACAGTGCAAATTAAATACCTTGATATCAAGGTAAAAGATGTTAAAGAATGAGCGACTGTAAATATGACGCATCTAGGCGTGTCTAAAAGCCGCCTGTGGCACTTTTACAAGTCGCATGATTTCATGGCGCGAGCAGGCAGCGCTTGTCTAAAAGCAGCCTTAGGCTGTTTTTAGATGTGCGCTGGGATCAGGCGCGGGAGCGGCGAAACAGCCGCGGTGCTGTTTTACACAAACCGGAAGCAGAAGTTGTGTGCGTGATTGGCGGTCGCACATTCTTTTCCGGCCGCGTATGTCCCTCCAGAGTCCAGAGAAATCAGGCCGGTTCGATCGCGGTCGGCAAAGAATGCGCGGCCGCCAATCACGCGCACAACTTCCACTTCCGGTTTGTGTAAAACAGCACCGTGGCTGTTTCGCCGCTCTCGCGCCTGATCCCCGCTGCACGTCTAAAAACGGCCTTAGTTTCTGCATATTGGTTTGGGTCATTTTGTTGTTGTTGTTGTCTGTCTGGCCTCACTGTCACTCTCAGCTGCTATCAAACTAGTATCGTCTATGAATTTCATTAATCCCCCCCATTTACAGCAAGAACAAAGGTATAAAATAAGACCCACGCTAACACTCCATATCTAGACAGTAAAGATTTTGCTATTTTTAAACGGAAAAACTAATCAATGAGACAAAAAAAGAATGAAACAAAGAAATGGGACAAAAATTGATGTTATTCTAACCAGCCCTAGATTAAATCTTTACAGTAAGATAGCTACACACAGGTATTCAACATTTTTATAAGTGATTTTCTGCAGAAAGTTTTAATCAATTCCTTTATGCAATTATCACAGCTTTGTAGAAAACATTGTTCTTTCAACTTCTAAATTCTTTTCTTTTTCTTCTTCGAACATAAGTAGAACAATACCGGGTCAGACCAATGGTCCATCGAGCCCAGAACCATGTCTCTGACAGTGGCCAATCTTGATTGCTTGGGAGAAGTGCCCAATCAGGTCACAATGGGTAATCCATTCCCTTTTGTCCATTCCCAGCTCCCAGCATTAAGAAGTTACGTCCCCTAAACGTACTTTGCTGATAATGGACCTACTCTCCCGGAATTTATCCAATCCTTTTTAAAATTCAGCTATGCTACTGGCCTTGACCACATCCTCTGGCAACAGCTTCCACAAGTTAACTGTGCATTGAGTTAAAAAACAACAACTATCTTTTATTTGTTTAAAGTCTATCACCAGTTAGTTTCATGGGGTGTCCCCTAGTTCTAGCACTATTTGAGAGGGTAAATAACCATTCCCTATTTATTTATTCCACACCATTCATGATTTTATAAACTCCTATCATTAAAGTATTTATCATTCTATCATCTTGCTTTTACTCTGCAGTTTTGCCCATATTTAATTTCTCATTAGTTTATATAAAATATTCAAATATCTTTAAATATATGTTGCCTTCTGTGAACTATACTCCCTTTAAATAGTTTGCCAGCTGAATGCTTAATTTCTGCCTCTGTCAATTTGGAATGCTTGTCCTTGAAGGACCCTAATTGCATATAAAAATATTACTTTAATCTGATCTTGGCTGCTTTTAGTAACGCCATTACTTAATCTGATGCCCATTCTTGAAGACCAAGAGTCCACTAGATCACACTTTGCTGAAATCAGCACTCAAACCCAAGGCGGCAAATAGTGGGACTATGCTAATGACTCAGTGTCTTGTCCCGTTTACTCAAAATGAAAACTACATCTTTTTCAAAACGATATGACCTTTTCCACATTGCCTCTTGGCATTAGAGATAGTTCATCTAAATCAGCATAGCTCCATTGAAAACAAGTGAGATGCACGCCAGCTGAGGTCCATCTTTTTCTCCATATTACTACAGCAATAAATGATATAGCAAATTATATGATGCACAGCTATTGTTGATGTTGGGTGACAAAGGCCCCTTTTACATGAGACAGGCCCATGCATGCCCATGTAGATCTGCTGTGTGGGCATGCATGGGCACTGCCCATGTTACCGCCATGGTGGGAGGGTGAGGGTGAGTGCATGCTCCTATGCTACACCCATCTCCACTCACCTCCACCCATTGCCCACACACAGAGCAACTGGTGATAATGGCAGTTGCTCCGTGCATGGAGGTGGGTGGAAATGGGCATGCATGTGTGATGGTGCCCCCCCCCCCACGTATCGGCACACACACCCATCCCCACCCACACTGTGGCCTGTTTAAAAAGGGCCAAAGACTGCGGCAAAACATTGTACACATAAGTAACAATATTGTTAAGTTCTGGAGTTTACAGGGTTAAAGTGACTTAGAATGGAGGTTGGACTTGATGATGTCATCACGGGACAGGGCCTGAACCAATAACTTTAAAGGAGTTGCCCAAAGTTTTGCCCAGGACTTGCCCTCATTGGGATCCACATCCCAGTTTTACACGAAATTTCTGGTTAGTTTCTTTTTATATTCTCGTTTAATAACTTTGGAATAAATTTATCTTCTGTTTAAAATAAGAAGGGTTGCAACTCTGGCATTTCAATCATGGGTAATTTCAGATGTGACAGGCCTTTCGGCCCGCCGAACTGAATTCTGGACTGGGATTCGTCTCGGATTCCGGTCTGTGATCAGACTGGCCGTCCTTTAGACGTGCCGGCCTGATCGCAGAGGGAAATTGGGAGGGGGCGGGGCGGGGCTGTGTGGTGTGACGTGCGGCCACTCAGCCCTGCCCCCCCATGCTCCACCGGCCGCCCGCCCTTGAGGAGATGGGCGGGTGCAGTGACCAATCAGTCCGCTGTGCCCGATCCTGTACCATGGTCTGGACCACGGTCAGGAACGGGGCGAGGTAACAGATGTTACTTTCGCTGCATTCCTGATCGTGGTTCAGCTAACCATGATTCTGGAGGTGAGGCCAGCCTCGCCCCCAGAATCGTGGTTAGTTTTAAACCCTACCAGGAATTCACCGTAGTGAACATCTGGCGGGGCTCAAATAGACGTTCACACGATCATAGCCACCACCCTGAATCCACTGCGATTCAGGGTGGTTGACTATGATCCCGTAACGTCTGAAATTACCCCATGTCTATGCTACCTTTGTAAAAGTAACATTCAACAAGGAGGAAAGGACTGAACTGAATTGGAAATAAGCTAACTGGGGTGGGAAGATCCCAGGGCACCCAGTTACTGAATGGATACATCTGGATACAGACTGAATTCACTCATTCTCTGGTGGTGACAGCAAATACAGGGAATAGCGAGACGGAAGTCTGTGAGGTCAACAGGTTTCTGTCACAAAGACTATAGAGCTTTTCACTCTGACTTTTTACAGAGGGAAGGGGAATATCAGAAAATCCCCTCATACCTGCCCCTCACAAGACCCCTCCTAGAGAGCTCCCAGGCACTAAGCAAGAGCCCTCCTTAGCAGTCTTACCAGAGAAGGGGGAATTCTGGCCAGGGCTGGATTTAGGATTTTAGCACCCCTAGGCAACTCAGGCTGCTCTTGTGTGCATGGGCTGCCATCTGAGGTGGGGAGGGAGGCAATGGTGGCACCCAGCACAGAATCAGAGTCTCTCCCACTGTGCTTGGCTGGCAGCACCGCAGAGTACATTTGCAGGGGGACTATGGGGTGGAATGGGGCTTCTCCAGGTGGGGATGGATGGGGGGGTCCCTCCCTCCAGGCTCCACGCAGTGCGGTTGTGGTGGCAGTGGGGACAGGAGGTGCCATGACCAGGCAGGCGAGGAAGAGAACAGAAGCCCCCAACCCCACAAAATTTGCTGCCCTAGGCAGATGCCTATGTTGCCTGCCCTTACGGACATTTCTAGACGAGCAGGCCAATCTAGCTGATTTAAAAATCTGATTTTAAGAAACCTCACATGGGCGGTGTTTAGACGCACCCCCTCCCTGCACTGGAAGTCACCTGGCTGCCATTAGAAACAGTGGTACCGGGCAGCTCGCGCATTCTTTTTAAAACCGGATTTGTCACACCTCAGAGTTTGACAAATCTGGTTTTAAAAAGAATGCTCCAGTACTGATCAGATGTGGCACACTTTAGTATTCTGTACATGTTTCGTGTCCCACAAAAGGAGTGAGGGACATAATGACATCCAGAACAGGGAGGGGTTCAGATTACTGAAATCCAGATCATAGAGATTTTACTGTACTAGGTAAAAAGAAGAAAACTGATGTCATGATGAATTTCTTATCATTTCTATAACACTTTCAGGGTTCAAAGCACTTTACATTCCTTGGGTGCAAGACACACAAGACAGGCTGGGGAGGTTACCACGCCTTATGTAGCCTTCCACCTCCATGGGCGAATGAGCCATGCAATGCAGTGACTTGTGTGTCCAGGGCCCACCAGATGTTTCCCCACCCAGGGCAGGGCAAGCATCTGGCTGCTCCATGACATCCTTGGAAAATTCCAAGGATGAATCACAGAGCAGCCTTACCCCAACGGAGGTAAGGTGGCAGGGCAACTCGTGTGATGGAGTGCGCTTGTCCCACCACATGTGGTGCAATGCTGCTGGGCCATGAATGATGGGCATTAGTGGCACCCATTGTGCATGGCTACATCATGGCTGTGGGCGGGCTCTCAGTCCGGTCAGGGGAGGGAGGTGGGGCAGGGCTGGGAAGTCACTTATGTGGGTGGTGCCTGGGCCTGCCCCAGCGGCTCTGACAGGGGCCAACCCACCCAGCTTCCCCTCATGTGGCTGGCTCCCCGTGCACACCGTGCAGTGCGGCAGCAGCAATTGCCCACCCCAGGGCACATGCTGGGAATCAGGCCCTTGCAACTTGTGTGGCTACACCCTTTATTTCAGCAGCCCTGTGAGGTAGGTCATTTTTATTCCAGTTTTCAAATGGAGAACTGAGGTTGAGAAATGGTGGGTGTTAACAGACAAGACAGGGCCCCCCATTGGATCCTCCTTTGCCCAGGATTTACCTGCTTGTGTGAAAAGTGGCCACCAGTGCTATCACCAGATGTTTGTCCGAGTTTGGTCTGGGGCAGCTCCTCACAGCTTCATCCCCAGAACGGTGAAGTACGCTTTGCGGGGTAACCTGGCCCAAATTGGGGCAAGTTGCATACACTGTCCTGAGCTGCCTTCTGTCTGATTGGGGGGTGGCAAGGGGCAGGCCATGTTCACCACCACTGAGTTGCAGCAGCAGCCTAGAGCAGAAGCAGGAGTAGCTGCAACTCTGGCGAAGGGGGACACGCATGGGTGGACCTCAGACAGGGGCACCGCCGGTGCATCTGCTGAGGTTCTTGTGGGGCCCATGTGGGGCATCTGCAAGGGGGTTGGCCACAGAGCAGCTCCGGGGTCTGACAGGTTCCCAGTCTGTGTGTTTGCCCAGTGGTTTGCCCAAGGCTGCCCAGCGAGTTCATAAGTGAGTTGGGATTTAACTTCCAGGTGCAAGTCCAACACCTTATCTAATAGGCTACACTGGCTCTCACCTCTTACAGCAAAACTAGATTTGTTAGACAGACCAGGCCAGACCAGACTGACCTCCTGTTTATGGGGATAATAACGAAGACGACAGAGGACTAAAAAAATCATAGTAAATACAAACCTTGCTTAATGCAGCTGAAGTCTATAATCCAGCTTTCATCCCAAAACATTCTTTGCTTCTGATACTGAAACCACTAAAGAAAACATAACAGGCCTGGTTTAATTCATTTCTGGTTTAACTGCACTGACTCCAGCAGAATTACACCATTGATGAATATAAGCAGCACATTAATAATTAGTAGTATTGAGATAGTCTTCAATACAAAAAAATATAAATAACATTTTAGCAAACATCATATCTCATTGATGACATCATTAGAACCAGACTCTTATTGAGTTGTTCAGAAGTAATGAATCAAGTTTCTAACAACCTTACGTAAAACAATAGTTGTTTTTGAAATGGAACAGGGGGGAAAAAAGCTAAATTCCCTGTTGCAGAGTCTGATAGTTTCTGTTCTGCAGTCAGCACGTTCATGCATTACCCTGACTGCCTGACTCTGATCTCAAATAGATGGTGCACATCACTTCACAGTCAGTGTTGTATAAACAAGCACAGCACGACGTTTCCCCTAAGAGAAGCAGACATGAATGTCATCCATTTCATCACCAATCAAAATCAGGCCTGAACTCAGCAAATTACATCATACATTATTACACTACGTACTGCAGCCTGTAACATTAGATTGGACACTGTTGTTACTTTGTAAAGGAGATGTAGGCCCGAAAACTGAGGTAGTAATGTTGTCCAGTCCAATAAATACATAAAACAGAAGGAGATACTGTTTTCAGCCTGGAGTTGCAGATTAACTAGACCACCACTATTACACCTAACATTAAAGCCAATTGGAGCACAAATTTATAAATGGGCAAGGTTTTGTTTTGTTTGTCCTGAGCCTGATTTAATGCGCAGTTACAAGGAAGAGCTGTGTTTGCATTTCTGGGGGGAAAATAAGGGTCCAAATGGGACAGATTTGGATTGGTGCGGTTTTACTATAGTTCTAAAAAAATGGGTAAATAATAAATGCATGAATGTGATTTAAACACAAAAAGTCTCATTGTAAGTCAATAAGACTTGTGTTCCTCAGTGCTAAACTGGGTTTGAAAATGTTACTTCAACCCTTTTGAAAAATGTATTCTCCATGCCCCCTCCTGTTCTCACAGAACCTAATGGAAGTCTTCCCATGTACTTATTAAAGTCACTCTTTAATAAGTACATGATTAAGCCCTGTGAACAGGATGGGAATTCATTTGCTCTGTAGAAAATTAGAAAAGACAAAAATAAATAAATCAGAAAGTAGCTTTTCCAACTGTTTGTAAAAGTAAATTTACACACTGACTAAACAACCAGCAGGAGAGAATGCTGTTGTATCCAATATGCTAGAAATATTAACTACTCAGCATGTGCCAAAGCTGCATAATTCACACCTCCCTGCAAAACAAACATCAGAGAATAACAATAGGAAATTTGGTCCTTCTAGGATATCCATTCTCTATGAAAGGAGGTGACTTGATGTTCTGTTGTGATGATTTTAACATCAGTCACTAAAAGTTGGTCTATCAGAACTTGCCCAATGTTTTGCCAAAAAGTGGAGTGCAAGGTGACAGGCTGTTTTCACATGGATGTCCCCTCATTGCACACATGTGTGGGTGGGGTGGGCGCCCATGTGAACGTGGTGGTGGGGATTGGTGGGCACCCGTGAGAATGCCGCAGGCAGGTTGTATGTGTGTGTGTGCGCTCCCCCATCACCCACACATGGAACAATGGGGACCAATGTCTGATGGTCCGTGCGTGGAGATGGGTGAGGGTTCATGGGAACGCACCCCCACGCACTGCCTGTCAACTGTGCCGCCCACCTATCCCCCCCCCACGCACCCACGCCTGTTGGAAAAGGGTCATAGTATGGTATGTAATGTATCATGCTGAAGGAGACTCAATAAATATATTTTGACACTGAATCAAAAACATGCAAGGCAAGATCTTCAGCTGTGTTTTTGTATCATACTTTTCAAAAGCTGAATGTGTGGACCATAGTAATTGATTAGAACCACCTTGAGACCATTTTAGCTCTAGGGTCCAATCCTGAAATCCTCATTCACACAAACCCTTATTGACTGCAATGAGGATTTTTGGCCAAAGTAAGATGTTCAGAACCAGACTTACTTTTTGTGAGTTAATTTGATGGGTAGAAACACGTCAGGAGGTTGAACAACTTTGTAGCAGTCTGACACAGACTGCTTGTTTATTGATTTAAATGTGCATTTTTCCTTTCAGAGAAATGTATATGTGCCTCTCCTAGAATTTTCCTCCTAGACTCCAGACGTTTACTCAGAATAACACTTGACATAAATCAAAATATTAGATATGACTAAACTTTAAAAAAATATATATAGAAAAAAATGTTTCTTTTCACCAAAACTTTTATGTCTTTTTGTTGTTGTTGTTGTTGACCAGCTGAAAACTGGCTGCCACAACCAGCTCCTTCTTGTCCTGCAGGCAGGGCCGGATTTAGAGCAAGGAGAGAAAGGTGGCTGCTTAGCATACCATGCTAATGTGGGCTTTCTAATCCTGCCACCTCTGCATAAGCAGGTGGAGAAAGCATACAGAGGACTTCCATAGGGCCTAGGTTTTCAAAGACAGGCAGGCATGCCAGAGGGGTGCACACAAGATGTTCTGAGGTGCAAAGACCTTAGCTGACAAGGCCCCTTTGCTGCCAAATGGCGGCGACGGGAAAATTGTCGTGCCCCCACCCCTCTTCTCAGACACATAGAGGAGACGGCCGCTGCAGCGAGGCAGGAGGGAGCCTCGTGATGGGTGAGGGTTGCTGGGCAACCATGTTTTGACGCGTGCGCAGGAGCGCATTGCGTGAATCTTCAAGGCCCGCCCCTTGTAGGGGGGGCGAACCTTGTGGGCACAGAGTGGGCGTCATTCCAAGGGTGAAGCCGAAGAGTCAGCCCCACTCACCTCCCCTCTAGCACTGTTGGTTTATCCGGTTGGTATTAGGGAACTGAGGAGGAATTTTTTGCAGCTAGCCTTGTAATTACAAAGGGTTGCCTTTTTGACTCCTTAACAGTGTAAGAGTAGGTTAAATAGGTTTGATTGGCTAATTTGATCATATCTTATAATTGGCTTGAACCTAATTGGAACATGATGTAGAGTGAACATTACTATAAATAGGGTAATTTGGCTCTATGAAATAGAGGAATAAAGAATTATTATTGTGGAATTCGAAAGATGTGATAATAATGCATATTGGGAATTAATTGTTGCACTCTGCAGGGGTCCAGTATGCTATGGTTAGGATAAATAGGAAGGAAATAGGAGATTAAGAGACATCTCCTTAAGAGATGGGGATGTGATACCTAATGTAATGCATGGCACAGCATGCATGGGGGTCATCGCCCTGGGAAGGGTGCTTTGCAGGGCTAGTAGGGACATGCACTGTCTTCGTGTCCTGCAGACACTTTACTCCTTACTCAAGTCCACAGTTGGGCCTGCCCCTCTTCGGTCAAGGCCCTGGGGCTATTGAAGGAGGGGATGTTTGATGTTGGGGTCCTGTTACCGGAAGGCACGTCCGGGACAGTGCTACAGTTAAAAAGTGATGTTAAGTAGTTAGCATACTGGACCCAGAATTGCTTAGTGCAATTTCCCCACTGGTTCTGAATTGTTGATTTTTTAATTAAAGCGTGCGGCCAGTTTTAATCCAATATATAAGTCTCTGTGTCTTATTGGGGTGCGTCGACAAAAACCTAGCTCCACTCTATCACTGAGTATGGGGAGTTTCCAATGGGGTCACAAGGGGGAGAGCGAGGAGGGAAGCAACAGAAGGGTTGGAAGGGGGAGACGAAGTAAAGGAGTAAGGGGTGTGTGTGTGTGTGTGTGGTGGGGGGCTCAATTATAACAAACAAGTGGAGGGGGGGGAACACGCTTCAAAAAAGTTTGAAAACCACCACCCTACGGGCCCCATACAGCTTAAGCCGAGCCCTGCCTCACCCGCCGAGTGTGTCCAAGAAATCCTGGGGACAGCAGCAAACCTGAGCCTATGTTTGCAGAGCAGTGGGCTATAAAAATAGACGAAAATAATAGAGAAACCAATGGAAATGAAAGAAACACAAAGAACTTTTATCTGATGCTTACCACGACTGTCAGAATGAAGCCGGCACAGATTAGACAGATTGGTAAGGCAATCGCTATCTGGGCATCTGTTGTCAACGGACATTCCCCACAGTCAGCTGGACACGTGGAGCAGCTCTCGTCATCCTCACAAACACCATCCCCACAGACTGGGTAGAAAGGGAAATGGATTATCAAAAGGTTTAAAATAGTTACATCCACTGAACGCCATAGCAGGTGTATGTGGTTCCTGAGCTGTGAATACCCAGGCAAGGCAATATGCAGGATTCTGGGCCCTTTGCCTGGCAGCTGAATGATGGCTTTACATTTTAAATTTACTCAGGGGACCATTATGTTTTACTGACCTGAAGTGAACTATTTCTCTCTGTCACCCAAGCCTTGGACAGCCAGGCTCAGTGTCTTTCTTAAAACTCCACCAGAACTTCTGAGTTTGATACAGGGCTTGTTGGGAGGATTCCTGTGTCCTGTGTTTTGCAGGAGGAGAGACTAACAGATGAGTGATGGGCCCAACCTCAGGTTGATTGTGGGTATGGGGAATGGACCTTTGGCACGTTTCTCTCATTGAGACTCCTACTATGCATGTTGGAGTGGAGGAGAAGGCAGGAAGAGGTTAAGTACTCCTGGCTGGGAGTTCAGGTCTCTCCAAGTGCCCAAGGTTTTGTGTTTGGGGAGCATTCTCTCACCTCAGTGGGTGCCCCATTCTCCATCTCTATGGGTTGTTTTTTCCCCAAGTCTCCCTGCTGGCAGCACAGGATTGGGTCGGCCTCAGCACTAGTTGTGCGAAGGAGTCTGGCATTAGCCGACCCTGTTGTATCCTAAGTGAACAGGAGTCAGGAGGGGTGGGGCCAAGAATACCCAGTAGCATCCTCACTGGCTGAGTGAGGAGCCAGGAGCTGCAGCACAGGCTAGCATGCAGGCACAGAAAGGCAGGAAGGTCTCTGCAGTCTGCACCTCTCTTTCTAGCAGGGCTGCATCAACGTCTATTCCCTGATAATGCCCTGCACTAAAGATTCGCTGCCTCGTGGTGGGCTCCCTCTGATGGCAGAGCTCCAGGCATGATGATGGTGTTAGTCAAAATGGCCCCATCAGGCCTTAAAATCTACCAGCTCTTACTTCTGCCACGGTGCAAACTGCTCATCAGTTATTAGCTTTTTTCTTTCTGTCTGTTTTGTCTGCTAAGGTTATATGCTTGAAAGCAGAGACTGTCTCTTGCGATGGGTGTTAATAAATGAGATGGTAGCCCACACCAGGTGGGTGTCCACCAGCCCATTTATTAGGTGTTCACCCCCACAGGCCATGTAGCCACCATCCATAGCCCCCACCCACGGCAGGGTCCATGGGCAAATGCAGGCTAATGTGCACCTGTGTGTGTCACACAGGGGTACGGGTCAGAGCACAGTAGAGCTCAGCTGAGGGGAAGGACTAGAGCAGGGAGAGCCTGGGAGGCAGAGACGGGGTAGGAACAAAGTAAAGGGAGACCTGGCAGCCACTCTCAAGGTGAGGAAAGCTCATCATTGAAAGCCTGGGTGTCAAGGGAAAGTCAGGTTCATCACTGAGCTCCTGAGGGAAGGAAGGGAAGACCATGAAAGGAACACAAGAGCTGGGGGTGGGGGACACAGAGCTAGAGGCCAAGGGAGCAAGGGCTAAGGGCAAGAGAGCCAAGGGGGTGTGTGTGTCGGAGAACTAAAGCCAAGGGAACACAAACCTGGAGATCAGAACGGAGCTATGGCACTGGACTAAGAGGGGACTGGGAACATGTAGCAAGGAGTTTGGGCCAGAGAGTGGGCAAGAGTGAGGAAGTCAAGAGTGAAGGGCTGGGAGCAAGAAAGAACAAGGGGCTAGGAACCAAGAGTAGAGCAGAGACGGGGGCCACATTCTCACTGGGCAAAACGTGCAGCATTTGCCTCCAGGAAAAACTCAGGTAGGCAAATGCTGCCCATGTTTTGTCTGGTGGGAAAGCAAAGCCACGCGGCTTTGACTCCGATCATGTGGCGTGGAGGTTACAGGGCACAATTTCCCAGCTCTGTAACCTCCACATGATCGGAGGCAAAGTTGCATGGCTTTGCTTTCCCACCAGATAAAACACGTGCAGCATTTGCCTCCCAGAGTTTTCCCACAGGCAAATGCTGCACATTTTGCCCTGTGAGAATGTGGTCAGGGAGACATATAGACAACAACTAGGGAGGCACAGAGTGAAGGGAGAAAGAGTTGCTTCATCCAACTTCCTGTTGGTGCCAGCGTGCTCTATATACTGGCTAGTAGGGGTGGGAATTTCGGATCATCCAGTATCCGATACTGCCGGTATTTTGGTGTACCGGCAGTATCCGATTATTCTGGTATTTGGGGGGTACTGGTACCGGACCTTTTTACATTGCGGCCATTGAAATGAATGGCCGCAATGTAAAAAAAGAAAAGAAAAAAAAAACCCAAACACTTTCCCTCCCCAGTCCAGGCTGCGCGGGTGGAAGGGGAGACACCCCCCCACCCACCCTGCCCAGCTTGGATTTTTTTTTAAAAAAAATTTTTTCCCTGAAGTCCGTGCTAGTGCGGGCTCCGGGCCACTGCCGGTGACCCAGAGCCCGCACCAGCAGTTAGGTGTACTGGTACTAGGGTGATCCCTGGGGTGGGGGGTGGTTTAACACACATCCCACCCCAGGGATCACCCTACCTCCCCACCCAGGGATCGCCTATCTTTGGTGCTCTGGGCGGTGGCAGCAGCAGCGGCAGTCCAGCGGCTTCAGCGCTGGCTGTGGCTGCCGGCTTCAGCGCTTTCTAGGCCTTCCGGGGAAACCCAGAAGTTCCCCGGAAGGCCTAGAAAGCGCTGAAGCTGGCAGCCACAGCCAGCGCTGAAGCCGCTGGACTGCCGCTGCTGCTGCCACCGCCCAGAGCACCAAAGATAGGCGATCCCTGGGTGGGGAGGTAGGGTGATCCCTGGGGTGGGATGTGTGTTAAACCACCCCCCACCCCAGGGATCACCCTAGTACCTGCTGGTGTGGGCTCTGGGTCGCCGGTGGCAGCCCGGAGCCCACACTAGTAGGGACTTATGGTAAAAAAAAAATTAAAAAAATAAATCCAGGCTGGGCAGTGTGGGTGGGGGGTGCCCCCCTTCCACCCGCACAGCCTGGGAGGGGGAGGGGGAAGGTATTTATTTATTTATTTTCCATTGATTTCAATGGGGACAGTTCCCCATTGAAATCAATGCAATAAATCCAGCACTGATAATCCGGTAACCCAGTATTTTGCATACCGGTAATCGGTAAAACCGGTAACCGGTATTTTGCTTGATGTCCCACCCCTACGTGGCTAGTATCCAGTCAGGAAGTTAGAAGGCAGGGCCAGAAGAAAGACAGACAGGGTAAAAGGTGGAGTCCCAGATGGGAGACACATGAAGCAGGTGTGGTCATGGCACAGGCTGGGACGAGATGCAGGGAGGAGAACTCAGATAGAAGACTGACCTGAGTGGGGGTGCCAGCAGTTGGTCTGGTACTCTGGGAAGACAGAGGTTGGGGACTCAAGGCCAGGAGCCTTACAAAGTGTCTGCATCCCATCAGATTGTGACCTGTTGTGTACTTCTCCCAGGTTACTGAGATTGGCCACTGTCAGGGACAGGATGCTGGACTCAATATGGTTTGACCCAGAATGGCACTCCTTATATACCTCCACTGTTCAATCACAGCCAGTCACTGCCTACAGATCTGCCCACCAATGCTGCATTTCCTGGACTGAGGAAGAGACCAAGACCTTCATTACTCTGTGGGGGAGTAATGAAGTGGTAAAGTGCTACAGGAACAAGGTTATGTTCCAAGAAATCTCAGTGCAAATGGTACAGCAGGGCTACCCCTGGGACATAAACAAGTGCTGGCAGCAGGCCAAGGACTTGTGCCACAGATACAAAGAAATCCAGGACAACAACTTCGCCTCCAGCCGTGGGAGGCAAACATTGCCCTATTATGAGCTCCTTGACCGGTTCCTCTGCGTGGATGGAGCCATTGTTGCACCTTCTTGTATGACTGCCTTCACGAGGGACCAGAAGTAGGTGGATATGGCTCCCCCACTGTCTGCTCCTGCTGCAACCGTTCCCAGTTCCCCCACAGAAGCTACAACTGCGAGTGGACATCCCTCCATGCCCGTTCTTGCCCTGGAGTCAGCAGGGGTCAACATGGACATGGAAACAGAAACCACAACACTCACGGTGTATCCCTTGAGCTCATAAGAATGTAAGAAGTGCAATAGTGGGTCAGACCGATGGTCCATTGATCCCAGCATCCTGTCTCTGACAGTGGACAATCTCAGTGGACAGTGTCAGGCTCTGGGGGCAGAGCCAGGGAAAGGGGAGGGGAAGTGGGTAGACAGGAGAGGGGAACAGGGTGTAGGGATCTGGGATGTCCCTTAGTACACACGGGGAAACCTCTCAGACGCTCTCCAATACCAAGGAGATAGGGTGTTCAGCATGGATCCCAGCACTGCTGGTCTAAGAACGCCTACAGCTCATCATTGAGGTCAAGGGACAGGGAATCCAGAAGTGAGGGATCAAGGAACCAGAGGCAGGGTTCAAGGAACCAGAGGCAGGGGAGCCAGGGATCAGGAACAAGGAACCAGGGGCAGGGGAACAAGGGATATGGGGTAAAGAACATGGAAACAAGGAACCAAAGGCAGGGGAGCAAGGGGTCAGGGGTAAGGAACAAGGAGCCAGGGGAAAGGGAGTGAGGGGCCAAGATTAGGGATTGAGAGGCCAAGGCTAGGGGCCACGGGGCCAAGACTAGGGAGTGGGAAACCCTAGGGGCAAGAGGGGGGGGGCGAGGGAACCCTGAAGCGAAGGGAGGAACAAGGCAAAGGAGCCCTGGGAGCAAGAAGGGGGGGAACAAGGCAAAGGAGCCCTGGGAGCAAGAAGGGGGGGAACAAGGCGAAGGAGACCTGGGAGCAAGAAGGGGGCCAAGGCGAGGGAGCCCTGGGAGCTACGAGGGGAGTGAAGGAAACCCTGAGTGAGGGACAAGAATAAAGAGAACTAGAATGCAGAGACAACTAGACGCAGAGACACCAGACTACACAGAAACTAGGAAGGAACAGGGAGATGAATACAGCTAACAATAGGGATTACTTACAGTAGGACATTGAGGGAACAACAGGGAGACAGACTAACATGAAGACAAGGCAGGGTGTGAGGGGGAAACTGTACACAGAACTCACCACCACCAAACACTACACCCAACAAAGACAAAGAGCAAACAAGGTGCATCTAGAGACAGAACAAGGTGAGTGGGCCAAGCACAAGTCTAAGGGTACATGACTCAAAGCTCCACACCTGCCACTGCCCTCAGCAGTCCCTAAGTACTCCACAGAGCCAATCAGAGCGTGGAAGGTGTGGCCACGCCCACCACCAGGTGTGCATGGTGAGTAAGGCAGGAGAGAAAAGGGAGAGTGTCATGAACAGGAAAAGAGCCACCCCCTGCAGCACATTGCCCATAGCACAGGCTGCTGAGAGTACTGCCTAGAAGCCCCCAAGACCAGAGGTTGAAGGCCTGTCCATGACAGACAGTCACTTGGGAGTAGTACCCAATAGATCACAATAGGATGATCTATTCCCTGTTTTTCACCCCAGCTCCCAACAGTAAGAGGTTATGTCTACCATACCTACTTGGCTAAATAGCTTAATGGACCTACCTTCGGAGAACTTATCCAATCCTTTTTTTAAAAAACCCAGCTATACTACTGGCCTTGACCACATCTGCTAGCAACAAATTCAACAAGTTAATTGCGCATTGAGTGAAAAAATATTTTCCTATATTTGTCTTAAATCTGCTGCCAGTTAGTTTCGTGGAGTGTCCCCTAGTTCTAGTATTACTTGAGAGGGTAAATAACTGTAAATGCACAATCCACATCCGTAACTAAAATGGAAATTTAAGGACAGTGCTAATTTTATGCATGTACAAAACGGCCCAGTAGCCATTTTGTATATGCGCATGAACTTTTTTTAAAAAAGTTTATTTCCAAGAACTTGCACTGGGACCGACATTTAGATGAAATCTTGGTCCCAGTGCTTGACATAGTGAGAAATATTAACGAGCAGCAGCTACTTGTACCCCCATTTCTAGCATCTTTTGCATTACAAAGAGGCGGATAATTTGACTGGGGGTACCAAGAGAGATTTCCACCACTACAGAGGATGACCCCAATAAAACTACGTGCTGCTACCTGCTAATACATCACTGTGGGCCGTGGATGTGATAAACCAGGTTGACGACATGCAGCCTTATTACTTTCACTTTCAATTTTTACTTTCACTTTCAATTTTTACTACAGGGATTCAATAAAATATGCAATTTGCTTGATAAACTCAGTCTTCTGTGCATAGCAAAAGATTAGTTCCAGCTGCCAATTGCTGGCAGGTATAAACCCAGGTATGAACCTCCATGGGTGCGGGAGGGATAGCAGGTGCTGAACCACCTCCCCGTGTCCTATTAGCCCGGAAGAAAGAAACAGCTGGAGGACTCCTCCTAGAGTCCTAACAGCCCTGAAGAAAGAAACAGCTGGTGTGGCTTCTTGTTCCCATGGTTCACCATGGCTGTGAGTAATGACTGGGGGTGGGATACTGAGAAGGGGGCTGGTTGAGCATAGTGGGGAAGAGCACCTGCCCATGTATTAGGCTTGTCATACTAAACCCATGAGTGGAGGCTGAGTGGGGGCTTCCCGAACACACAAGAAATACACGCAGGAGGCTGCCCGTTTATTAGGCTCTACACACTAAGCATGTGAGTGGGGGCTGCATGAACTGAACGCAGACTCTAGGGGGCTATCATCTCATTCTTTAACATCCTATCTGTCTATACAACACTTGATCTCCATTCGGGCCTTTAGGATCTACTTAAACAATCATAGTAGGAGAAAAACACACCAGGGTAACTATTCCAGCATAAAATCTTTGTCAGCTCCTCTTTCTGAAATGAAGGCTCCATCTACACTGGAGTAGCAGGGAGGAACCCTTTTTCTCATGTGGGCCAATTTGAAAATGAGTCCCAGTTCGCTCAGTCAGATAGGAGGTAGACATGGGGACATTTCAGGAGTCCAGATTGATCTATGCCATGGATCTATCGCCTGTCCTTGAGTGCATGCACTTATCTCTGCTTCCTTCCCACAAGCTCAGTCTTTCACTGCTTGACTATAGGCAAGGACCCATGTTCACTGCATTTTCCCCATTGGTGGCAATGGGGAAAATGCAGTGAACACAGGTCCCTGATGGTAGGTACTGAATCCATGGGCCAGATCCAGGAATTGGAAAGCGGGCAAATAAACAGCTGTTAACTGGATTCAGGCCATGGTTTGGAGATTCCCCACCGCTGCATTAAAGGATTCGAGGGAGCTGAAGTCTGTCTTTGTCACATTAACTACTCCTCTTCTTACCTAAAATGCCTACGGTTGATCTTATTAGATACATAAACCCAAGCCGGCAAGTTCACCTCTATCCTAAGGATTGGGTTTAGGTTAGCTTAGCTGGCTGCTTTTAGCCCAAGTTAAATGCCATAGACACTTACGAGCCATTAGCCCAGATTTGAGATCAGCAAAATGACCCTCAAGGCTCAGACTATTCTTTCCAAATTTAGCAAGCTATCCATGGATCTAAATAAAGCTAGCAAAAATGCAGCTAACTGGAACCCAGCGCTAATCTCGAGTTACTGAGTGATACAAAAGCACCAGTTTGACAACGAAACTTGAGACAAAATGACTCCAGCTAAAATTTCTCAAGCTTACCCTGCAGCATAGACATGCCTGATATGACCTTGTCAGTTATGTCTTGCTTTTCACTGCCTGGAGACTTTATGATCAGTTTAGCAGGTTGCAAATACTGGAAAATTTAATGTTAACAAAGTCCTTGGCTGAATTATTCATGGGAATGGAACCTGAGGCAGCTGGCCATCACACTGAAGTACTCCAACATAGCCACCCAACTTGCTTTGGGGAATGGAGGGGGTTTGGGATGGGGAAAAATTCTGTCTGGCTTCATTGTCTTCTAATCTAACCTAACCTAACCCTGATGCAATCTTTCTCCTAAAACCATCTAAATCGAGTGGTACAACCTTGAAAATATGTTAGTAAACAGACCAGAAAGGTTTTTGGAGTGGTTTAATTTTTATACAAACAGAGCACAGCCAGTCTTACCACAGGGCAACCCGGAGCAACTGCCCACGGCCCCATTATTTTCTCTACTACCAGGCTCCCTGTAGTGGCCCCTGTTTTCACCAAGGCAGGTTATGGGGCCCCTGCACTCTGTCAGCAGGATCCCAAACACAACCACCTCCGGGGCTCCACAGACGGTATCCCCAAGGGTGGTGGGGCCAAGGGGATGGGAGAAGGCCACAAGAACCCCAGTATTTTATCTTTTCCCCAGAACCCGCAACTTCTAAGGCCAGCCCTTAAACAGAGGCACTGCATTCAGTCATCTGCATTTTGGCTGTCATGCCTCAGGTTATCCTAACATGCCTCAGGTTATTCCCTCACACAAAGAATATCCACGTTCTCCAGAAAGACTATGTGGAAAAACAATCTCAACCTATTACCATAACATCCCAGCAAGCCCTGTCATGTCGGTCCGAATTGCTGGTCCTACACTTTGAGTTCCCCCTTATGGCAAAATGCAGTCTCTGACAGCTGTCATTCTCCACACAGGCAGGAAGCAACCAGCAAACATTTTGAGACTGCAAATAGTTTCAGAATTATTTGATATGATACATTCAGTTGTAAATAAATGACATCCAAATCAATCCATCTGTTCTTCCTTCCGATTCCATGTTATTTCTTTCTACACAGGATTTTTTTAGTTTGCCGCCATACCTACTGCAGGCAGCACGGTGGTTTTGGCTTCTAGAGCTACTTGCATTTGTCCGACTCGGATGTGTGCAATGAGAGAGGTCACACCCACGTGGACCAATACAACCTGCAAAATAAACAAAACTGGCAATCATCATGGCTTTAAAAATACCCTGGACTCATTCAATAATATTGTCTCCTTTAGGGATTGTTAACACAACCTACTCTTACAGTGGTTGTGATACAGCTTGGGCCAGGCTTGATTTTCCTTCCTCCATTGCAAGTGGGTTGTGTGAGTGAATAGGTCACATGACTAAATTGTCTCAAAATCTCATATGACATTAGGTTTCACATGACAGGACTTCCAGGTACAAGCATTCTCTCTCTCTCTCTCTCTCTCTCTCTCTCTCTCTCTCTCTCACACACACACACACACACACACACACACTTAATTCACATGTCCGTGCCATCCATGACCTCTGCCAGAGGTCATGGATAGTCTGCAACTTTACTTCATTCAATCTGATTGTTGTACATCAATCTATGTGGGGTTTTTTTAGGTTTATGGGGTCCAGAAGGACTCTGATGTTTTTGCCTACAGGTAGTTCTGATCCAAATGCATAGCACTCACTCACCAAGCTGCCACAGGGAAGTGGCATCTATGTTGCGACATCATCCCCCAAACAATCTTGAAGTCTGCTGTAGGGCCTTGGGTTTTTTATTTTCCCCTCTCACCTATTTGACCACTCTGTGAATTAAACCTTTGTCCTTCCCGGGCCTTGTCCTCCAGGCAGCTAGAGGGGTCATTTGGATGTTGTTTAAAGAATGGCCAACCCCTTTAATGAGTGTTGCCACTGATTGTTATGCACTACTGGAGACTACGTACGCACTCCAGGAGCCGTGGAATAGAGGAGGCTCTGCTCAAGGGCATGACTTCCCCACTGCCTCCTCCAAGTGCTTGGGAAAACTGATTACTTTTTCTGGCAGGGGTGGGATTTGGGGATTCTTATGGTGCCTGTAATTTAGCAATACATTTGTTGTGCAAACACAAGGGCAAGACATTATTTGCAGGAGTGTGTGTGCATGCACATGAGAGAGAAAAAGCAAGCTTGTACCTGTCAGTCTCTCCATTTATTAACTTCCTCCTCAGTTGCTCTCAGAACTATGAGCTCTATAGAGACCAAGTCAGTCCCACAAAGGCCGTTTTTACATGGATATCCCCTCACCCCCGCTGGGTGTGCGGGAGGGTGTTTGATGCGGGGGGGGGGCATCCGTGTAAATGCCGCGGCAGTGGGGGGGATGGGTGTTTGCTCATGCAAACAGCACGGGTGGTGGGTGGGATGCGTGCGCGCTCCCGACACACACCCATCTCCACCCATCACCCACGCATGCAGCCATCCGGCAAACCAGAGGAGGCTCTTTGGGTCTTGGGTGCACCCCCGTGGGAATGGGTGCACACCCAGCTCCACCTACCACAGCAGCACACCCACCCCTGTTCATGTAAAAAGGGCCAAAGGGTGACATCTCCATGGATAGTTCTTTCCAGATATCAGAGTTGAGCACAGGCCATTTGAGAGGGCAGTGGCAGGGCATGAGATAGGGAGCTGGCACCAATACCAGGCTTTTCTCAATGCGAGCGACAAGCTACCACCATGTACTGTTTCTCCCATTACTTGGCATCCCCATGATGCAGCAGAAGGCTGCTATCCTACAAATCAAAGTTTCCCCCATAGTGCCTAGCTGAACATGGTGCTAGGTCAGTGGAGTAAAAAAGAGGTAGGTTAATCATACCTCCCCAGTGCATAGAAAATCCCACCGGTGGAAACTCACAGCCACTAATCCCCTCCTGTGGGCCTGATTCTCCCAGGTGCTATATGCTAATCTATTAAGAGTCCAATGGAATTCAGTGTTAAGCTCCTTGGGCAGGGGCCTGTTTCTAACCACAACTGTTCAGTGCCAGGCACAGTGCTGGTGCTAAATAAGTAAATAAATTAAATAAAATCACTCAACCCCTCACAGTATTCGGCCCTAATCCTGCCTGCTGTCTATTTATGCATCTCTGGCTGAAATCAATAGCAGAGTTTCATCCTATATAAAGTCTACACAACTGGTTCCCAGACTTTTTTGGGCCAACAAATCACTGGCAAACCTGAAAATGACTCACAGTTAAGTTCACCATACACCATCTTCATCACACTTCTGACTGAAAACGCAATGGTTCTGCAGACTGTTTACTATAGCTGCATGGACTGCCAGTGGTAGACAGACCAGCCTGGGAACCTTTAAACTCCCCAAAAACAAGGTCTGCAAGAGAAAATCTAGAAGAGCACATCATGTCTCCAATGCACTATACCTTAGCAGTCCAGTTTGTCTGGGTCATTTTGCCGGCAGTAGATAAGGTGTGAGTAAATATCTGGCCATCATCAGGAATCCATGGGCCACATATTCCGCCTTTGCCCTTTACCAAACATATAATTTATTACAGTACATTAAAAATGCAGTTTCAAGACCCCCTTCATAGTCTCAGAGGGACTTATGGTTTTAGGACAAGTAGCAGAAGGGTGTTAACAGTTTCACCAGCACCTGATCCCAAATAGCTCTACGGTGTGTGAAAATAAAACAGAGGGGGGAAAATGCAGTGAACATGGGTCCCTCCTATAGGCAGGGACCCAAGTTGACTGCACCAAAAAATCTTAAATTCTGCAACTAGTGAAGCCAAATTCTGCAAATTCACCGCAAGCATTAATATTTGCATAATTAACTTGATTTGCATAACTACGCCTGCTGGGAAGCAAATTTGCAATAGGCTTGACATAGAATTACAACTTTGCTAATCAAACACAACTCAAATCCTCTGGAATTTTAGCACCTCCCTCACGCAAACATAGGGCCTTCAGACCCCACCCACCCACAATTCATCTCCCAGGGGCCCAGGGGTCATGGTCAGGATTGGCTGATTCTGCGAGGATTCTGTGAGGATTGGCTGATTCTGCGAAAATCACTGCAAATTGCAGCAACGCAGTCAACCCGGGTCCCTGTCTATAGGAGAGCACCTGCCTGTGGTACTAGTAGCTATTTTCAGGAGCAGGGCCACCTTCCTAACTTCTTTAGAAGCAGATGCAGGACAAAATTAATTCCCTTATGCTCCTATTTCATCGTATCAGAGTGGGGTCGGCCGGAAGAGACTTTTTGGCACATGGCGGCACTCGAGGTGAGCACAAGCTGGTGAAGGGAGGTGGGTCAATCACTCTGCTGCACTCGAGAGATGGGCACCAGGGACAGAAAGAATTAATTCAAAGCGGAAGTCGGGGACCCGAGTAACTCTGGACTCAGGGTAGGGAGCTGTCTGCTGCCTGCAGCAGCTTGTGTCTCCGAGAAGTCGGAAGGGTGAGGGAGGCTCAGGCTGCAGCTGAAGCAGCAACGAGCACCCATCCCCGCAGCTGCTGCAGCGGCACTGAGTAACAGAGCGGGGAGGGGAGAGAGGCTCTAGCCACTTTTACACATGACAAAAATGGGTTCTTATAAATGCTTGAGATAACACTGGGTGTTATAAATGCTGGAGTTTTGTAATGTGTGAATGTACTATTCCCCTTTTATGCAGCAAGATCTCATAGCCTTGAGAGTCTCATCTGGTGGGTCTTACAAGGCTGCGCGATCTCGTTGTATGAAAGGGAATAGCGCATTCATACAAAACTCCAGCATTTATAACACCCAGTATTATCTCAAGCATTTATAAGAACCCATTTTTGTCATGTGTAAAAGCAGCCTCTTTCTGGAAGGCATGGAGGGATATCCCCCCACAATACATAGGGTGAAAACAAACATGACGCTAACCACCTGTATTGGTGCCCTATGCAGCCCTGAAACATGGGGTGATTTCAGACGTGACGATATCACAGTGAACCACACTCAATTCCGCGTGGTGGCTGTGATAGCGTCACGTCTGTTGGGGGAAATGGATGTTTCCCCCCAAATGTTACCACGGCTGGGGATTGCATTCGACACGTGAGCAGCCGAAGCGGGGGGACCGGAGGCCGCCGCGTGTCGAATGCAATCCCATGCC
>QEPC01002304.1:1833429-1858275 GCA_003113815.1 Sphenodon punctatus | reverse complement strand
TGGGCACCACCTGCCAATCTTGTTCACATGACAAGGGCCTGCAGAGAGGTGTTCTCAGTTTTGCCGCTCCAGTATCGTGAAACTTCTTTTCCCCGAAGGTCCATCAGAGCCTGAGTTTGAGCATATTCCGGAGCCAGTGTAAAGCTGTTTTTTTTGGCAAACTGTTTAGCAGACAGGTATAGGGGTTTGGGGGGGAGGGGGATGAGTTTAGGAGCAAGGGTTTTTTTTGTTTTGTTTTTAAATAGGTTTTTATGACATTTTGTGTTTTTAATGATGTATGCTGCCCTAAGCTGTAGGGGAAGGGCAGGAAAGAAAAGAAAAGAAACTGACTAGTGGAAAGTCCCCTAAAATATTATATATCCATAGGCTGTCTAACGCTTCTCCAGGCCCCTTAGTAGTGGAGATTCCTCGATAAAGGACAGCTATGGGGATGTTAGAATTTGGAGGAGAGTTTCTAATATTGTGTCTGCAAATAATGTGCTCATAGGGGACAGCTGTGACATAGGCCCAGGGTCTCCATGCAGATGGGTAGGTCTCAAGATATCTATTGGTTGAGCCTAACCTTTTGACAGCCGTGTCTCCAGCTGTTAAATGGGCTTATTTAATGCAGAGAGAAGCTAAGGCAAAAGGCAGCAAACGCTTTCTAAACCTAGGGCTTCCAAGGGCCAGGGAGTGATGGGATAGCAGATAGGAGAGGTAGAACCCAGGGAGCAGGCTGTCTCCCCAATCTCCATACACCCTCAAAGCCATTGGATTTGGCCAGGCTCCATAGCATGTGGGCCTGCACTCCCTCCACCAACTGCTGCTGCTTGTCCTGCCACCACCAGGAATGGGTGGACCAGGCGAGCAAAAGGTAGCACCAATGCCACTACGGGGGGCCTTGCCATCTCTACCACCTCCTCCTCCACGTGTTACAAAAATGAAGGCTAGGGATAAGCATCGGAAGTCCCATACGTAGTACTAACCATGAAGGCCAAAGGGCAGGAGTGAATGTTGGCGTGATGGACACAACAGTTCTCTCCGTTGGCATCTTTCCAATTGGAAGGGCAGTCTTGCTCCTCACAGAACTTCTTCGCAGCAGCCACATTGCTAAACCAGCACCAGATTTGTAAATAAAGAGGGGATTTTATTAGCATTTTGCATTCCTGAAAAAAAGGTGTCACAGGCATGTAAGAAAGCCCTGTTAGCCTTGTACAGAGGCATATATGGAATAAATGCACACCACAAAAGGCGTATTGCTATTTCCCCCCCTCCCCTCTCCCCCCCCCACCCCATTTTGCTTTGTGCAGCAGGCAGCCTTTCAGCAATGAAAGGCTGCTCTCTATAGTAGAAAACTCTGGCAGTGACTGCCCCTATAGCAGCTACTAGAATCTCACCTTGGCCCTCCACCCTGACAGGACCACCAGATGGAGGACTCTGTTAACCAACACCTGGCACAGATCCTCTTAACTCTTCTGGCAGTGGAGCCAGAGCGTGTGTGTCCCTGGGTATTTCCATCCCCACCTGATCTCTGTGGGAGTGTACATAGCTAATGGGAGAGTTTGAGTGTTGCTCTGACCCTCACGGGCGTTTCTGTAACATCTAGAATTGTCTTGAACAGCTGCGTCTCTCCAAACAGGGAGAGCTTTCGCTAGCTTAGCATGAGCATGAGTCCCATTGAAGTGAATGGGACTTGCACATGCACAGTTAGTGGCGGCAGCACCATCCATTTGGAGGATCACACTGCTGTTTGTATGTAAAATTTCAAATCCATGGAGTTGTGAATAAATGGACAAGCAAAGTGTGTCTTTGAAAACTGAAATAACTTGGGACCTTGAAATCTCCTAAGAATGAAAAGGTTTTGCAAACAGTGCTAATGACATTGGGTGTTTTCAGACAGACCCAGGGCTGGCTACCCCCAGTCCTGCTCTGAGGGTGGCCAGCCCTGCATCCCCAGCGTCCAGCGGCAGCTGCCACAGCCCGCAGACCACCCACATGATGACCCCCTCCCACCACACCATCGAGTTGCAGGTGGATCACCGGATGCTCTAGACTGCCACCTACAGTTCTATGGCATTGCCAGGGGCAATCCCCAGGCAAGAGCGGAGCTGCAGCAGCTGGCTGTCTGCTGAGCAGACAGACTGCAGCCCTGCCTCTGGCAAGTGCACCAGATTTGGGGGGGCCACTCTTCCGGCGGTGCTCCTGGATGTTCTGGAGCACCACCAGTGGAGCTGCCCTGGACCCGGCACGGCCTCCCCTGCCTCTGCTCCACCTGCACATCTGGTGGTCCACCTTTAAATGGAAAGGCCACCCAGGGGTGAGGCAGGGCAGCTGTCCGTCTGTATACACCCATTGTGAAATGCTACCCAGAATTCTCATTTTCCACCAACCTTTTCCCAACATAACTCTCAAGCTTGCAGTTTTAAACATCTGTATCATAAAAGCTGTGGAACCAAAATTTGCTAAACACTGTGCTTTTAGATGGACGGGGGCGCCCCGGTGCTGGCTGTGCCAGCCTGCTTCACCCCCAGGCTGGCCTGTCCGTCTAAAGGCACTCCACCAAATGTGAAAGTGGAGCAGGTGCTGCCTGCTCCAGGCCAGCCCCATTTGCGGTGCTCCGGAACATTCTGGGAGCACCTGCCCAATGTACACACCTGTGGAATCACACCATTGTATAGAAGTTGTGTGCAAGGTTCAATACAAAAATTCAGTTTTTATTATATAGCTAAATATGTTATTTGAATCTTTCTTTTCACTATTTTGTTTCATTCATCAAATATACAAAAAAGAAGAAGAAAACCATCTGTAGAATAAAACTATATTCATTCTGTATATCTGAGATTACAAACCACTCAAGTTTTACACTTATAGTTATTATGGTGCCATCTGAATCCTCTGATTTATACTTTCTGGGACAGATTTCTCCCCCTCATTTCTTATGATACTAAGGCAGTCCCATCAAAATCGAGAAGATTCACTCAGTAAGATACTATTCAACATGAGTAGCAGTGTCAGATTTTGGACCACTGCTGACAGTTCTTTCTCATAGGCCACTTGCCCATGTTATATGGGCCAGCAATTCTCCCGGCAGGGAATCTCCTGGCCGGGAAACTTACGCCAAACTCTGCAAGTGAGCGCGGGGCTAAAAGTGTAATCAGTCGCATCGAGCAGCATTTTTTCCCATGAATTTCCGGGCTGGATTTTGAGCCCTGATATTTGTAGGAAAAAAAAAGCCACTGAATGTTGCTGATGACACTTTTAGCCCCGCATCCATGTGCAGAGCTCGGTGTAAGTTTCCCGGCCAGGAGATTCCCCACCAGGAAAATTGTCAGCTCACATAACGTGGCTAAGTGGCCTTAGTCTCTTTACATGTATTAATATGGATATAGTGGACAAATTAAGACTACCACAAATTTCCCATTGATTGCATTGGGAGCGGGATTTGATCTTATTTATTTATTTATTTATTTCATTTTTACCCCACCACTCTCACCTGATGGAAATTCGGGACAGCTTACATATAAAACAATAAAACATTAAAATACAATCAAAGTATAATAATATAAATGATATAAATATGCAATATAAAAATATAACAACCGGTTCTGCTCTCACACACACACACACACAACCCCCCTCCCCCCCCTCACCAAATGCCTGACGGAAGAGCCGGGTTTTACACTGCCGACAGGAGGTGAGAAGATTTGGGCTGAGACGGATCTCCACTGGGAAAGTGTTCCACCGAGAACGCCCGCCTGTCTGTACGGATACGGACCTGCTTATAATGAGGGACCTCCAGGAGGACGCTCCCAGACAACTGCAGGGGCCACCCAAGGGGCCACTTAGTGAGGCAGTCCTTCAGATAAGCAGGGCCCGAGCTGTGTAGGGCTTTATAAGTCAAAACCAGCAGCTGGAAATTGGGCCCGGAAAACAATAGGCAGCCAGTGCAATGTGCTGAGTGTATTATTGAAAATATCTATGCGAACTGGAAAACACACATCATGTCCTTGCTCTGAAGCCTCCAAGCAAAGGGGTACCTGTGGGAGAGGATTCCATTTTGCACAGCATAGTGGTAGAAGTGGTCCGAAGCAAAGACTGTATAGGTTACGTTGAAGGACTCCCCACTGACAGTCTTTTCTGGAGGTCTCCTGACCCAAGCCATCTCTAGACCTAGGCACAAAACAGAGTTATAAGATTGTTTTGGAGCACATGTCCTTGGGGGATATCCATAAAGTATGTCACACTTTCTATCCCATTTGTTGAGCCCCCTCCACCGATGTCAAAGGGTGAAACCAAATAAAATGGGAGCAAGCTAGATCCTCTGGTTGTTCGGGGGAGGGCCACCATAGTCACCACAATGCAGGCTGACAGGAAGGGCAGTTCAAACAAGCAGGTAATTTGGGTGGGGGGCTGCCATCACAAGTCCCTGCATGCCACAAGTCAACAGACGAGCTGCCCACATGGGGTAGAACTCCCAGATCCCTGCTGTACAGCAGGATCCAGTCACCAGAAGGAGCTGTCGCCAAACAGGTGTTCAGAACTTCGGAGGGGCTGGAGAAGCATGTTCACCTAGGCTGGGTGAGTGTGCCAAACAGTTGAGGAGTGCACTCTTCTGCGGCCCCCGATTAGCTTTTTGGCATGCTCACCTGGACCAGGTGAGTGTGCTCCTCCAGGCCCTCCCAGTCACCTGTTTGGTGGTCCAGGTGAGCACGTTTCTCTGTCCCCCCCAATCAGCTGTTTAGTAGCCAGGATGAATGCACTCCTCCAGGTCCTATCCTTGGACCTTGTCTTGCAATGGGACGGACAAGGCTGAACAGATGGGAGGGTGCATGTTAACCCAAATTAGCTTGGCTGGGTGAGCCTTAGCCTGCACCGCATTGCTGACCTTTTCTGGACAACACATCCAGTAGCAGCCACCTGCCCCAAGGTGGAAGTGGGTGAACATCTTGTGGCCACTAAACTGATGAGCAGGTGACTTGCAGCGTACTGTGGGCTACTGTCTTGTCTGTTTTCACCCATAGTTTGTCACACTAATATAGCCAAACACTCAGTTTTAATACCTGCAATGTATAACCCCTTGTGTGTCAGGAATGCCTTTTCATCGGCCAAATACAGAATGCTTATTGAAAAACAAAAGATTAGAAACATTTTCCACTTTTCAACATTTTGTGTGGCCTTGGGGGCAACTGTGGTGGGGGTGAGGGAGGCAGACCTCAATAGTGGGAAAGGGAGCTTGAGAGCTGAATCAGAAGGGCACAGTCACCAAGGCACAGGGTAATAATCACCAGGATATGGAGACAGTATGGAAGGAAGATGGGGGAGCAGAATGAGCAAAGTTGGAGGCAACTCGGAGGTCATATGGACCAGAGAGAGAGAGAGAGGGGAAAGCAAGGAAGGGCAAGGGAATGTACTTAACATAGCTAGGGATGGGAAATCGTATTGAAAATTGGAATTGGATCAAAATCAGTATCGTATGTACAATCATATTGAATTGTATCAGAATTGGAATATATTTTTTTCCAATTGAAGGCAATGAAAAACCAAATCTATTCAGTTCAGTGGGCCATTCATCATTCTAAACCACAATCCTAGAATGATGAATGGGCCAAAGAAAAGCCTAGCAAAGTTCAATAGCAGAGAGAGGGGGAAATGTGCATACGTGCGCACCTGATTTAATCCGATCCAATGAAAATCGGGTGGATTGGGAAAATTGGATGAATCGTATTCATCTGATTCTGATGAAAATCGAGTGAATCATATTAATCTGATTCCGATTTTCCAATCCCTAGCTAGCAGCCATGTACTAAATGACTCTGCTGCAGAAGCAAACACTACGGTGTCACATACAACCAGTATTCCATTACCTCTTTGATACAAATTGTTACAAATTTGCTAACTCAACTCCCCCACCCCAAATTCTTCATGTTTCATTTAGTTTATGGACATTACCTTGATGTAAGGATCCTTCACAAATATTTTTCCTGCCGTCTTTGATACTGCACTGATATTTCCAAACACAGAGAACAACTGGGCGAGGTGTTAGGTTTCTCAATGTGGTGGGGAAGACTTGGTTGATGAGGTGAAAGGAAGTGATCATGAAATGTTGGAATTCATGATCTTAAGAAAAAGTAAAGGTGAGCATAGTCAAACATGGACCTTGGACTTCAGGAAAGCTGAATAAATAAATTCAAAGAAATGCTAGGCAAGATTCCATGGCGAGGTAAACTAAAGGAAAAAGGAGTCCAAGTCGATGGGTGGGAGTTTCTGAAAAATGAGATACTCAAGGTACAATCACAAACAACTGAAATGAGAGAGTAAGGGAGACATCCAAAGAAAGGGTTTTTTCAGGTATGTTAGATGTAAGAGGAAGAAAAAAGAAGCAGTAGGTTCGCTGCTCGGTGAAGATGGTGAAATGTTAACAGGTGACAATTTATGGTTGAATTATGGTTTAAACCATGTATTTTTGCTGTTCCACAGTGCTTGTGTTGTAGTAAATGGGTATATGTATGATGTATTTTATTTTAATAGTTTTATTTTATTATATTTGTACATATATTGTTAAAATTACTGCAACCAACTTGATTGAGTCAATAAAATTTATTTTATATATATATATAACAGGTGACAAAGAGAAGGCCGAACTACTCAACTCCGATTTTGCCTCCGTCTTCTCTCGAAACGGAAACTGTGTCCAACTTGGGCAAAAGTAGCATGAATGGGGAAGGGAAAGGATAGCAGCTCAGGATAGAAAAAGAGTTGGTCAGAGAATATCTAGCTACTGTAAATATGTTCAAATCTTTGGGGAGGAATGAATTACATTCTAGGGTACTGAAGGAACTTGCTGATGTACTCTCAGAACCTCTGTCTATCATTTTTGAGTGGAGAACGGATGAGGTGCCGGAAGACTGGAGATGGGAAAATGTTGTCCCTATCTTCAAAAAGAAAAAAAGGAGTATCCGGGAAACTAAAGACCAGTCATTCTGACATCAATACCTGGAAAGTACTAGAAAAAATTATAAAGCAGTCAGTCTATAAGCATTTAGAAAACAATGCAGCGATTACTAGAAGTCAGCATGGATTTGTCAAGAATAAGTCATGCCAAACTAATTTTATCTCCTTTTTTGATCAAGTTACTAGTTTAGTGGATCATGGGAATGCCATAGATGTATTATATCTTGATTTCAGCAAAGCATTTAACAAAGTTCCCCATGATATCCTTGTTGACAAGCTGGTAAAATGTGGGCTAGATGATAATACCATTAGGTGGATTTATAGCTGGTTAAAGAACCATACTCAAAGAGTGCTCATCAATGGCCGTTTTTAGATTACACAGTACCATGCAAGTCACCCATGTGGTAGTGCCCGTTTAAAAGTGGCAGTGGGTGGGCACATGCTCCTGTGACCCAGGCACCTCCACCCATCTCCCTGCATGGAGGAACCGGGTAAAACCTCGTTTGTTCCATGCGGGGGCATGGGTGGCTGGTGGGTGGGTGAGGGTGTGCACTGAGCGCACAACCATCTGCCATCATCTAAACCCTCCGCCACCCACCAGAAGTGCGTGCGTGCTCCACCGAACAGTCACATGTTGGGATGCTGTAAGTGTAGATTTCCTGCATTGAGCAGAAGGCTGTACTAGATGTCTTCTGAAGTACCTTCCAACTATATGATTCTATGTTGTTAGCAAGCCAGTTGACAGAGTATTTAGAAAACAAGAGACTAGTCCTGTTATATGGGCCCAATTCTCTTTTCAGTTAAACCAGTTTACATTAGGGGTGTGCACCAGGGCCCCATGTCATTTTTGTTATCGTTTTCGTTATTAAAATGTGTGGTTTTCATTTTTGTTAATAACAAAATGTCATTTTTCATTATCGTTAGTGGTACTGATTTCAAACAAAGATTTTGGTTTTGGTATCGTTATTGGTATTGGTATACACACAATATCTAGTTGTTTTTATATATCATACACATACACACACACACAACTAATATCTATATCTATATAATATATGGACGGGGGAGACAGACAGGGGAAGGAAAACTCAGAGGTATATCCACTATCTCTAATCTATCTCTATTCTAGATCTATCAGCTAATATATATAATATAAACTATACTATATATATATATATATATATATATATATATATATATATATATATATATATATATATATATATATGTGTGTGTGTGTGTGTACAGGGGGAGACAGGCAGGGGAAGGAAAAAGGTAAAATGTAAGGGTAAGGAATAACGATTGGAAAGGTAAAGTGGCAGGGATATATATGAGAGGATTGTTAGTGTAAGCACCAGCAGATTCTGCAAATGCACCCTGAAAGAGCAATAGCTAACACAGAACCAGAGTCAAGCAGCCCAGCCCTGCAGTATAAATGGTTGCAGTACCCTCTCCCAGAGCTCCCCTAATTGGTTCTGGGAGGCAGGAGGCATTCAACTGCCTGGGACCTGCTTGTGCTGCTCATTGGCCAGTGATTACATCCATCAGGTCCTTCCCCTCCCATCACAGGCCCAGTTCAAGAGTTCAACACTGTTTCTGGCTCTGAGATGTCTGTTCCCTCCTCCCCTCGCAACATTCCCCTCTAAAAAACCTGCCAGGCTGCTAGGCAATAACAAAAACAATAGCAACTTTCATTATCGTTATCGATTTCATTATTATTTTTGTCATTTTTGTTATTGCAATAACGATAACAAAAATGACAAATTTAGTTTTTGTTATTGATATAACAAAAATGACATGCACACCCCTACTCAACCGACTTCAGTGCTGTTATTCCCAATTTTCATATGTTCTCCTGTTCAGTAACTATGGTTTACAAGAGGAATAAATACATCTGATGAGTAGAAGGTTCTCATAGCTGCACCAGTGTTTTTGGATCTGGTAAAAACCAAAGAGGCCAGATCACTATTAAGGGTTCCAGATTCCCTGGATCTAGCAGGGGAAGGATTCACTTGGTGCAGAAACTGAGGACGACACCTTGAGGATTCTGCTTTGTATGCTAGCAAAAGGTCCCAGTGGGGAGATAGGAGGGGAGCATTAACAAAACTTTCTAGTTCTTAGGGGGCAGTCACATGAGCTGTGAGGTCTGCCCATGGAAGGCAATCATCACTGCCACACTGCAGGGTCAGCATGGGGAGCCAGGCAGACGGCTGCAGGGAAGCCAGGTGAACCGGCCTATGTCATAGCTGGCACCATGGTTGGGGCAGGTTGTGACACCGGCCAAATGAGTGGGTGCCTGGCCCTGCCTCCCTCCCTCCAGCCCAACCAAAATCCTGCCTCTGTCCATGACATGGCACACATGATGGGTGATGGTGCCCACCATTCACAGCTCTGCCATGGAGCTTGTGGTGTGGTGGAACAGAAGGGGCCCAGGCCCATGAGCAGCCTTATTTCATGTGGGGTAAGGCTGCTCCATGCTGTGTCCTTGGAATTTTTTCTGAGGATGTGTCATGTAGCAGCCAGATGTTTACCCCACCCTGGGGTGGGAGGAACATCTGTCGGGCACTGGGCACATGAGACACTGAATTTCTGTGTGGCCTGGATACCCAGGGAGGGTATGCTTGTCTCATGTGGTTGCACCCCTTGAACAACAGAGGTGTGCACCAGGGGCCCATGTCATCTTCATTATTTAAATCTGTCATTTTCATAAATATCAAATTGTCATTTTCGTTTTTGCTTTCGTTTTCCATTGGTCAATGAAAAACACATTTTCGGTTGTAACGTTTTTGTTTTTCACTAAATTTGGCTGAAACCTGGGGTGAATATACTTCCAATGGAAGGCATTAAGTGTACCAAATTCCAAAATGAGTGAATAAAGGAATCCAATTTGAGAAGCAGTTGAATTAATTTATTTTGCAAAAATCTTCATATACATTATTAGCTGTAGCTTCTTTGCCTCACATTTAATGTAGATGAAACTTGTCACGTTTATACCCCTTCCCATATTTACTATCTCTGCCAACTTTCAGAAGGATTGGGGTCCTGGTGGTATAAGCAATTAGCATATAAATGTACGTCTGACTGTAACAACTTTGCAGTCCAACTAGTGTACATGAAATTTGTCAGGACTGTATATCACACTTTCATGATCATCTCTGCCAAATATAAGAAATATGTGATAAAGGTTCCCAATTTTATATGCCTACACAGCATATGCAGAGAAGGAGCCTATGCCAGGGATTCTCATACGTGTCACTGTGGTATAAGATCAATTTGTGATGCCAATTGGCCAACAGAAATGTCAACCAAATATCCTCATTCTGTGCTGTGACCATCCAAACATCTCTCTCCCACTTGTTATTGGGAAGTCAGAAGCATCTGTTTAGGAAAGAGTCAATAGAGATTCTCTTATGTCCTCTGTCACAGTGCTGCAGGTTGTGATTGTGATGATAATTGGCCAGCCTGGATGTGTAAACTATGTCTCCTGATTGCTGGGATGCTATCACCAAAGTCCCAGTTATGTCGTTTATGCCCACCTCAGGGTCACCCTCTATGCCCACCTCGAAGCCACGACCAATTGGTCCTGTAAAGCTCGAAGCTTACAGTAATTGGCCAATTAATGTGTCTGTCAGCCTTTTGGGTTGCTCCACATCCTCCCTCCTACAGTCTCTCTCCCCCTGGCAAATATCAAACAAATGATCTTTCTATTTCTGATCATTTTGCTACTGAAAAAAATCACCTTTGAAAGTGTAGTAGAATTCTTATCAGACCATTGGAGGATAGGTAATTCCACTGGAATTACTGCCAGGTTCAGGGAAGCTGAGGCCCTGTGCAAAATGATGATGCCCTTCTAACATAAGAATGTTAGACAAACCATACACTGACTCACCCATTAGAAAAAGGGAAACATTATTACTATTATTTTAAAGATAACATCCCCTTCAGTAGCCAGTGTTTCAGGTGTGTATGTTACACAATTATGCTGTTAATTCTGATTTATACATGAGCCCCATATGTTGGAGGCAGGACCAGCCTTAAGCAGCAGCGGGAAGGTAGACCGACCTCTCTGGGCCCTGCAGGGACAGGAGCCCTGCCAAATGTCTTGGGAAGGGGTCAGAAAAGGGCCCCGCCCACTCAGCAGTTGTAGTCGCGACTCGCTCTGCACTCCTTCCTGGAAGTGCCTCCCTCTCAGAAATGCCCCCCTCCTTCAATATGAAAGCCTGAGTGGGGAGCCGTAGGGACACTGCACTGTCTGCCCTGAGGCTTGTTGCAGTGCAGCTCTCTTATGGCTCTGGCCAGCGCTTCAGGAGCAGGAGTAGGCACTTCAAGAGGGAGGAGGGAGTGTCACACCACTACAGCAGCCAATCATGCACGGCCCCGGCCCCCATTCTACACTGGGCTCCACCCTCTGTAGGAGAAGCCATTGCTGGAGAGCCCCTCCTGAGCATCTGCAGACCCTCCACAGGCTGCGGGTGGCAATGAGTGTAATTATAGTGGAGGATGTGGGAGACACGTCCCTCCTGCATCTTCTCCCTCTGCGAGAGTCCGCATAAGCATGGGGCCTCCTAGCACAGGGATGGGGAACTCCAGACCTGGGGGCCAAATGCAGCCCATGGCAGGTTTTATGTGGCCCCTCCTGGATCTGACCCTTCAATCCAGTTTCTACCACCCAGGCACTGAAAAAATGAACTCAGGGTAAGGGAACAGAAATGAGGATGTGCTCTGAAGGCTACGGTGCAGATCCAGAGCACAGATTCATGATCTGGACCCTCCTTTTCTTAAGTGGACCGCATACACAACCCCATCCCCAACGACTGTATTGATCACAAACCAACGGTTCTCAAACTTTTTCATGCTCTGAACCCCCACAAAGAGACAAAGAAAAACTCTGTGACCTCAAGTTTGAAAATGTGCACATTATTCTCAGTCTGGCTGGGGTCCCGTTTAGCCACTAGGTGACCCCACCTGTAGGGCCTGACCCCTACTTTGGGAACCCCTGAAAGAGCTGTTTAAGTGCTAAGTTGTTTTAAAAATTACTATTTTTTACTGAGCTGAAACTGGGGGGAAAAATATTAAAGCCTGAAAATGCAGAGGGAGTGGTGGCAGTCATGTTGGTTCCAAAAGTAATAGAGACAAACTAATTCAAATGATATCTTTTATTGGACCAATTTCTGTTGGTTGGTGAGCATATACAAGCTTTCTGGGTCACATGGGATTCTTACGGATGCCCCTCTCCCCTCACGTGTCCTTTGTCTGAAAATACAGAAGCTGAACCCTGTGGTTTGACTGAAGTATTGAGACATGGGGTATACAACCATTTGGGGTGGGGTATGTTCTCAGTTTAAAAACAGTGGACAGCACCAAAATATATGGAGAGATGATGACCTTCATCGCCCAAAATTTTCTTATTTCCTATTCTGGCTTGATCTATACCAAAAGTGGGGAAACTGTAGCTCTTGGAAGCATTATCTGAGATGGCAAGGGAGATGAATTTACAGGGCCCAGGCAAGTGGCTGCAGGGTGTGGATTGCAGAGGGATACAGGTACAGAAAAGAGATGGGGAGAAGTATGCTGAGACAGAGCGAGTTTATAAAGGAGACAATAGCCTGCTGAAGTCTGTGTTTAGTCCGTGCGGCCCCCACTCACCTCCCACTCACATGTTTTAGTGTGTGGCGCTAATAAACGGGCAGCCCTCTGCCCACATCTCATGTGCTGGTGGTAGTCACCACTGATAGTACCACTCAGCACTTTCCCTCTCCCTAGTCCTGGCTCTGATGGATGGGGGCGGGGGTCAGGGGTAGGGACACAGGGCTTATTCTCTGACTGTGACCCCCCTTTCGATGGGATGCCCTCCTCTTGCAGCAGTTCTCACATGCTCAGGCAGTTGCAAAAGATGTTCCTTCCTTCACCCCCACTCTCTACTCACTCTTTTGCAGCCTAGTGTTTAATTTGTAAAAAATATAATGCCAGGGTTCAAGCTTGCCCCAGAAGCCACACCCCCTGGCCCCAGAATTTAATGAGTACTTAACCCCCCCACCCCCTATCCCCTACCTGACAACCCTTAGCCCAATGCCCCCAACCCCCAGTCAGATGCCTACAACCCCCTCACAGTCAGCTGCTGATCTGCCAGTGCACCACAGTGCAGGGGGTCCCAGAACCTGGGATGAGCTCTCCAGCGGCAGGTGTCCCTTGGCATTACTCAGGATCAGCATAGGGAAAATGCAGCTGCTGTGCATGCACGCCATGTCACATCACGGAAGCCGGGTGAGGGGCCAGTGGCAGCAGCTGGGCACCTAACTCGGCAGAATCAGAGGTAAATAATTCCTGGGGCTGGGCCTTGGTTTAAAAACAATTCCTGGGGCTGTGCCCTGGCAAGCCCCAGTATAAATTAACCCCTGTTGCAGCCTCTTCACACAGCTGATCGTTCTCTTGTGGCTGCCTGAACACATGAGCAGTGAACAACTTTGAAGCGGCTGCAATAGGAGAGTGTGTGCTCAGGCAGCTGCGAGAGAGCCACCAGCTATAAAGTAGCTGCAAGAGGGGAGAGTAGGAGTGCAGGAAGAACCTTCTCCTCTTGCAGCCACTTCACAACTGATCACTCTCTAGCAGCCACTCAATGCACAACTCTATGGTGCTGGTGGACTGGATGCAGGTGAGGCTGTGGGTGAACCTAAGAGATGCGAGGCAGATTTGTGGATGTACATTAGTATGTGCTGGCCCGCATGGTGGGCCAGCAATGTCCTTGGATGATGCTGTGAGTGGGGAGTGATTGGGGCAAATATCTGGCGAACACCTAATGGACAGGTGAATACCCACTTGGTGGGTGCTAATGTGGGCTATCGTCTCATTTATTTTCACCCAGAAAGCATGGGTGGGTGAGTGGCCAGGAGGACATCTGGTCCATAGATCTGGCTAGCTGATCCAATCCCTACCCTCAACTCTGCTGCCTTCAGTCTGAACACACTCCTATGGCATCTGCAGGTAGGGGCTGAATCTAAAAACCAGATCCAAGAACTAGAAAGAGGTCAAATAAAAAACAGTCATGAACTAAATCTGGTCTCTGCTCTGGAGGTTTCTCTTTCCCTTACTTTTGATGAATGCTGACAGCTTGAAGTTGCATTATTGCAACAAATGCTCATCACTAGCCAGGCAGCAATGCAGAGGGAGGTAGAGGGAGGTTGCTGTACTTTTCCTGATGACAAATTTGCTTTGAACTCCCTCACTATATTTTCCTTGTAAATGTGAACACCAGACAAACATTTACTCTCGTCTTTAAATCTGGGTGCGTATTGGCCACCTTCCTTGGTTTTGTTTGTCTAGAGACAGACGCTGCTGCTGCTGCCTCACTTATTTTCACTGGGGTATGAGATGGAGTAGGAATTATGCTGCAAGTTTAACTTTCTTCTCCGCTGCTTTCCCAGCAGAGACGGCCTTTCGCGTGCAGCTGTGGGATCCACTCACCTCCACAGTCCAGCATGTTATACTCATCCGGTTTGTCCAGGGGCCAACAGTCATAATCGCTGTTATCCAGGTCATGCCAACCGTCCACTGCAACAGCCTGCCATAGACAAACACAGAGATTCCTATAAATCACTCTTTCCCACTTTGAGAAAGTCTTCAGTTCTCTTTTTTAAAAAGATAAAAAATGATCTGACACTCTTTCCCCCTCTGTCTCCAACTTGCTGGAACAATTCAGAAATGGCCTAAATGCTTAGAAACTAGGTCATGGGTTTATTTTAGTCTCAAATGTCCCCCTCCCTTTCAGAAATTATTTAAGGGGAAACACAGCAAATGTTATCCATGCAGAAGGGACCTCCGTGGCTAGCTGGGAGAGAGTGCCATTAGCACCTCCAAAGGGGTATCAAGGCTCTGCTTGGTTTTAGTTTTTCAAAACCACCTTGCAACCAAATCCTCATGTCTTTTTTCTTGTTAAGATTTTTTTTTTGCAGGTTTCTTTATGGGTTGTTTTTTTTTTTTAGTACAATATAGTCTAGTCAGAACTTTTAATCATATAAATCTGATACCATTGGTCACTTCATTCCGAATCGTAGCAATAATATTTTATCAATACTTAAAGTGTCCTCTATATAACAATATAATGGCCATTCCCATTAGAAGGACATATAAATTATATAGCAGTAATAATGGCAGATAAAGGATAAAATCCGTATTTTGTCAGTAGGATAGAAGCGTCTCTTCTAATATAGTTTGAGATTATTATTTCCGCTATTAAAATAATGTACAATATATTCTGTGATATTATTATTTATTATTATCCCTCTATGATAGAGAAATAGAATAAAAACATATTTGTGTGGTCTGCTATTGTTCTCTCAGTAACTAAGGATAAGCGTTTGCAGTAACAATTTTGGAATACATTATTAATGGCAGTGACTAGACTCTGCACAGCCTGACTCTATTCATAGGATCGATGCAGTTCACCTACCAGTAAATTGAGGAAGATCCGGAGCCCAGGGCCAGGTATCTTGGCAGCTCTCATGATCCCAATAGGCATCAAGGTCTCAGGGGTTGCAACTGATGCAGACTTGATCTGGGCTCCCTCCCCTTGGGTGGTCTCCAGGCGCTTAACACAGCTCCAGCTGCTGCAGCTGTCCTTCCTCCGATCCCTCCCTCTCAGGCTTGGGAATCCCCAGGAAAGCACTCAACACTCCAGCTTTCCTTTTTGAGAAGGGGACAGACCCTTGCCTCAGATCGGTCTCCCTTTATCCATGCCAATCTGCATGAGTCAAAAATCAGGAGACACACAAAAAAAACCCCATCAGGTTTTCTTTAAAATGGTAACATTTTGTGATAAATTAAATAGCAATTATTGGATTTGTTTTTATGATGGCTTCTGATTTTGGAGACTGTAGGGTGCTCTGCAACCACATTTTCAGTGCTGTACAATCATGAAAACTAGAAACTCAGGGTTTTCTCTAACAATGAAAGCAGAGTTTCTCATGGCCTAAAATCATGATAAAAATCACAAGAGCTAGCAATTCTGCAAGATGATCATTTCCCTCCGACCTTCGCTTTTCAGCTCATGTTCAGCAAAGCAGCCAGTTTGGGTTGCAGTGAAGGCAGTTAGAACCTGCACATTTAGTCAGGACAGGTATCGCAGAGATCTACTGCTTTGCTAAAATGAGGATTATAACAAGTTTTTATATTTCTCCTACACTCGAGCCTGTTTGATAACAGACCCATGCACCATTGATTGAGAGGAGAATGGGAGAACAAAAATGTTAACAAAATTTCCCAGATATTTTAGTGTGATTTTTTTATATATATATATTTCAAAATCTTTGAATTTTTCAACAATCCATCCTTTTTGAACCCCTGTCTTGCTATTCAAAATATAAAATATTTTCTATAAGCATTTTTCTATAGGCATAATTATAGATGTCGTCATCATCATCATTACTTATTATAATCAACTTTATGATCATTCATTTAGCCTGGTTTTCTATGGAGATAAGGTTTTTGTAATTATCCTCTTGCCTCCGAGCATGCATGATAACCTTAGATCCTAAAGGCTGATTTCAACCAAATTTGGCAGAGAGGAAGTTATTGTCCTTTTTGCTTTAGTCAAAAATCCAATTGACTTACACTGAAGATTCTTCCCCTCCTCCCACTGCATCCAGATTCCCCCCATGCCCGTTTTAGGACACCAGCCTTCCTTAGTTTGGCTGCTTGATACGTGGAACGACTTGCCTGCTGAGCTGAATATGTATGAGTTTCTTCGCTCTGTACACGAAGATCATACAAAATAGTTCATTTCAAGCAGAGTTGAAGAGAATATTCACAAATGAATTCCATATTCATCCCAGCACGCCTCCTTCTGTTTCATCTACCTGTTTCAATACGTTTCAATCTTCTTTTTTGTTTTGTTATTTTAATCAAACATCCAAACCAAAATAGCTGAAATAAACAAAACAAAAAAATGGACAAAATAGCCAAAGACTTCAATAGATCAATGTTGTTTCAGCCGTTGTAGATATCGTTCAGATATTGTAGCAGCTATTTACCCTGATATTGTGATGGTTCTGTGAAAGTGTGATAATATCCACAAATTAGAAATCTGCTATACATTTCACCTCTAATTTCAAGTGACTCTGATGCCATACAATACATTTGGCTTCACGTTAGCTTGAAACTATCTCAACTAGCTGATTCAGGAATGGCCACATTTCACTTAAAAAGCGTGTGCACCTTTGGAAGGTTTCCATCAAGCCTGCTCTGAGTTTTGTGCCGAACCAGAACAGTTTCCTGTGTCTCACAGTTACTTTCAATGTCAGCATGTCATGCAAGCTTTTTTTGTTGGATCCAGAAACCCTTGCAATATTTCTGCTTCAGTAGATGGCAGAGAGGTGGGAGACAAAACACCAGCTGTAGTGTTTCCAGCTGGGAATGCTTGCCTAAAAAAACAAAGTTCCATTACTTGTCAAGAGTCTTTCCTGTGTTTGCCAATGGTGTGCTTGGGATAACTGGGGCATAAAGGAGAGACTGCAGTCACTGGACAAATGCTCACAACTAAAGGATCCCTAGCCTATAAATGGCAGTATTTTCTTTTTAGGACACTTGATTGCTCCATTTGTCTTCAGATGACTCTGTTAAATAGCTAATATCTAATTTAGGTTTTGGGGTTCTGTATTCAGGGCGGGGGAGACTGAGAAACCTGTCATATTGTCATGGGCATGGATGAGGGGCACAGTGAGCCTAGCAGGATTGGTGGCGTGGTGCAGTGAGTCATAGCAGGAGCTGGTCCAGGTAAATTGTGCAGGAACGCTGCTAGGGTGTGTCATGCACGATTGGGTCTGAAGGGTCTCAGGCACGGATCAGTACACGGACCAGCGGGTAGGGAAGATGAAGCAGAACTGACAAGTGGACTCACAGGACACAGGAAGTTCCAAAAAGGAGCTCAGAAGGGCCAGCAGATCCACAGGAACAGGGAGTGCAGACAACACAAAGACTACAACAGGAACTGGCAGTGACGGATGATCCACCCAGCTTCATGTGGCTGCTGACTGGCCTTCTAGACAGACCAGCAGCCAACCAGGAAGCTGGGGGGTGGGGTTGGAAGAGGGCTGAGGGTGTGTGTGGCCTGACTGGAGTGTGATGGAAATCCATGATTATCCACCTTGGGCCCTGTTTAGAGCACCTCAGTAGTCCAATGGCACCAGCCCTTGTGCTCAAGGGCACTGGTTCAAGGCCAGGGTCTTGATACATATTCTTAGATCAGACTAGATGATTTAGTGGCCCCTTCTGACCAGGGACTCGGTGAAATCAATTAAATTACACTGTGCTACTGTAGCAGCAATCTACATGACCATATTATTATACACTGATTTCATCAGTGTCCAAATGACTGGGCAGTCACGATGACCAAAGGAGAGCACCAATGATCAAGGGGTGGGAATGCAAGAGTTCTTAGGAGAGGTTAAAGGAATTGGAGGTGTTTAGCCTAGAAAAAAGATTATTAGACGGCGGGTGGACGTGATTCGTTTTCAACTATGTGAAAGTTTGCTATAAGCCAAATAGTGCCTAGTCTTTCCTCTGGCCACAGGGAATAGGAACAGAAGTAATGGGCTTAAAATTGGAGGAAAGATGTCAGCTAACTTTTTAAGGAAGAATTTTCTAAATATAAGGAGACTTTGGCAGTGGAAGAGATTCCCAATGGAGGCAGTGGAAGTCAGTCATTGGAAGTTTAAGACCACAAGCTCTAAACCACTTACTCTTAATTAGACGTACTGAAACCCCTGCAAGTACTGCTCCAGAATAAGTGGTTTGGGGATCGCAGCTTAGGTCTTTAAAAATAGGCTAGATAAATATTAATTAGAGATAAAGCCACCGGATACCTCTGAGAGGTCTGTGTGATCGTCAGTTATTTTAAAGATATCAGATGTCCAAAATAGATAGAATGGCTGCCATGTGAGGAAACTCATTTGCAGTCCCCCCAAATGTGCTTAATTTGCACAAGAATCACAGAATCTTAGAGCTGAAAGAGACATCAAGGGTCCTGAAGTCCATACCCCTCCCTCTCACTTGGATACAGCAGGATGACTGCAGTTGCAACATCCCCAACAGATGACTCTCCAGACTTTTCTTTTTGAAAACCTCCAAACTACAAACTTCCATTCCTGCACAGATCTTGTGTGTGGTTTTATGATGTTTTAATATTGTTACTGCCCCGAGCTGCCTGAGGCAGGAGGGGATGGGATATCAAATGTTTTAATTAATTAATTAAATAAATAAATCTTACTGTTAGGAAGTTTTTCATGATATTTAACTTAAATCTATCTCTGTAACTTGAGCCCATTATTTCTAGTTCTGCCCTCGATAACAATGAGGAACAGTTATTTGCCATCTTGTTGGTTGCAATCTTTTCGATATTTGAAGACTGCTATCTTCAAATATCTAATGTCTCCCTTAATCTTCTCTTCACTAGGCCAAACGTACCCGGTTCCTTCAATCTTCCTGCAGCCTTTCCTTATAAGATTTGTTCTCGAGACTCTTTATCATCTTTAGGTATTTTTAAATGAGATGCTACCACGCATGGCCACCCATTAACCATGCATCCAACTGCTCGTTTGAAGGTGGTGCATGGGGATGTGCACTCCCACAAGCCATGCAGCACTCGCTCATGGCCACTCACAGGGAACTACTGAAAAATCTGGAGTGCACCGTGCAGAGCAAGCCCCAAAACTTTTTGTGGGGACAGGCGTCCACGCATTCCCCTGCCCGTATAAACCAGGGCGCCCACCCATGCAAACAGACAGCAGACAGCTGCCTCCCCAGTCCTGCCCACAGCCCTGCCGGAAGCTCTTAAAGGACATGCTTACCTGTACAACTCCATGATAGCTCAAAGCACAACAAACCCCTTTCATGACACATGAGAGAAGAGCCAACACCATGCAGGACAGCAGCTTCCTGCATGCCCCCCTCTCCCCCAAGTATGCATCTCCTTTATTGCCTGGGACTGTCAGCAGCTGCAGGGGCTCCTGGGCAGGAAGGGGTTACTGGCTGCTACGGCTTCATGTTTCCATGGTGTCCGCGGCTGTGTGTCACGGCAGAGGGTGGGCAGCTGGGCAGGGATAGGGTGGCCAGATATGCACATTTTAAAGGATACTTATGAGAAATACAGGTTGCAGGGCTGCACTGGAGCCAATGCAGCCCTGCAACCTGTATTTCTCATGTGTCCTCTAAGTGCTTGTCTAAAAACATCCTAAGATAGGATTTAAGCCCTGGTCAACATCCATCATCTTATCCATTAGGCTGCACTGTCTCTCAGGGTGTTTTCAAATGAGATGTTACCCCACATGGTCACCCAGGAGCCATGGATCTGACCGCCCAACTGAAAGTGGAGTGGCCAGATATTTGCTCCCGTGAGCCACAGAGCACCCACTCATGGCCACCCATAGAGCACTACTGTAAAATCCCGAGTGCTCCATGCAGGGCAGGGCAAATGGCTCCAGGGCAATGGGAGGTCATAGAGCCCCTGTCCGTACGAACGGTGACCGTCAGCCATGCCAGTGGATAGATCCACTGCTCATAGGCACTGTGGGCAGGGGAAGCAGCCTTTGCAAGTCACAAGAATTGGCCGGGAGCACTGGGGAGCCCACGTTCCCCAGTGCTCACGCCCGGAACATGTTACATGTCACTTGTGGAGGCCGCTCCAACATGCTTTCCCCTCCCTCATGGTTCGTAGTAGGGGGGGGGGGAAGAGTATGTGGCAGTTGTCACTGTGGCCCCGGTAGCCATCCTGAGATCCACCCTTTAAAACCACTCGAGACTCACTCTCCCTGCATGGGTACTTCACGGCAGAGCCACGCTGCGGTCACACACACACATACACACCCATCTTCCTCACCTTGCTCGTTTAAAAACACCCTCAGTTTGGCTATATCAGAGAGTTGTCTAGATATGGGGGATTGGGATCCGGACAAGTTTTATGCCTCCCGAAACTAACATGGGACACACAAGTCCTATCTAGAAAACAATCTGTTTCGGGAAGTCCAGATTAGAGAGGGTATACAGTAATTGTAACTTCAGACTGCAGTTTAGACTGCAAATTATGCCACTTTGTGCTCACGTAAAAGAAGGAATAGCTCTGAATGGTTGCCTCGCTCCATTACTTCCACCTAGTGGTTTTAAACCAACATAACACAACCAAACAGTCTCGTTTTGATTGTGGCTTAAAAGCTTCCTGATGTTTCAAAAGCCACAAAATGAGAGCTTTCCCTGCAAGACAAGTACAGCAGTGTAGCATGTGCAATACTCTGGAAATCAATACAAGCTGGCTTTAGGGAATGAATGTTCATTTTAAAATGCATCTGTTGCTCAGGCAGGGATCCAGTGTGGTCCACTAGATTAGAGCTGAAAGAGGCTAGCTGCAAAATCAGGTAACCCATCGAATTTCCAGTACCAAATTTGACCCGGTAACTATTGGGAACCATGTGGGACCCACTGATGTCCCAAAATTTTTACTTCTGGTCCTAGAATGTTGACTTGATCAACATTCTCTAGCCCCGATATTGTTGCTGCTGGTGTTCCGAGCCCAACTGAAAGCAGTAGTAGCTGCAGCCACTTGGGTTTTGCTTCCTGCTCAGCTAAATAATGATAACTAGCTGCCACTGGTGGTTTGTTTATATCCCCTCCCTCCAACCCCCAGCTTTAGGAGATTTCTCTGTATTGCCAGGAGAAGCCACTCAGCCTGCCAAGGAAATGGTCCTATAAGTTCCATTCAACAGTGCTACAAGTTCCATTAATCCATTCTCTCCTCTTTACACAGTGATTGTGGCTAGACCTGCACCACAAGCTCCTTCCCTCTCTTCCTCCCTTCCCTTTCCCACCACTTCCTGGGCAACTAAGGCCCTTTTCACACAGACACTAACACTGATAAAATAGGTGTTACACGGATAAAATAGGCTGCAGGTGTGCTCTATGGGTGCCCTGCAACATGTATAATAAAATGTAACACCCATTTTATCAGTGTTAGAGTGTTTGTGTGAAACCCTGGCTACCCCTCATCTTCCAGGAACCCCTTCGCAAACCCTTCTCCCTAGTGGAAGGAGACTGTCAGGCAGTCACAAACATGTAGTGACATAAACATCTGTTCAACTGGCTAGGTGCCCTGGATGACATCAGTTTCAACACAGGATGGATTTTCCACATATTTAGAGTGATGTCTGGTAACACATCTTATGCAGCGTTGCCACCTCTCCTAGGGAAAAATCCCTGACAGTGCTAATTTACATTAATTTGCATATGCTTGGTCCATATACATTTATGCAAATTTAATGGAACATTTCTATTTGGTTAATAAAAAAAGATAGGGGCTGGAGGTAGGTGTGGGATACCTGGCTTAGGGACTAGGTGAGAATGTATGGGGGAGTGTGAGGGTAAATGGAGTGGGGTTTAGGGAGTTTTACTTTATTTTACGAGATTGTCTTTGAGTGTTTTTAATATATTAGCGGACTTTATTTGGTTTCATCTGAGTATTTTTGAATATGTTTTTGTGCCTTGTAACCTACCCTGAGCCTTGGGAAAGGCAGGATAAAAATGTAAATAAACAAATAACATAAATAAATTAAATAAAATGACCCCTCTGCAAGGGGCTTCCAGGGCAAGGGTCCCCTCTCTCTCTGTGCAAAAAATGCAGGAACTTTCTCTTGGGCAACTAGATCTAGATAACACTCTGCAGCTCCCCCATCCTCTTTTACCACGTGCAAAGGCAGGTAAAATAGAAGGTGATGATTTTTTTTACTGATTTAAATATGGTTCTGTAATCTGAATCCATAATGAAATCCGGAAATTGCAGCTCCGAATCCGTAATAGATCTGAATCCACAACTTCCTCTGGACGCGCGCCTCTACTATTTATTCCCCTTGTCCATTTCGACAGAGAGCTCTTCAGAGCAGGACATGCCTCTTACTCTGAAGAACAGAGGGATCTCAGTTTTGGTTGAGGCCTCTGCTAGTCTAACTATTATTCTGTTCTGTTTTGGATTGCAAACACAGCCGGCTTCCTGACAGTCGCAGTCTAAAAAGGGTCTGTGGGTTGTAGTAAATTAATTGTACATTTGGTTAATAATTCAGGCTCTGTCCTTTTTGAGAGGTGTTTCAAGGTATTGTGGACCCTGAAATCATTAAGGGGTACCAGGTCTGCCCATACACCACTTAAAAGCTCTTTGTTGCTTAATAAATTGCAGTTCTCTTTTTGCTGTCTCTCTAGTGTTGAAAGGCGTGAGGAAGCTTCAAAGGAGAGAGGCAGCCATAGCCTTAGACTAAAAAATATGGAAATGAAAAGACTTGTAGTTGCTTCAAAAGATCAGAGACCTTGGCTTAGTTGATTAATGTTTGATGACAGTTTAACTTAGCTGTAGCAGCAGAAGGGACTGAGTACTTAATCAAGCTTGCAAAATAGTACGTGTTTTACACAAAGGAACAGAGCTGACAGGCAGTTAGCCAGCGTGACAGCTCAGGAAAAGGGCTTGCAAGGAAATAATTAAGGAAGTTCAAAATGGTGGGAAATTTTACATAGCCAAACAAAACTACTAGGAAAGTATATCTACCAGACTGGAGACTCAGGAGATCCTGTGTAAATATCCATGGAGATAGCAAGTGGCTATAGTCTGCAAAATAACTCCTGCAAATACCAATAAATAAATGGAAGCAGATTAGATTGGAAGTGTCCAAAAAATAGATATGGAGGAATTAGATGGCTGAAGAGATTGGTGGTTATGGATTCATATTATTATTACTTTTGTTATTTGTATTACAGTAGCACCTCCTGACCCCAGATGAGCCTAGGGCCCCATTATGCCAGACACTAAACATGCACATAATAGGAAACTGTGAGGAACAGTGTTTCTTAAACTTTGGTCCACAGACCACTGATGTTAAGTTTCAGAGGGGTTTCCCATGATTTGAGAACCCTGCCACACACGAGGGCCTCCTGGGCTGGAGAGGCTGTAAACAATGCTACCTTCTCTGTTTTGCTTCTCAGGTGCATGATCATCTGTGTTTGGATGTACAGGTAATTTCAAGCCCACTGAGAACAAAGGTTAATAAATCGAATTTGCTTAACACCTAACTGGCAAATTTCTGTTTCAGTCCATCTAATTGACCGGGGCTCCTGCCTCATTCCCTGCTTCAACCTGATTATATAATGTTTGTAACTAGATAGATCTCCTGTTGTAAAGCTTTGGTAAAGCTGAACTAGATAGAAGATGAGACATCTCTTCTTTCCACTACACTTGCTGTGAGCCACAGCCACAGAAATGCTAGCATTTGTTGAAACAATGGACATTTTCACACAAGACAATCTCCACCCACTATACTTATTGCAGGACTGCAATGTTGTCCTATGGGTGCCCTGTAACATGTATAGTGGGTGGGTGCAGAGTGTCTTGTGTGAAAATGTCCATTGACAGAACACAACAGGACAAGAAGCAGAGCATTGGAAGAAGTGTAAGTCAAAATTAGCCATGTTAAGTTTGAATTGCCAGGTAGCATGGCCATTTTCAGACTTTCAGTTGCCTGGAACAAATGGATTTTTGAGGTCCTCCACTGCAGCCCAGGAAAAATAACTAATCATTTTGCTGGTTTCCTGCACTTTCCTGGTCTCCAGACTGTTCCCCCAGCAGCAATCAGCTCCTCTCTGTTCCTACAGTTTGTTTGTGGTGAGGATTGCCTCTTTCAGGATTGGGATGGGGAAGCTAAAAATATCTTAGTTGTCCCCGAATGTCTATGGCTGGGACCTGGTGGAGCCAGAAGAGGAGGTTCACAAAAAGACTGGGATTAGCTTCTCCTTCCCAACCTTGAAGGGACTCCCCCCACAATGTGGAGAATACCTACAGCCCTGGAGCAGCTGTCAGCTTTGCCCTTCTCCCCAAAATAGCCCTGGAGGTGATGTTAG
>QEPC01002304.1:1795429-1830432 GCA_003113815.1 Sphenodon punctatus | reverse complement strand
TCCCCTTCTTGCTCAAAGTGTACGATAAGGTCATCGACAAAATTAAAACAAAGATCCACCTGCCCCTCAGTCTCTTTGTGTATAAGTAGGGATCTGCTTTCCTCCTGGTAAAACTTTCCCTCATGAGCACCTTGTTTATTTTAGTGTTCCACGCTCGGTGGCCTGCTTAAGTCCATATATGCTTTTGTGCAGTTTGCATACAAGATCCGGCCTTTCAGCATCTGCAAACCCCGGTGCTTGGTCCATGTAAATATCTTCCTTCAGCTCACCATTTAGGAACGCTGTTTTCACATCCATATGCTTGACTTGCATTCCTCCTCCGGCAGCTATACTTAACAATGTTCTGATTGTAGTGTGCTTAACTACAGGTGCAAATGTTTCATCGTAGTCTTCTCCGTACTTCTGGGAGTATCCTTTCGCAACAAGTCAGGCCTTGTACCGTTCAATATTTCCCTGCACATTGTACTGTATTTTAAATGTCCATTTACAACCTATAGTCTTTCTCCCTGCGGGCAGTGGAGTAAGTGTCCACGTTGCATTGTCCTGCATAGATTTTACTTCTTCTTCAGCTGCTCTTACCCATTTTTCTGCTTCCCCTTCTGACATCTGCGAGATGTCCTCCCAAGATGCTGGCTCTGACAATTTACTGGTGATGACTTTGTAGGACAGACGAATGAGGGGAATGTCTTTGTTAGACCTCGTCGACTGCCTTGGCTCAGCATCAGCAGCCGGCTGTGTCTGTTCCTGCACTTCTGTTACCTTTGTTCCAATTTCAACCGTTTGTTCAGAGGATTGCTCCCTTTCAGTGGTTTCATCTGTGGTTGATTGTTCTCCTTCGCCTGGACCTTGGAGAGTCCTCACACTGTCGCTTGAGTTTTCCACAAAGGTCACACTGTTACATTGGTTATTCTGTCTGTGCATGGATCCAGGATCCTGTAGCCTTTGGAATGCTCACTGTATTCTACCAGGATGCCTTCCACTGCTCTGTTTTGCAGCTTGGTACATTTCTCCTCTGTGATATATACGTACGTCTTACTTTCAAATACTCTGATGTTGCCTACACTAGGTTTTTGACCATGCCACAGTTTGTATGGAGTTTTCCTCACTGTTCTAGACCAACTTTGGTCTACAGCCAATTTTGAAGGTAGGTAGCAGCAACTGCTACTTTGTCCCAGTATCTTTCTGGTAGTCCAGAGTCTGTTAACATGCATCTAACCATTTCAGTTAGCATTCTGTTTTTCCTTTCAGCTGTTCCATTCTGCTCGGGTGTATATGGTCTTTTGGTGCTCAGTTCCATGGAGTCTTGGGAAGTCCTCTACTTTCTTTCCTGTGAACTCACCTCCATTGTCAGTCTGCAGTGTCTTTGGTCTGTGCTGGAACCTGTTGCTCATCATGGTCACATAGTCCTGAAGTTTGTCGAATACTTCATCTTTACTCTTCATGACGTACGTGATCGTGTACCTTGAATAGTCATCAATGAAAGTTACCATATACCAGTTGCCTCCTGGCGTGGGAACCTTCATTGGGCCTCCGACGGCACTGCATACAAGATCAAGCAGTTTCGTGGCTCTATTCTGACTCTTCTTAGGAAGCATAGTCCTCGTAACTTTGGCTTTGATGCAACAGTCACATTTCATGATCAGGGGACACGTTGATACCTTAAGGTCTTTGGTCAACTGCTGTCTGTGCATTTCCTTGATGCTGTCTGGGTATCTATGTCCCATGCGTCTATGCCACAGGTGGATGCAGTCATCATGTGGCTTGTGCACAGTGAGCTTTGCCTGTTCTTTCGCTGTGCTCAGACGGTACAGGTGCTTATCTGCAGTAGCTCTGGCCAGTAGTTTTGTCCCACTTTGAACTGTGCATTCATCTCCCTGGAAACGGATGGTGATCCCCCTCGCTGCCAGGTGCCTCACGGTCAGGAGTCCCCCTTCTAATTTGGGCACATAGATGTGTTGATGCTTCTCACATCTGCAAGGTAGATCCTTTCTTTACTGCTCAGATCCAGTCCCGTGAAGAATCCTTTGTGTCATGTGGCTCGTTGCCCTAGAGTCTACACACCAATTTTGACATGAGCTGTCTTACGTTGATCTGAAGCACCCACTCCATTGTTGAGTGACTGTGTTGCTGTTTGTGACTTTAGCCCTCTGCTTAGGTGTTCGTGGAGATAGAACAGCAGAAACTGCTTTCCATATATAGCAGTTTTTATTTTAATGTCCCTCCTTTTTGCATCTGAAGCATACTCTGGTTTCCTCTCAGGAGCTTTGTCTGAGGTTTTCAGTGCAGTCTCATTACCCTGCTTTAGATCATTCTGCATGTTCTCCTTTCTGCGCTGGAATTCATCTGCAAGTCTGCCTTTAACAAATTCCAGCTTCAGTTCAGCCTCTGGCCTTGTCTCCAGGGCATTGATGAGGGCACTGTAAGATTCAGGCAGGCTGCAGAGGAGAAGGGCTACCACATGGCTGTCCTTTATATCTTCTCCTATGCTGTGCAGCTGTGCCACTACTTCCAACATGGCATTTATATGCTCCTGCATTTCACTTTCTTTGCCAAGCCTCATTTTGTATAGTTTCCTCAGTAGAAACAGTTTTCTATTCAGGCTAGTTCTCTCATGCAAGTTTTACAATGCAATCCACATGCCTCTTGCTGTGGTCTCACTTCTTATATGGATTAGCTGGTCATCTTCTACCAATAAACTTATTGTAGCCTTTGCTAACCTGTCCTTTTTATCCCATTCTTTGGGATTTGCTGCTGGTCTGTTCGTGGTAATTAGCTCCCATAGATCATCTTTAGACAGCAGCATTTCCATTCTAAACTTCCACAATTGGTAGTATACATTGTTCAGCTTTCCTACTGAAAGTCTGAGCTCTGAGCTGCTTCCATACTTGCTTTCCTCCCTTTCCCCTTCTGGGATTTAGGCCTTCTTACTCACAGTCAGTAGGCCTCTCTGTCTGGGAGTTTTCTTTCACAATCTGCACTCCTTCTGGGCTGCTTCTAGACTTCAAAATTGCCTTGAAGATGTTCTGGGCCCACAACCTATTGTAGAGTTAGCTTTCTGTTGAATAACACAGTAGACGTTTCTTCAAAACAGAACTTTACTAGGAACTCAGAAGACATGCTTCCATACTGTACAGACTGCATGGGACAAGATGGAGGACAGAGAGAGGTGAAGAGAGGAGACAAGGAGGAGAAAAAAAACCTGTTTCATCCCCTGACTCTCCCCCTACTGGACACGCCCCATATTAAGCTTGCAGGGCTTGCAATGGGCTTTTACTTGTGACTGTTCCACAATCCAACAAGAGGAACTGGATCCGCAAACAGGAGGTGGTTTCTGAGCACAGATACCCTTCAATGTGAGGCTCTAGGAGCAGCCCCTGAATATTTCAGCGTTAAACACATGTTAAGCATTATGTTTGTGGAGACACACATCCCAGTTATTATTTATTATTTATATAGTGCTCATTGGAATCGTGCTTATTATATAGTGCCAGAAATGTGTCTGGCGCTGTGCAGTTGTGATAAGAGACTTGTTCCTGCTCCAAGGTGACAGATGTGGTAATCTTGCCAAGATTACCAACAATCTGCTTGTCGCTAAAACTAAGCGCCTCTACTCCATTCTTGTCCTCCTTGACTTCTCTGCTGCCTTTGACACTGTCGACCATCCACTCCTACTGAACTCTCTTTGCTCCCTGGACTTCTGCAGCTCTGTCTTTGACTGGTTCCCCTCCTACCTCTCTAACCGCTCCTTCAATGTGTCTCTTCCCAATTCCACCTCCTCCTCCCTCCCCCTCTTGGTAGGGGTTCCCCAAGGCTCTGTCCTGGGCCCTCTTCTCTATCTACACCCTGTCCCTGGGCAAACTCATTGCCTCCCAAGGCTTCCAATATCACCTCTATGCTGACGACACTCAACTCTATCTCTCCACCACCTCTCTTTCCCCTTCTTTCCAAGCTCGACTCATCAACTGTCTCTCTGATATCTCCGCCTGGATGTCCCAACGCCAACTCAAGCTCAACATGGCTAAGACTGAACTTCTTATCTTTCCTCCCTTCCCTTCCTCCCACTCTTCTCTATCCATCCTTATTGATGATGTCACCATCCGTCCTGTTCCCCAAGCCCATAGCTTAGGATTCATCTTCGATACTCACCTCTCCTTTAACCTTACATCGACTCTGTTGCCAACTCCTGTCATTTTGCCCTCTATAACATTGCTCGGATTCGCCCCTTTCTCTCTGCCTCCTCAGCCAAAACCCTTGTTCATGCTATGGTCATCTCTCACCTTGACTACTGCAACCTCCTCCTTGTTGGCCTCCCCCGCTCTCATCTCTCCCCTCCTTATCTCCATCCAAAACTCCGCTGCTAGGGTCATCCAATCGGCCTGTCGCTTCGACCACGTGCAGCCTCTCCTCTCCTCTCCTCACTTCACGGGCTCCCCCTCCCCCAACGCATCCTTCACAAACTCCTAATATTTACTAACAAAGCCCTTCACAGCCTGACTCCCCCTTACCTCTCAGCCCTTATCTCCTTACACACTCCTGCATGCACTCTCCGCTCCTCCTCTATCCCCTCCCTCATCTCCCCTGCTCCCCTAACCGCCTTTGCCCGTTCTCCCTTGCTGTCCCCCATGTCTGGAACTCCCTCCCTGCCCATATCCACCTTGCCCCCCTCCCTCCGCTCCTTCAAATCCCTCCTCAAAACCCACCTCTTCCTCGCCGCATTTCCCGCCACTTGCTAAAACTTTCCTCTCAACATTTACAGTCTGCCCTCCCCCTGACTGCAACCAAGCCAAGCACGTGCACCTGAGACTTTGCATCCACTTGACTGTTTTGTCCCTTGTCTCTCCCTATGTCCCCTCTCCTTGTCTCCCCCCACCTTAGGTGCTGGCCGTGGCTGGTCGTGGATCGATATGGCTTCACCTCAGGGACTGCCGAGAATTTATAAGAAGCGACTTAGACCTGATGAAACCTTTGCCCCACCTGATACTCCAGCTCAAAAATGTCCCAAACTATCAACTGTTCAGGAACAGGTATTGAAGCCTGAACTGGCACTTCAATATTTGGGGAACTTGAACCAAGGTGGGGGAACTGGGGGAACTGCTGAGTGTTGTACGCAGGAGACAACCTTCTCTAGTGTGATTCTAGGGACCAATGGCAATGAGAGGGAGAGTATACACTTTGTTACTAACTCTATGTCAGCAGGGGATTCTCTCGGAATGCAATGCCATTTGATCTCCAAAACTATTGCTTTACTGTTTCATAGTATTAATGACATGGGTAGTTCCCTTCTCCTTATTAGATCTCAACCGCAGCAGTTATTGACTAAATTAGATCATCTGTTGAAGGGGAAATTACTGACCCCCACAGCATTAGACAAAGAAGAGCCACATTCTGTAGAACTGAGGAAAAGATCCTTTCTTCACTTCAAGAATGGCTCTAGTAAGTTCCGGAATTTGAGAGCTTTTTCTTCTGTCTACAAGGTGGATGACAAGGTATTATGGCTTGAAGTCAGGGCTCTACCTTCAGGGTTTCTTCCTTGTTGGGATAGTGAAAGGGATGTGACCAGGAATCTGGCACATCTGCTAGGAATTAGAGTCTAGAATCTATCTTATAAAAATTCAGCATCTCCGCTGTGGAAGGAGTAAGCATAGTTTAAGGATTTTTTTCCATAACCCCCATCTGGTCAAACATTTATTTTTGGCCAGGAAACATCTTATATCTACGGGGGTTTTTATTGACAAGGTGTTTTGGAAAGACGATCAGGCATCAGCCACCCCCTGCGAGAGCCCATCTCCGTCTGCTTTTTTATCTTCCCCCAATCTTATTAATTTAGGGGCTAATCCTATTAGAGCAAAGGGCCTTTCCACTAAATCTAGCAAGGAGAAATCTGTGCCAGAGGCAATGGAGGTCTCTGCAAGCCATGTTTCAGCTCAAATCTTAGACGAAGTTGTGGATAGAGGTGAGATAGTCAAGGAAGTTGCTCTGCTAGCAGGTTCATGTCAGGAGGGAAAGACGATCAGTAACCCCGACTATTTTCCCAATACAGTTAAGACTTTTTTGGAAGACTGCAAGGGTGGGGTGGGGACTCTTCCCCCCCCCCGGCTGTATTTGATACCCTTCCGGTGATGGACCAAGATATTTATATCCAGAAATTGGATTTGCTTAGGACCAAATAGTCATGTTCTCCCCTTGATTACACACCCCCTAGTCTGGATTTAGTGAAAGCACCTCATCACTCTATCCAGAATACAGATGCGTGGACAGCAATGTGTTTTTTAACAACTCAGGAATTGGGTGTAACTATTCCCTCTGAGGGACCGTCTCAGGTCATTACTGCCTGTGTGGAATCGAAGTTAGGTGATCTTTTGTGTGCTACTCAGCCTGCAGGCCAACTGGAATTGATTCCATCCTTGTCTAGCTATCAGTCTGTCAGAGTTTCTGAATCTCGGTTAGCAGGTGAGTTAGATCATGCAGAGCTTTGTGCAGTTTTGGATTGACTGGGACTTATTGAGGGTACTAGTCTGATGTACCAATGTACTAATGACCAGGAAGACCCCCTGAAGCCTTTAATGAATTCACCCTTAATTCCCTCGGATATTTTGGGTGATCCATCTTGCAGGCAGGCCGATCTGCTGCACTTGGAGGGAATTTCTTTAGTTTCCTCATTTAGACAGTTAAGTAATAGCTACCAGACCTCGCTGAGATTCCTGTCATGGAACATCTCTGGATGTAAGCATAAGTGCTGGGACTCTGACTGGGCTGCATTTTTATCATCTTATGATGTGGTGTTTTTTTTCAAGAAACTTGGCTCCAGGGGGATGACCATTTTAATATTCAAGGTTTCCAGGTTTATTCTTTGCCAGGCGTTAAATCCAAAACTAAAGGCCGTGTTTCAGGGGGGTTGGTTATAATGATTGCAGATAAGTTTTCGGAACCTTTAAATCTACTTCCATACTGGCGAACGGAGTTTCAGGTAGGGTTATGGAGGTTCCCGTTGGGACCTTGCTGCTGTTTTTTAACTTATATATTCCTCCTTCTTCTTCTGAATACTATAAAGTAGATGTCTGGAAGGCATTGGATGATATACTGGAGCAGCTACTCATACAGTTCCCTTCGGCTTTATGTTTTATAGCTGGAGATTGGAATGCCAGGACAGGGGCCCCGCAAGATGCAGATTTAGTGTTAGGGCTCGAGGGATCGTCGTGGCTTTTGGCAAGAAACTCTAGAGATTGCCAAAGGAACGAGTCAGGAGTCCGTCTGCTTGAATTACTTATGACTAATGGTCTAAAGATATTGAATGGGCAAGGTGATGGAGACCCATTGGGAGAATTTACCTTTATTAATGCTAACGGACAGAGTGTAATTGACTACATTATTATACGAGTGTCCCAATGGACAAGATTTGTCAATTTTACACTGATTCCAAGACCTGAAAGTGATCACTTGGCCCTAACGGTTGAGATAACTTGCTGTTTAAACTCCCCTAATCCCTGGTCTGCAAGAAATAATCCATTTACGCTAGGACATTTTGGGCAATCCTCAATGCCGAGTCTTCTTCAGGCACCGGGGGTGGTTCAGCCCTGATCGATGTGGAGGAATTGATAACTTTTTTCCATGCACTTTTTGGATCAAGACTGGAGGGTGATGATGAACTACCTCCGGATTTTCCTTATTCTTTATGCCAAGTGAATGGTTCAACCTTTGATCCACAAGTAACCCCCGGCAAGGTGGCTGAAGCGATACAATCTCTTAAATGCAACAAGTCGCCCGGTATCGACTTTGTTGTTGCAGAAGTCTTGCAGGCTTGCCCTGACTGGTGGTCCCCCTTGTTAGCCTCCTATTTTACATCTATTAACTTTACGAGTAGGATACCACGAGTCTGGGGTGTATCCATTATTGTGCCTATTTTTAAAAAGGGCGACCCTAGGGATCCAGGCTGTTATCGCCCTATTAATCTCCTACCGGTGATAGACAAACTCTATTCCAAGTTACTGCTCAATCATCTTGAGACCTGGGTCTATGAGCAGAAATTAATTCCCCAGGAACAGAATGCTTTTTGGAAAAATTCCTCTATTATTAACAACAACTGTTTCATACTTACCCATGTAATCACTAAGTATGTGAGAATTAGGGCAGGGACACTCTTTTTGGCTCTTATTGACTTCGTAAGGCTTTTGAAGCTCTGGAAAAAGCTCCACAGTTTAGGGATTGATCACCACCTATTATCCCTGCTTATCCAACTCCATGCAGAGAATTATGCGAGAGTTAGGTTGAGGGCTGATGGCTCTCTGTCGGCCCCATTCTGGATTCAGAGAGGAGTCAGACAGGGATGTGTCTTGGCCCCCTTACTTTTCAATCTGTATTTGAGTGATCTTCCAGCTAGATTAGTATCGTGTGCCTGTCATCGTCCATGATTAAAGACAGATGCCTCCCCACATTGATGTATGCAGATGATGTCGTCCTCATGTCACAAACGCAAAAGGGACTATGTAATCTTTTAGAAACCCTGTTAGATTACAGCGCAGAGAATGATTTGGACGTCAATTTGCAGAAATCCCAAGTTATGGTTATGGGGAAGAAAAGGACCCTTAAACATAGCTGGGTTGTTAGAGGGATGGAGTTCCATCAGGTTCCCTCTTATGTTTATTTAGGGATCTCCTTTTCAGATAATGGTCTCTGGGAAAGGCACAGGAGGCTAATTGCCCTCAAGGCAAGGGCGGCGTATAAAGGGATTTTAAGGCTGGCTTCCCGCTCTACCGGAATAAATATCTCTCTCATTTTGGGGGTATTTAGAGCCAGAGTCCAGTCTATTCTCACATTTGGATCAGAGGTTACCCTTTCTACAGAGGCTCAGGTTCTCGAGACGGTCCAAAGTGTATTTTTGAGGAGGCTATTGAAGGTATCGCAGAGTGTTCCTGCCTCAGTGGTAAGAGCTGAGACAGGCATGCTAGCTATTAATGGCCTTAGGAAGCAGCGAGCTCTTGGATATTGGCTCAAGTTAATCAATTTGAAGGAGCCCTGTTTGCCAGTGCTCTGCCTGGAGGAAGAACTGGAATATTCAGGGGCATCATCTTATCCCTGGATCTCCCAAATTACATTGTATTTGTCCAATGCAGGCCTTGCATTCTCCTGCTTCTGGGAGAAAAATTTATCCATGAGTAAAAATTTGATTAAATTCAGGATGACCGATATTTCCAGACAGGAAGATCTGGCCGATTTGGCTCACTGGAAGGTGTCCCCCCAGTTCTATTGCTTCAAACAGTTGCATAGGGTTGAGCTGTACCTTGATGTGTTAAAGGATGCCACACTGCGCAGAGCCTTTACATGCCTTCGATTTCAGCTTCTCCCGTCCGCTGTTGTGGAGGGTCGCTACAAAAACATACCTTATGACCAGCGATTCTGCCCCTGTAAGAACTTTGCAGTTGAAGACCTGGAACATTTTCTTTTTTACTGCCCTCTGTATGAGTCTCTTCGGCAGATTTGGTTGACCTCCCTCTGGGATGAGAGACGTCTCTTATCAAAGAGTAAATTAATTGAACTCCTGGCATCTCAGGATGAGAAATCCATACAGGCTGTAGCTACCTTTGCCCTGTTAGCCATAAGAATCCGGAACACAGTGACCTGACTTTTGTTCTGGTTGCTCAGTGGTTTCATTGTCTGAAGTTGAGTTTCCCTTTTTTTCTGTTCCCCCTGCCCTTTGGATTAATATGTATGTTTGTATGTATGTCTGTATATATGTTTTTTGTACTGTTAATTGTTTTGTTTTTTTATTTTTGGCTATGGCGAAAGCTGAAGTCTATTAAAATTATTATTATTATTGTCCCTTGTCTCTCCCTATGTCCCCTCTCCTTGTCTCCCCCCGCTGAGTCTTTTAGATTGTAAGCCATAGGCAGGGACCGCATCCATCTCATTGTTCTGTAAAGTGCCAGGTACCCAGCTGGCGCTATACAAGTGCTTATAATAATAATAATAATAATAATAATAATAATAAAAAATAAATAATGTGTGATGCCTACAGCCATGATTTGTCAAAAGCCAACCCATGGTAAGTGTGAAACTGCCTCTTCTGCCAGGCTTTCCCTTCCTCCTCACCCCTATAGATTCCCTGTTTATATTCCTCCTTATACCTATCTCTAAATAAGCCAAGCGCATGCACCTGCAACTTTGCAACTTCATGAATGGATCCCATCTCTCCCAATGTGCCCCTGCCCACCACCATTTGTCACATCCCACCTTCATCCACTTTAGACTGTAAAGCCCCTTGGATTACCACACATTGGAAGTCCCACCTACCTGCAGGACAACCTCATACCCCAGGCAAGGGTACAACCCCTACGGTCGGCCAGGAATGCCCAACTCAAGGTCCCCCGGCTGGCGACAATGGGGACAGCATTCTCGGTGGCTGCGCCCACTTAGCCCCAGACCTCCCCTCCTTTCGGAGACAGTGTAAGACCTGGCTGTTCCGCCAGGTCTTTGGGGAGGGAGACAGGTAGATGGGTGGGTAGGTGGGGAGGAGGGTTTTGATTTGATTTCTGTTCTTTGTATTTTATGGTTTTAAAAACTTTAACTGTTCTTTGTTGACTGTTATTGTCATGATTGTTGTACGCCGCCCTGAGCTGCTATTTTGGCAGAGGGTGCGGGATAAAATTGTCTTTAAATAAATAAATAAATTAGTGGGGCAGCTTGTAGAAACATGATAGCATCCGGGCAACAGCTGGTGAAAGGAGGCTCTTGGACAGCTGCTGAAACACACAACAGCGTGAACATCTATAGAAATAGCGATAGGATCAGGAAGACAACAGCAATTTCAATTCATGATGAATTTCCAAGCGTTTACCATTATGTGTGGGAACACCCATTGTCTCATGCCAGTGCAATCCTTAAGCAGCCCTTTCAGCTGGTTTTATCACCTCTTTGCACTGCAGGAGAAACTCAAAGGGGATTGTAGCAGAGTGCTGTGGGCAAGTTGGTACATGCTTAGGCCCACAGTGAGTCAGTAGTCTGCTACTGAACCAGCAGTGAAATAGTTGAGCCAAAGCCCTGTAGGAAAGACCATGGACGCAACCCTATAGTCTGCGGATCCCCGCGTGTGGTTTGCACGCAGCACAATGTGCCAGTAATGTGTATGCGCACACACATGGCTCTGCGCAGGATCCACAGGCTATAGGATCGGGACCCATGTGTCCAGATGTGGACTGGTCACATGACCCTGGCTAGGGCTTAATTGGGAGAGCAACAGCCCTGCTAATCCGTAAAACCTTGGAGCCATCTTGCTGAGGAGGTTGGAGGGAACCCTGCCCAGGGAAGAGCAAAAGGTTTAGGAAAGTCCTGCAGGGCAGCGCTGAAGCCTGAGAGTGAGCTGTAGCACAGTTACAGGGTAACCTGGGTTTCAGTGGAACGTTGTAGGGTAACAGGGGGTGGATGAGTGAGTAGTCTAACTATGAGTGAAGCGGTAGGATTACAGGGGATCAGATGACCCAGTAACCAGTGAGCGAGAATGAGAAAATCTTGGATCAAGGGGTCCTGCAAAACAAGGGCTGGAGCCCCTAGATAGGTGGAGCAACCACTTCACCTTGTTGGCAGACAGGCTAAGGGGTTAGAGGGTGAATCCCTTCTTTCAAAAGCTGATAACCTGTTTCCATTTCATAAGTCTCTCCCACTGTCAGCCAGCAAGTTCTGGTCCAGTGGTTAGACAAAGCTCTAGAGGTAGGTACTGTGGATGCTGGTTCTAGCTCTGTCACCGACTTACTCAGTGAACTTGGGCAAGACACTTAAACTTCTCTGTGCTTCTGTTTCTCCATGATAACACAGGAATGAAAGCATTCACCTGTACAAGGAACGCTGATATCTTCAGATATAAAAGGCACTATGTGCCAAGTATTATTCCAGTGTGGAACAAGCCACTTAGTTTGGCGGTAAGATGATGCTACACATAAAGTGCAGCCGTGCATATCTGTGCAGTGAATTTTCTTAATGGGCACTGAATATTTAGAGCCAAGGAAAGTGAATATTAAACATCCCTCCTGGGTGTATGTTAAACAAGCCCCCTGGAAACTGTCCCGTATTCTGTATTACATGCTGTGACTTATAAAATAAAACCCAGCCACTGAGATGATTAAAACTTCCCCAAAGAGATCCAAGTCACTTCCAGGGGCTGGGGATTCCTGCACTCTGTCTCAGTAGAACAACATAACGGTGTCATAGTAGCATCACAAAGTGGATTTATGCATGGACACCACCAAACATTTGGTTGACGGGAGCAGGCTCTCTATTCAGGGAGGCCCTGATCATTGGATATTTTCAGATGGAGGAGCCTGCTCTGATTCAACTTCAGGCGGGCCATCTTTAGATGGATGGGCAGGCAGGGGATGAAGCGGCCTGGCATAGCCAGCACTAGGGCAGCCCATCCATCTAAAAGCACCCAGAGTGATGTCAGGATGCTCTAAAAAGGGGCATTGCATCCGCAAAAAGGCAGGGGTGCAGATTCCCCTGTGAGCGTTTGAAGAGTCCCCTCCCCTTGAGGAGTCCCCCACCCCCACTTTACTGAAGTTCTTCCCCCCTCCAACTTAATCAGCCAAACCTCCAATCCTGATGACCTAGTTACTCATTGGAAGGGAAATACTTAGAAAAAAATATTCTCTAAATATCCCTCCGCCCCCCTCCCCTGTCACCATATCTCTTTTGGAGAACATGACGTCACAGTGCTCTAAAAGAGGGTGTGGATGTGCTGGAAAGAGGCGGGACAGACACTTTGCCTGTCCTGTCCTGACCTTCCATCCCATCGCAATCCATGGACCAAACTTAGGGAAATCTTACGAGGCATGCTGGGGTGGGGGCAAGTGGGCGATGCAGGAAGGGTAGATCTCTTTCTCTCCCCCTCTCCACCCCTGCTGCCAGTGCCAATTGAGACAGGTGCAAAGCTGCTTCCTCAAAACTCACAAAGAGTTCCCTCGCCTTTCAGATCACGTATTTGCTAGCGCAGGGGCACCCACCCACACATTTCAGGACAATAGATCCTCAGCCCTCAGAATTCCTTGTAGATTGCTATGCACCTGCCAGAAATAGCCGCTGCCCTGCACACGTGCACGGCAGCCTAGCCAAAGATGTAGAACGTACACAACTTTTATTCAAGGACCTAGGAGAGTGCATGGAGTGGGAGATGCTTGTAATACATATGTGCTAGTTATAGTTCAAGGGATTTTAGGATTACAGTTGGGGACCTGGCTTCACGGTGTTGTCCCCATTGGCAAGGGTGGGGAAAATACAGTGAACACAGGTCCCTGACTACAACTTGAGTTGTCTGTAGACTTTTTAATGTGTTGGAAAGTTATCAGTGCACACTGCTGGGTCAAATGTGGTTGTATTCAAATAGGATGCAGTGTTCTGAGCTCTACTGGACCCAGGTAAAGGGATGGGGGGAAATGTCCCTCTGAACCAGAAATAGGGTATCTCCAGGTCATGGACCAAATCTGGCTCACAGTTGTTTGGTTTTTGTTTGTTTGTTTTTTAATTTGGCCCTTTCCATTTCCTGGCTCTGGCCCACAGATCCAATCACTTTCCCAAAGCAATGAATGACTGAGTTCAGCCAAAGAGGGCAGAGATGAGGGTATGTTCTAAAAGACACGGGATAGGCACATGGCATAGATCCATGATCTGAACCCTCTCCTTCCTTCCTACATCTCTGCACACCCGTTAAGCATCTCCCCTTCCCAACTCCAATCCAGCCCACAGAGTGTGTACTTATTTTCAAAGTGGCCTGTGGGAGAGGAAAGGTTGTACAGCTACCACCATTTTGTTCATGCACAAAATAGCCTGGTCGGAATTCTGACCAAATTTTTTTTTTAAAAAGCCATTCCTAGTTCACGGAAAAGTTCACAAAACTGGAATGGTTTATTTGATCCAGTCCTAAAAAGATTCCCCAACCTTGGTCTCAACCATTTTTATACCTTCGGATGCTGGTGTTAGAGAAGGTTATTTGAATTCAAACCCTGCAACTAGGGGTGAGTTTGCAAGTTCAAGCACAGAGTTAGATCTTGACTTCACTGGAATTTAGCCATTGATTTCAATAGAGTCAGAACTGCAGTCTCAGATAGAACTAAACTTCAACTGAGGCAATATATGTATGAATGGGGCACCTAGCTTGACAACATCAAGCTTTAAATGAGACTAAGCCGCTAGTGTCAACCCAACCAGTTCTGAATCCAAGGAAGTTAGGACCCATGCAAAATGGCAGTATGTTCCCCTTCTGGATTGCTGCAAGCTCGTGCGCCTCCCATCTTCCTAAGGAAGACTGCAGCTGCCCTATTCCCCAAGGCATAGGTGACTCATGAGGGGGGATGCACGGGGTTGCACATCCACTCTCCCAATTTTTGGAAGCCCTGTAGAACTTTCCCTGCCCAGACCCCACTCCTGTATGCCCTCACTACTGGCAGTTACCAGTCACCTATGGCCTGAGGTACGTGGCTCCCTGTGTTTGAGTCCCTGGATCTGGTCCTGACAATGCCAATGTATATAGCCCTTCATAAGAGTGAATGATAGAATTGGATGCTCAGGAAATCCAGGTAAGACAAGACCTCTGTGTTAAAGAGAACCTTGTTCCTCCCACACCCCTCCACCTAGGATGCTGAGCCAGCTGAAGTCATTAAAAAGTCATGACAAAAGTTATTGGTGCCCACACTGTGCAGTCTGGCTCTATTCTGTTTTGGTAGGTGTATTTCCAGGTGTTACAGAAATGTTATGGACATCAAAAAGTAAGAGTGCAACTAGTATAGGTGACTGGTAATGACCTAATGAGGTGGTGGTGGGGGGAATAGGGGCACTATTTTACTGGATTTCCATGATCAGGGGAGCCCTCCAGAACTGTATATTCTGATGAGTAAAATAACTGCACGCATCATATATTTGGTAAATAGAGTACCAAAACAGTCTCCAGGAATCAATTTCAAAACTTGTGATGGAGGATGGGAGGTAGGGAACCCCCAGCTACCAAGAGGTATGAAAGTCCCAAATGTCTCTCAGTGGGCCTGGCAATTTAGGCTTGGCACGGTCTTGCTTCCTGATTCTGCATCCTGCCTGCCCTTTAGCTTGTTTGCCTGGCTTGCCCTAACCCAGTGGTTGCTAATCTTTTTGCCGCATGCCCTATTGAGGCTTTAATACAGTCATGTGACCCCTAGACAGCAAAAAAGACATGCAAAATATAGCAAGTATCAATCAGGATTGCAAGCCTCTCCAACTAGAGCTGAAGGTGCTTTAATCACAAGTGGAGGCAGCTGCTTTATGAAATTTATGAAAATGACACGTTGTGCCACTTCCTGGACCAGAGACAAACATACCACCCAATTACATTGAGGTAGGGAGTTCAGAAAGGTGTGAAACATCTTTTACAGCCTGTTACTTTTATGCTGGTTGGAGTGTACAGCCTGAGGCATTTGGGAACAGTCAGGAAGCAGTGAGGCCAGCATTTGCAAAGGCTGAGAGAACTTGTCACAAGTTGCTACCAGTCTCCTTGCAACTAAACATCTTCCGACAGCAGCAATTCCTGATGGGTGAAGGGAGGATGATGCTGGAGGAAGACGGCAACTGTGTGAATGATTTACTACCATATACAGATAGCTTGTGGATTAGTCTTTTACTGCCATCTCGTGGTCATAGACATAATGGAAGAGAGTTCAGACAGACCGGGTTGTTTTTTTTCTGGCCTGAAGAACTATGTGAAGCTTGAAACTTTAGAACACTCCTCACAGAAGTTGGTACAGCAAGAGGCGCCATCTTAACTGCTTTGTCTCTTGCCCCAAGTTAATTTAAGCCACCTTGTTTGTAATTTTGAATTTATTTTTTTTATGATTAAAACATGTTCTAGATTACCAAAGTTCTGGAGCATACAGACTGGATGGAAGGGCAGAAAGTTTTCTGCTTACTCAGACCTACTGGGAAAATGAATCCAGCATAAACTGGGGTGACTAAACAGAACATGATCTCAGTAATCCACATGTCACATCATACCCATATCACTATCTGTTCCCAGATGCAGTCAAGACAGTCTGAAAAGTACAGCCTTAACTCAAACTGCAAAATCCTAGTGTAAAGAACAGTTAATACAGTATTTCTATGACTTTCCTATTTTTTTGTATATAGGGACACTGTATTTTCTGATAGGATTGGGGGAGGAGTTGAGGTAATATATGGCCCTGTCACCAGAGGGCAGTGGCCTTGCCTGTTACACAGTCTCCTTGATTCCCTGTCTCCCTTTCTGCTTCAACCCCAGGCTTCTCGTCCACCCCTCTTCCCAGCCCCCAAGCCTTGAAGCTCCCAGCTCCTCAGGTATCTTCAGGGATGTTTCACAGAGTGGCAGGCCCTTTACAAGGGCTAAGGTGGTGGGCAGGCAGTGAGCTCTGGCTCCAGCAAAGCTGGTGAGGCACCTCTCCCACCTCTTTCATGTGTGTCCTCCCCTGGTATGCTGTCTCAAATTTATTCCAAGAGACAATTAACTCTCAGTGCTCCTCCAAAGATGAGAGCTAGGTATAATGGGTGTTTTTAGATGGATGTAGAGCCCGGCTGCCCCCAGAGCTGCTCTGGGGATGCCCCCCCAAATCTACCCACAGGGCCAGTCTTAGGGTATGCGCAGCCCAGGGTGGGGAACAAAGGTGGGGCCCTATTCTTCCGCTGGTGGCGAAGCCAGTGGGGGCCGGTGGGTCTAGGAGCACTCCCCAGCTTGATCTGGGGGTGGGCCTGGGTTCGGGGACGGACGGAGGGTCACTCCCATCCACTCATCCCCAAGCTGAGTCATCGGATCACTTACCTGATCCGCCACTGCCGCTGGCCTGGGCCCCCCATTGGGCTCGGAGCCTCAGGTGTGGCGGGCACATGGCAGTAGATTAAATCTGCCACCACGCTGCCCACCAGCATTACCAGATGTTCCGCTGCCCCCCCCCCCACTGCCTGGTTGTCTCAGTCGGGGAATGTGGGAGAGGGAGAGGCCCTGCTTCTCCCAAGTTTCCCCTGGCCGAGAGACTGACAGACGGTGGGTGGGGGGACCCATGGAGTGAGGGAGAGGTGGGGCCTCTGCTTCTCCCTCACTCCCCCTGGCTGAGACAGCAAGGCAACAGAGGGGGCCAGTGGAAATGTGGAAGAGGCAGAGGCCCTGTCTCTCCCACGTTTCCCCTAGCTGAGAGACTTAGAGGCAGCAGAGGGGGGGTGGCATGGAGTGTAGGAGAGGCGGGGCCTCTGCCTCTCCCTCACTCCTGCTGGCCCCCTCCGCTGTCTCTCAGTCGGAGTCAAGTCGGAGTGGGCCGGGGTCCCTGCACTCGGGGTCCCCAGCTCCCAGCCACTGTCAGGCTGGGAGCTGGGGACCCCGAGTGCAGGGTGCCCCCAGGAGTGGGGCCCGAGGCAGCTTTCCCAAGCCTCCCCGCGGTAGGGCCGGCCCTGTCCGTCCACTTCCAACCCTGCCTAGGTTCGCAACAGATGGACAGGTGGTCTCCCTGGGCCATGGGCTGCCCGCATGGTGCCTCCCACCGCACACTAGAGTTGTGGGTGCTTACCCAACTCTATTATGCTAAATGGGGCAAAGGACAGACAGGGGTAGAGCTGCAGCACGGGGTCCACCCAACAGAAGGACAGCAGCTCCACTCCAGGCCAGTGGTCTGGGTTTGGCCAGCCCGTTCTGCATGGTGTGCTTCAGCATAGAAGTATGCACCAGGGATCTGTGTTATTTATTTTTGTTATTTAAAACTTTTGTTTTCGTAAATATCTTTTTATTTTTCGTTTTTGCTTTCGTTTTTGCTTTCCATTGGTTTTAATTGAAAACACATTTTCAGCTGTAACATTTTTGTTTTTCATTATATTTTGATGCAACATGGAAGGATTGTACCTCCAATATAAGGCATTATGTATACCGAATTTCAGAAAGATTGGATAAAGGAATCTGATTTTATAAGTGGTTGAATTGTGTTGTTTTGCAAATAACTGCATATACATTCCTGGCTTTAACCTCTTTGTCTCCCATCTAATGTGGATGAAACTTGGCAAGTTTATAAACCTTCCCAAGTTTACTAGTTTAGTTAGTTTAGTTTAGTTTAATTTATTGAGCTTTTACAATGGCCAAAAGATACAAAAAAATATAAACAAGTGAACAGTAAAATAATACAGAGACATATATCAAATAGGTTGCAGCATAACATCGTCCATCTAAAAAAAGTCCATAGGAGAAATTCTCTGGGATCAAATGTAACAGACATCAAGGTTGAGTAGTGATAAACAACAAACAAGAATAGTAAAATACAACAGAGGATTTCAGACTAAGGGATCCAACAGTGCGCTAAGGCAACTCCCCAACTCTGTCCTAGCCCATCATCACTCCCAACCCACTAGCCACAGATGCCAAGTTTACTATCTATGCCAACTTTGAGTAAACGGTCCCGGTGGTATAAGCAATTAGCTTATAAATGTATGTCTGACTGTAACAGCTTGTAGTCCAACCAGTGTACATGAAATTTGGCAGGGCTGTATTGCACACTTTCAGGATCATCTCTGCCAAATATTGGAAAGATGTAATAAGGGTCCAAGTTTTATAAGCCTGCACAACATATGCAGAGAATGAGCCTATGCCAGGAATTCTCTTATGTGTCACTATGGTATAAGATCTGTTTGTGATGCCAATTGGCCAGCAGAAATGTCAACCAAATAGCCTCATTCTGTGCTGTGACCATCCCAGCGTCTCTTCCCCACTTGTTACTGGAAAGTTGGAAGCATCTGTTTAGGAAAGAGCCAATAGAGATTCTCTTATGTCCTCTGTCACAGTACTGCAAAGTGTGATTGTGATGATAAAATACTGGATGTGTAAACCATGTCTCCTGATTGCTGGGATGCTATCCCCAAAGTCCCAGTTATGTCCCTTCTATGCCCGCCTCGAAGCCACCACCAATTGGTCCTGTAAAGCTGAAAGCATGCTGTATGGCCAGCGAATGTGTCTGACAGTCTGTTGGGTTGATTTCTATCCTCCCTCCTACAGCCTCTCTCCCCCTGCCATGCCAGGTGCCTGCCTCTGACTGGAACTACATGTGCTGTTTTTTATCTGAACAATGTTCTTCAAAGGAACAATTTCAATTGCGTATAAAATTTGGGCCCTTTATCAAATTGTCCTGTAGTTTGGCAGAGATGACTGGGAAGGTATGGGATACATTCCTGCGAAATGTCTTGTAAACAGGATGGAATATTAAAATGTTGCAGCCAGAAATGTATTTTCAAGTGAATGGCCTATAACATCAGGACCCTTTATCCAATATTTCTGAAATATGGCAGGACTGGTAATCTTGGGGAGGGACATAATGTTTCTTGGTTTCATACAAATTGGATGGAAGATAAAGAAGTTGTAGTCAGGAATGTGTATGCAGATTTTTTAAAAATCACAACATTCAATTGCTTCTAAAATCGGTTTCCTTTATCAAATCTTTCCAAATTTTGGTACACATAGTGTCCTCCATAGGAGGTACAATCTCTCCAAGGTTCATCAGAACTGAGTAAAAGATAAAAAAGTCATAGAGGGAAATATGTTTTTCAGTTTATTTCCATTATTTCAAAAACAAAAATTTGTTTTCATTTTTATTTTCATTATTATTATATTTCATTTCATTATTACAGTAATGAAAATGAAAACCAAAATGTTTGGGTTTGTTATCATGATAATGAAAACGAATTGCACACCCCTACTTCAGGATGTTCCAGAGCACCACTTACATGCACTGGAGCAGTCACATCCAGTTTTGAAAATCTGGCAAGTGCCCTTCCACATGGACCGGTCAACCTGGGGGTGAAGTGGGCTGGCGCAGACAGAGGTGGAGCTGCTATCCATCTGTTTACACCCAATGTGAGGTCACAATGCAGCCACCATTTTGGCATTGGTTGCTGCCAGAGATGGAGTGGAGAGAGGGAAGCCTGTGATCATTTACCCCCCTAAATATTTGGTGGGTTTAGGCTTAGGGGCCTACCCCAACCTGAAAGTTAGGGGAAACATTTGACTGCCTACACTCCATTGGTTCCATGTTTATATTCTTGTTGACATTAGTTTAATAAAAATTAGTTCAAACTGGAGGCGGTGGAGTAATGACAATCTAAACTGAGGAGAGGACAGTCTACACAATATCCACAATTTTTTTGCCAGCAGAAAGAGAGTAGTGAGGTTTCTTCTATGACCATAGCAGCATACAGGCAAAACAAGACTTGGTGCAAATCCTCCACGGAAATTTTGGAAAAGAGACCAGAAAATAGGGGGACACTGCTGCTAAGAGTAACACTTCTACCAAAATGGAAAATATATTTTAAAAACTATAAATAGTATCACAGTGTAAATTAGAGGCCAAATAACTGTGGAAAATAAACATAGATATGACTATTTCCTGTTTTCTTTAATGAAAAATAAATACAAAACACTCAGGGGTTGGGTTGGTTGGTTTTACATTCAAAAGTTCAAGGGAAGCCAATGTACAGTTTAGCACTGGTTTCCAATTGGCAGCACCAGATCCAAGGAAGTAGTGTGGGTTTCCTTGTCCCAACATAGGGTGAAAATAAAAGGGACAATAGCCCTGTGTTCTTGACACTCACCCACATGTCTGTGAGTGACAGCACCCAATAAATGGACACATAGGTGTATGTCAAGAATACTCACAGCTTGAAAATCATTCCGTTGACCCCGTTCCACGTGCTGGACTGAGCTCCACTCAGAGCCAGCACATGGAGCCTTCAGAGCCTGCATACCCTAGCTGTGAGCCTCACTTAGCCCAGCAGAAAGAAGAGAAGTGGGGAACTAAATGAGAGGGGATCTCAGGCAGGGAAGGAGCCTTCCCCGGCTGTAAACCCCTCCCCACAATAGTTGGCATTCACAGGTGTTCGTGCCTTAGCCCACATGGAGGCCTTGTTGAACTTCAGGATGAAGCCATGCTAAGGACGCAGACCGAAAACACGTGTTTCTGATCCATGTCCACATAATAAACTGCCTGATAAACACCCATCTGTGGGTGGCTATCTTGCCATTTATTAGCCCATGTAGGAATGTTTTATGGGCACACACAGACTCACCCATTAGAAAACGGAAAATGTTGCTGTAATTAAGTTTTGATGTTGCTTAAGAAGCCATCTTTGGACGGTGACTCCCTTGCCAGCTATTAGTCAGTCTCAAACCTTCCCTTTTTAGGGAAGGTTATTGAACGGGTAGTGGCTTGGCAACTCCAGGTACATCTGGATTGGACCAGTTTTCTGGATTCCTCGCAGTCTGGCTTTCGTCAGGGTTGAGACTGCACTTGTGGCCTTGGTCAATGACCTTCGTTGTGAGTTAGATCAAAGACCCTCTTGGTCTTATTAGATCTGTCGGCTGCTTTTGATACCACTGACCATGAGATGTTGGTGACTCACTTGCGGGACGATGCTGGGGTGGGCAGAATCATTCTTGAGTGGTTCCATTCTTTCCTGGCCAGGAGGGAGAACTCAATGTGTGGATCTGGGAGACTGTTTTTTGTCTGCCCTGGACCTCGTGTGGTGTTCTCCAAGGATCTATTCTGTCCCCGACTCCCCTCTCCTGTTCAACATGTATATGCAGCCGCTGGGTGAGGTCATGAGAGGGTCCAGTGGTCTCATCAATATGCTGATGACACCCAACTTTACCTCTCATTTTCAGCTGACCCAGGTCCGGCAGTCTCGTTGCTGACCCGGTGTTTGGCAGCTGTGGGTGACTGGATAAGGACGAGCTGTCTAAAAATGAATCCTGAAAAGATGGAGGTGATGCTGGTGGGCAGGGCTGAGGGGGGAGATCCCTGTCATTGATGGGGTTCGCCCCTCCCTGGTTCTTCAGGTTCACATTCTGGGGGTGCTCCTCGTTTCCCAGCTCCGCCTTGATGTCCAGGTGGCTGCTGTGGTGAGGAGCGCGTTCCGCCAGTTACATCTGGTACAGCGGCTTTGGCCATATATTTTGGACTCAGACCTGACCACCATCGTTCATGCCTTCATCACCTCAAGACTGGACTACTGCAATGTGCGAGGGGCTACCCTTGGTGATGGTCCAGAAACTGCAGTTGGTGCAGAATGCGGTGGCCTGCCTCCTTATGGGGATGTATCACTGCGGGCACATAACACCGGTACTTTGCTCTCTGCACTAGCTGCCTCTAGTCTTCTGGGCTCGTTTCAAGGTGTTGATTCTTACTTATAAAGCCCTAAACAGTCTGGGTCCAACCTATATGCAGGACCGGCTCACTCTCCAGGTTCTGGATCGGTCCCTGTGATCGACTGGGGATGCCCTTTTTGAGGTCCCCTTTGTGCGGCGCGGGGGGCACATTCCAGAGGGCGTTCTCAGTGGTGACATCGTGGCTGTGGAACTCCCTGCTGGTTGGGATCTGCTTGTTCCTGGATCTCCCCTCCTTCAGAGGTTGGGTTAGGTTGGGGATATTTTCTATGCACTCATAACCCTTATGGGGTTGTACACTGACACTGATTTTTATCTTGTTACTTACTGATGTTTTATAGTTTTATTTTTATTATTTTATTGTGAGCTGCCAGAGGCAGGAGGGGATGGGATAAAAATAACTGTATAAATAAATAAATTTAATTAATTTAAACACACAATCCCCTTCAGCATATGTTATGCATATGTGGTTATCTCTAGCTTACACATGGGCCCCATGTATCATGGGGGACTCCTCATAAATTGCCCTCCATAGCCCAGAACTCCTCGTGTTTGAGGCCCTTTGAGCTTGAATTCTCAAACTCACATTGTCATTTCAAGTTTATTTGTGCCTTGCAAATCACATGTGAAGGGGCAGCGCTGCCACCCACCCAACATGCCATTCTAGAAAATTCCCTTTTGGCCATGATCATCTTTTGAGGTGGGTATTTTTCCACTCTGAAAAATCAAGAAAGGGTGCTCTTTCACCTTCCTGTTACATCAGGGCTTGTTAAGCTGCCAATTCTTGATGCAGCCTTCATTTTAGTTCCAAGATCACACTAACCGTGTTATTCTTAGACAGCATGGTTTTATTTAATGTTGACCAGCAGATGGCAGAGTAACATCATGTATTAGCTCCCCGGAGAGCCCATTAAAAACCTCCATGTACCAAAACAATTTTGAAATGTAGTGCAAGCTGCCCTCAACTTCCTATAGTTGTAGTCATCCATCCCACATCCAAGCAGAGAGTTGGACTAGATGACCATTGAGGTATCTTCCAACTCTAAGATTCTGTGATTCAGTTTCCTTTCTTAAAAAAAAACCCCAGGCATTCCTACGCAGTGAATTGCATTAGATGATTCACATTGCAGTGTTCTAATTGAGATCGCTCTTTCCTTAGGATAGATTGCAAGAAAGGAACAAAAGGGACTCCTCTGCAGAGAGGGCTCAGGCAGGACTCAGAAAATCCAAGCGAATTATTTATTTATTTATATTTCAACCCCACCCTTCCGCATAGGCTTCAGGGCAGCTTGCATAATAAAAATGTGCACCATAATAAAACTCCATTAAAAACTCATTAAAAAACCAGCACCCTCACCCTCCTGCCTCAGTCTCTAACCCCACCTGCCAATGAAATGCTTTGCCAAAAGAAAAGTTTTAAACGGCCTCCAGAAAATGCTCAGGCTCAGACTCTGGCAAATCTCCGGGGGAAGGAAGTTCCATAACGCAGGGGAAGCAACTGAGAACTACGCAAAGCTTCCAGGAAATCTTCTCCATATAGGAGGGATTAGGGATACTCCAGGGAGGCCCAAAAACAGGGCTGCCCCAGACAAAGTAAATGTTGCCACATCTTCCACAGGAGCTCTATTGAAAGAGTCCTACCTGCCTCCTCTCCTTTGGCTGGGCAGACCGCCACTACTTCTCTGGAGTTCAGGAGGGTGTTGTTGCTAGAGACAAATGGACCCCAGGGGTCCATCAGTGCTCCATCTGTCACTTTGGAAGCCTCCAGCTTCCTGGCTCTCTCAGTCCCCCTCCCTCCAGGAGCAGATTCAGGGGGGCAGTGCCTGGAACCCGCAACAAGACAGCAGCAGCACTCCATGCTACATGGGTTCCCAGTGGGACACTGTGGCATTGAAGGAGCTGAAGCTTGGGACTGCAGGCCAAGCACAGTGGCTGCAGGAGGCAGGCAGGGCAGCAGCAGCAGAAGCAGCAGCAGCAATGCTCTGCCTTGCTGGTCCACTCAGGAGAAACTGGGGATGCCACTGCAGCTGCTCATGGCTGCAAGAGCAGCGCTGCACGCACCTAAAAGGCCTATGGGGGTGGCTACACATAACGTTTGCCACCATTCCAGCTTCCTATGATGGAGGCAAATGTTATGTTTGGCCACTCAGACTTGGGAGCAGTGATCCACGGACTGAACACTGGTTTGCTGAGGCTTCTTCCCCAGAATAAATCCAGTAGACTTCTCAGAAGACCTGCAGATCAGCCCAAAACACATCCTGGAATCTAATTCTATGTTCTGTACAGCACCAGGTCACATGACTGGCGCTATATAAATGTCTAAAATAAATAATAATAATAATAATAATAATAATAAAGTGTGTTCAGCTTAGCAGCAGGGCTTTGGGCTTGCCAGTGTCACCAGCTAGGGGCACTGAGTGACTGCTCAATCTCACCAGTGGGGAACTTTGCTTCATCAGTTTCCGTCAGGCGTTTGGCGAGGGAGAAGGGTGGTGGTGGTGGTGGGGGGGTGTTTTGGGTTTTGTGCTCCCCATTTTATTGTTGTATATGTTATTTAATCCTATTATATATTTTATTGTATTTTTATTGATTGATTTGTTAGCTGCCCCGGGCTGCCTGGCAGGAGGGACGGGGTATAAAAATGTGTAAATAAATAAATAATAAATAAAGTTTCATGAGCTGGAACTTTTGCTGTGGAGGCTGGAGCTTTTCCTGGTCAGTTTCACCAGGGGGAGAACATTGCATTGCAGCTGGGAGCTTTCCTCTGTCAGTTTCACCAGTTGGGATCCTTGCCATACAGCCTGGAGCTTTCCTTGTCAGTTTCACCAATGGACAATTGTGCACTGCAGAAGTGAAGCCCCTGCAATGTCAAGTTCTCCTACTGGTAGAATTAACATGGAAAAGCTCCAGGATGCATACAAAGGTCCCAATTGGCGAAACTCACAAGGGAAAGCTGGAAAGAGGTCGGAGCATCACCTATTTATGTTGCCAACTGATGGGCTATTAGAGTTCATAGGGTGGCAGCATAAACACACAACAGCATGAACATTTACATGTAAAGCCACTACCCCAATGGGTGGGCTGGTCCTGGCAGAGGAGTACTCTCAAACCATACTGTCCCAAGATCCACTGGAAAGAGAACCTCAAGCCCATCAAAGAGCTTCACATTGGGTGTTCTCAGAGGGGCACGGGGCTCCCCCACCTCCAGAGCTGCTCCGAGAGTGCACTCCCACCTCCACCCACTCCTAGCTCTGCCTGGGTCTGGATCAGATGGACCCAGTGGGTTATTTGGTGTCAGTGGCTGGAGGTTGGAGCCTGGGAAGGGGCAAAGGGGGGAGGGGGGGGGATCAAGGCAGGGACAGGAAAGATAGCAACTAGGTAGGGGAAACCTCTAAGCCATTCTCTAATACCAAGGAGACTTAGGGCGTTTTTAGATGAGCGGGCGAATCTAGTGGATTGAAAAATCTACTTTTAAAAAAGTTACACAGGAAGCATTGACACGCACCGGACGTTGCCAGCTGCCATTGAAAACAGCGGTGCCCGGTGGCTTGTACATTATTTTTAAAACTGGATTTTTCAAACCTTGATATCGAGGTTTTACAAATCCAGTTTTTAAAATAATGCACGAGCCACCAGGTGCTACTGATTTCAATGGCAGCCAGCTACTTCCGGTGCATGTAAACGCTCCCCGCACAACTTTTTTAAAAGTGGATTTTTCAATCCACTAGATTCGCCCGCTCGTCTAAAAATGTCCTTAATGCTCAGCACAAAGCCAGGTATACCAGCTTAACACTGCTTTTAGACGAGGCGCCTCCTGAGCCGCGTGTTAAGAGAGAAGCCGCGCCACACTTCCGGAAGTGACGTGCTCCCCGTTGCTGGCAGCGACTGGAGACGCGGCGCTTTGCAGAGGCGCATTCTAGGGACCTGAAATTTGAGGTTTCTAGAACGCGCCTCTGCAAAGCGCCACATCTCCAGCTGCTGCTGTTGCCGGCAACGGGGAGCACGTCACTTCCGGCAGCGCGGTGCGGCTTCTCTTTTAACATGCAGCTCAGGAGGCGCCTCGCCTAAAAGTGCCCCAAGAGAGCTCACAACTCATCAGTGAGGTCAAGGGAGCCTGGACACTAGAGCTGGAGATCAGGGAACTAGGAACCAGAATTGGGGATCAGGGGAGCCTGTAGGGAACAGGGAACCTGAAAAGGACACAGGGTCTGAAGGCTAGGAGAGGAACATCAAGGCTAGGGAACACAACTAGAATGAAAGAAGGGGGGACACATACAACTATAACACAAAACAACAAACATAGAATAGGGACGAGAGCAGTTGCTCCACTCAGCTTCCTATGGCTACCAGCAGGCCTTTAGTATTGAGTTGACTGGTAGCCAATCAGGAAGTTGGGAGGCAGGAGAGGAGCAATGGGACTCAGCTGGGAATGGGTGTGGCATGGCAAAGAGTGGGAGAAGACATGGGGAGGAGGAAACTAGGCTGAAATCAGGTCAGAGTGGTGGCACCAACAGTCAGGGCAGCACTCCAAACCCCTGGGGCCAGAGGGTTGTGACCAGGGGCCTGACACTGAGCCTGTGGTCCCCCTGCATGCCCCCCACGCACACACACCATAGAGTTGTAGGCTAGAGCGTCTGCAGTGCTATGCAGGACTGCTAAGAGCCACCACAGGTCATGGAACAAATGTTCCCTTCGGGGCCCCACTCCCCAACTCATCCCTACACACCACCCAGACCCTACCCTAAATGTTATAAGCAAACAAAACACATAGCATGTACGGAATTGTTAGTTAACAGTCTCAACCCAGACCCCTTGAATTTTCTCCTATGTCCCCGCCTCTTCTCAGGCCTAATGGTATGGTGTTGCTCGGGGCAATGGCTGGCTTTGAGCAGCAGCATGGGTTTCATATCAAATGGACTGCTGCTACGCTTTGGTCTGATGTCCTGAGTTTGGTCAGCCCACTTTGCTGTCAGCACTCCAGGATGTTCTGGAGCACCTCAGGCAGGGCTGCATAGGCTGCTCTGCTCTGCTCTGCCTGAACAGCTGGGGTAGGTGGGTGTGCCTTTAGACGGACGGGCCAACCTGGGGTGAAGCAGGCTGGCACAGGGTGATTTCAGATGTGCCGGGGCACCCATTGGCCCCAGCACGGAATCACCATTTGAGTCCCCTCCGGAATCAAAACAGTCCGTCAACAGACGTGCCGGTCGATTCCGGAGGGGAATCGGGGGCGGGGCAGGGCTGCGCGGTGCAATGTGCGGCCGCACAGCCCCACCCCCTGGGGTATTTTCCCCAGTTCGGAATCAGCGGTGGGCATGGCCGCCAATTACGGGCCATGGTCCAGGAGCAGATATGATGTTACCACTGTCAACCACGGTGAATCCCACCGTGGTTGACTGTGGTAATATCACGTCTGTTGGCCAAAAAATGATTCCTGCCGGGTGTTCACCCCCGGCAGGAATCGCTTTGACCACTCTTTCGGAGGTCCAGCTGGCTGGACCCCCGGAAGCGTGGTCAAAGCGATTCCCACCGGGGGTGAACATCGGGCGGGAATCACTTTTTGGCCCAATAGACATTACGCCATCACGGTCCCCATAGGGGGATTCACCGTGGTTGACTGTGGTGGCGTAACGTCTGAAATCACCCATCGCTAACAGCGGAGCAGCCTGTCCACCTAAAAGCACCCACTAACTCACCCATTAGGAAAAGAGAAAAAAATGCTACCGTAATAGTGCCAGGGCATGTGCCAGGATCTGGCCAGGATCCTAGAGAAGGATCCAGGCAGACTTGTTAATCTGGAAATGCTGTACAAATTATGTAATGAGCTCCTTTGCACATTTCATGACAATTTCCCTTTTCCAGACTTTTTGGTGTTTCTCTGCTCCTATCATCACCACATTATCGGTTTGCTGTCCTGCTATAGGAAGTCTGTAAAATAAATAATTTTAGCAGACATTTACATGCCCAGAGAAACTGCAGACTGAAATAAAACATGCAGTTTATGGTTTGAAAGGATTATTTTTCAACAGAATTACGGGGTTTCTCAAATTAGAAACTCCAGCACAACCACTTCAGGAAGTGGAACAAGAAACCCAGACACAAGAGAAGTGGTCTGAAGAGAGGGTTAATAACCGCCTCAGCCAAACCGAGACAAAAGAAAGCCACACTACACTAGCATCATTAATGCTGTTGCCTAGCACTACGCTTGTTGGTTAGCAAGTAATTCCCTTCATTTTTGTGTTTATATGCAGATGCTCTTATAGGCCAAAGTTTTGCAGTGTATTTCAGTGAGAAACTCAAGAGCTACACTCATCCCATCAGTCCTATCTAACTGTCCTCACTTCTGGAGGCCCACAGATTGTTAATAGAAAATGCTGCTTACCTGAGTGTAAAAAGTTTACCTCAGAGTTTGTTTAACCAGGGACACAGCTGCTTGTGTGGCCTCTCATACATGGTTGTTAAATTACCACCCACTAACTGTTACTACATCAGGCTGGTCGCATGAACAATTTATCAAAGGGAGTAAGCAAGCATGAGGTATGATACCCCCAGGGGTAAACCTACCTCCCTGAATTGCTCATGTAGCTGATTTCATGTGGTAACAGCAGTAAATAAAACACCCGATAGAGGCAGTCACAGAAACAGCTGTATGTCTGGGTCAGTTAACCCTGGGGTAGACTAACTGGGGGTAAATTGTCACTGGGAAAGCAGAATTTTTGTATTAACAAAGTTCCTCAGCTCCTCATTCATAGTGTATAAGTCTGAAGTGCTGCTGTGTGGTAATATTTTAATCCACTACTAGTTGTTTCTCTCCATATATGCCTCCACCTCCCGCTGTAATTCTGGTGGGCTCCTGGCTTTGCAGATCCATAAGAACATAAGTAGTGCCATATTGGGTCAGAGTAGACCAATAGTCCATCGAGCCACCTGTCTCCGACATTGGCCAATCTCGGTTGCTTGGAAGAGGTACCTAGCAGGTTACAATGGGGCAATCCATTCCCTGTTGTTCACTCCCAGCTCCCAACAGTAAGAGGTTACATTCCCCAAACCTACCTGGCTAATAGCTGCTAAAGGACCGATCCTCCAGCAACTTGTCCAACCCTTTCTTAAATCCAGCTGTACTACTGGCCTTGAGCATGTCTTCTGGCAACAAATTCCACAACTTAATTGTGCATTGAGTGAAAAAATACTTTCTTTTATTTGTTTTAAATCTGCTACCCCCCCTTAGTTTCATGGAGTGTCCCCTCGTTCTATTACTATTTGAGAGGGTAAATCACTGTTCCCTATTAACGTGTTCCACAATCCACACCACTCATGATTTTATAAACGTCTATTATATCCCCTCTCAGTCGTCTCTTCTCCAAGGTGAAGAGCCCCAACCTATCCAGCCTCTCTTCATAGGGGAGCTCTTCCATACCCTTGATCATTTTTGTTGCCCTTCTCTGTACCTTTCCTATTTCTACTATATCTTTCTGAGATGGGGCAACCAGAGCTGCACACAGTATTCAAGTGTGGTCACACCATAAATGTGTATAGTGGCATTATTATATTTTTAGTTTTATTCTCTATCCCTTTACAAATAATGCCTACTTTCGGTTTGCTTTTTTGATGGCCATCACACACTGAGCTAGGGATTTCATGTATTGTCCACAATGACTCCAAGGTCCTTTTCCTGAGTAGTAACTCCTAATTTAGAACCCAGCATTGTGTACATAAAGAACTGATTGTTTTTCCCTTTTGCATCACTTTGCACTTGTCCACATTAAATTTCATTTGCTATTTAGATACCCAGTCACAAGATCCTTGTGCAATTCTTCAGTCTGCTTATGTTTTAACTACCTTGAATAACTTGGTGTCATCTGCAAATTTGATCACCTCGCTCCTTACTCCCCTTTCCAGATCATTAATGAACACATTAAACAACACCAGTCCCAGGGCAGATCCCTGGGGCACTCCACTATTTATTCCTCTCCATTGTGAAAACTGACCATTTAGTCCTACTCTTTGTTTCCTATCTTTTAACCAGTTACCAGTCCTCAACAGGACACTGCCTCCTATCCCATGACTTTTTAATTTCCTCAAGAGTCTCTCATAAAGAACCTTATCAAATGCTTCCTGAAAATCCAGATACACTATATCGACTGGCTCCCCCTTATCCACATGCTTATTCACACCCTCAAAACATTCCAATAGATTAGAGAGGCACGACTTCCCTTTGCTAAATCCATGTTGACTGTTCCCCATTAAACCATCCCATGTTTAGCAATATGCCCTGTAATTCTGTTTTTAATAACAGTTTCCACCATTTTGTCTGGCACAAACATCAGGCTCACCAGTCTGCAGTTTCAGGATCATCTCTTCAGCTCTCTTTAAATATTGGCATTGCATTCTCTACCCTCCAGTCCTCAGGTACAGTGGCAGGTTTTAGCGATAGGTACAAATTACCAGTAGTAGGTCTGCACTTTCATATTTGAGTTCCTTCAGAACACTGGCTTATATACCATCTGATCCGGTGAGTTGTTGTTACTATAAGAATCCAGCTTCCAGACTCTTTTTTTACCCCTTTTTCTCTGTTCAATAAGCACTGTCAAGTCAACGCTCTATAGGCTTGATACAAAGCTGGGTTCTTCCGTGATCCAGTTCCAGATTAGCCACACTGCAGTGTGGAGGCCTCTGTCTTAGGGAGGCCCCCCATGCTGTGGGTTTGTCAACACCCAGTAGGCCCCACGACTGCTGCAGGACTCTGGAATTTGCACTGTGTCTGTTGTGCAGACAGAGCCCTGTGGTTAAGGAAAAGAGTTTACAAACTAAGCACCAGTGCTTTTTTTTTTTTTTAAAGTTAATTGCTGGGGCACAAGTGTGCCCCAAAAGCCACGCCTCCTGGCCTAGAAGCCATGCCTCCCAGCCCAGAACTTGTCAAAGCAAGGAAATGAACCCTATTCTCATTTAGCAACCTAACCACCTTTCTCCAGCTGAATAGAAAACATGAGCTCTTGTGATTTAATCTATATAGTGACCCGCACAGGAAGTGGGGCAGAAAATTAACCCATGAAAGCCAAATAGACTATCCAGGTTTTCTCTGACTTTTGTTTCCAAACCAGAAATGGCCAATGTCAGTCTTTTCCTGATCTTTCACACTTCAGGGTGCACACTTCTACTGGGAACATTTCCCAGGACTCCTGTCCCTTGGATTTAAGTTCTGGGTCTGAGCCCTGACAAGCCCTCTCCCCCATCTTTTAATCTAGCCCTGTACATGGCTAATACCTGCAAAAATGCATGGTGTGTACTGCAGCCCATCATGGAACATTCTTCTCTGCGCAAGAGAGATGACTGGTTCCAAAACTCTTCGACCGTAGTCCCTGGAGATTTATCAAATGCTACAATTTCAACAGAATAAAGCAAGCTCAAAAGACAATGCAAAACACTGAGCGTGCCATTCATGGAAGAAGGCATGAATATAGCTCCATTGCTAAATATAAGCTAAGTGATCCCAGATGGCAATGGTGAGGTCAAGTAACTCAGCATGATAAAAACGTCAGTATGATCTATCCGGCCTTAGCTTAAAAACATTTCTTAACCATTCCTCCCATTAATTAGTTCTCTAGCTCACTACTGCTGGCCATAGTTTTCAGTCAGAGACATCTCATAAAAAGAAAACTATTACTCCATAAAACAAAGTTATAAACCTTTTATCTCAAAATAGTCCAAGAGACTCTACCTCATACAGCTGTGGAGCACAGTCAGAGAACAGCTCATGTGGGTAAAAGCAATAGATTAGCACTGAGAGATATTGTCAGCTCCTGGCTTTGCTAGAGACTTCCTGTTTGACCTTGGGCACAACAAACTAACCTTTCCATGGCCCATTTCCCCATCTGTAAGATGAGGATGATAATACTTCACTGGGGAACCAGTGTGGCCCAGTGAACAGCATGTTGGACTTCAAGCTTGGTGTCCTGAGTTTCAATCCTGAGTGGTTTTAGGAAAGTCCTTACTCTCTCAGCCTCAATTCCTTTGCTGTGACTTTAGCTGCCAGCAATAGTCCTAGGCAGCCAGTAAGTGTACACGGGCCTCAATAGAGACAGAGTAGTGTCTTACTATAATGTAGTCTTAGATCCCATCCCTGGGACTCCTGTGGTGTTCTCACAACTATGGAGATAGATGGAATGCTTCTCTACCTTATAGGGTTATTAATAATTTGTGAGGTGTTCAGATTCTACAGTGATGGGGCCATATAAATCACCCAGATTTTATACATTACATACCATGATTGCTGAAAGAAACTAAAGCTGGCAAAACATGGAGAATGAATTGCCATTATTTACTGAAATTTCAGTTTGAAATTAAATTACAACTCCGCTTCACTAGCAACATTACATATGAAGAGATACTTTGTAACCCCAGATTGTGAGTGCAGATCACTAGCATGTGCACTTAGCAACACGTGTCTGTAAAAATACCACTGACAAAATGGAAACTGTCTGTTACCAGGCAGAATGATAAATACTTGTGAATCCATCTCGTGTTGCAATTGATGGTGTCACCCCAGGTACATAGCTGCACAAACAGATGTTTATGACACTACATGTTTCTTGGCTACCCAATAGTTTCCTCCAGCTGTTTCCTGGATGATATCCTTTGCTGCAATGCACCCAGTTACAGGAAAGAGAAGCCAGTTCCAGGCTGGCAAAGGTCTGGCAGCCCCAGAATAGGAACTGCTGGGAGCATGTGGACAAAGCTTCATTCCAAAGAGAAGCCAACTGTGAAAGCATCTCCGCAGTCCTTTCTTTATGAAAGTACATACCCCCCTCAGTCCCTTTCCACACCTGCTTGTTGTTTCTTTTCCATCCTGCCACCTCCCTCTGCCCCTCACTCACCAGAAACGCCATCAAGATTGTACAAGGATCAGACTGGTCCTTTTAATGTATTTTATTGTTTTATCGTATCGTTAGCCACCCCAAGATGCCGTAGGCATGAGGGGGTAGCATAAAAATGCCAAGAATTTTTTAATTTTTTTTTTACAAAAATGCATATCTCTGAAACTCTGTGGTCCATGGATGACCAAAAATAGTAGCAGAGCAGTCTGCATCTCTAGACATAATTAACAGACAGATGCATTAAGTATGTGTGTTTGCACAAACAGACGTAACAACCAAATGTATTTCAAACTGAAGCCAACAGCTAGCCTTTCATCTGGTAACACCCAATGAATACAAATGGTTTGTGGATTTAAATGTCAACTCTTGCATGTGCCAACATTTTCCACATGCATGTTTATACATACAATGAACTTATGAAGGCTGAGTTAAAACCCCTGTGAACATCCAAATTTCTAAGAAAAAGCTCATTGAAAAAAGATGAATGGGTGAAATTCTGGCTTCATTGAAATCAATGGCAAACTCCTATTTTGGAGCATTAAGAGTGCAATTTTCATCGACAGTGATTTGTTGATGATGGGTAAAGACTTTTCACCAAACTCGAGTGGATCACACATTTTTCTTCAAAGCACTTCGAAGAAAAATGTGTAATCCACCAGGGTTTGGTGCAAACTTCACCCATTAAAGTTAAGAGGAATCTTGCTATTGACTTCAGTGGATTCAGGATTGCAGCCATAAGCTGTAAAGGTCATTCTGGATTAACAGTACCACATATGGAAGTCTTTACTCTTCACCAACAAATCATTGTCAATGAAAATTGCATAGATAGATAGATAGATAGATAGATAGATAGATAGATAGATATGCAATTTTCATCACTAATAATTTGTTGATGATGGATATATTCCTTAGAAATACATTAGACATTATTTTCTTAAAGTACACTTTTCCTCACATGCAAAAACGCCTTTTTATTTTTTCAGCATCTGATATTCTGTTTATCAAAAGGGTCCCCAAGAGCTACGAAAGTACAGCTGCCTTTCTGATTGCTGTTTTGGCCATTTGTTGTGACCATGGCTTTGAATTTTACAGTCCTCGACATTGCTTGCATTTTCTCATAACTCAGTCCCAGTTGTTACATAACTTCAGAGATGCAAATAACTTTGTGCACTGAAATGTATCTAGTTCTTTGTATTGTGACTATTAAACTGAACAGTATAAATCCTTAAGAACATTAGTATGAAATCTGGCCAAATGAAAGTATAGACTTGATATCCGCCCTTATATCCTGTTTCCCCCTTTGCCAAATTCTGATCATTTGAGATGTAAGGAGAATGCAAAACAGATTGTGTGTTGCATGCAAAATGAGCAGATCTCCTTTGAAGGCCAGCTAATGTGCATACACAGACTTTAGTCAGCTTGTTGTCTGAATCAATGAATAGGAGAGAAAAAAATCTACGAAGAGAGGAATCCTTTGTGTCTCCTATAGCTAGATGTCTTAAGAATGAGTGTGACTAAACTCTGTTCCGTGGTGCTAGCAAGACCAGAGGGATTGCTGTACAGTTAAGTAGGTGGCACAAGATGAACTTTGTTAAAGACTCTATAACTTTCAAAGATGTTGTTCAGAAAAAAAATGGACATCTTCATTAAAAACTGAATACATCTTTCTGGAAAATAAGAATACATGAAGTGTCATATTGGGTCAGACTAGAGCTGAACCAGGCATCTGTGAAAACAGGTGTGCCCATCAAATCCACACTGTCTGATTCAACATAAATAGGGTTGGGCAGTGTGTATTGCCTGAAAGGCACTCAACAGGTGCTCACTTTACACATAAAGTGTTTAAAATAAATACCTGGGGGCTGTTATGGCTTCTTGCAGGGTCCAGAGTCTCCAGTGGTGGGAGGGGGGGTTCCTACTTGTGGCAATGAAGTGCCGGGGAGCGGGCTCTGGGTGGTGGGAACAGCAGGAGG